>LR738714.1:465247266-465396958 GCA_902687465.1 Secale cereale
GGGGGGGGAGGAGAAGATAATGGTATGGACCAGGCGTCGTTCAAGAAAGTTTCGCCTTACCGGGAAGCAAACAACAGACAAGCTAAGTTGCCAAAGTTTGAGCGATCATATTTTTAAATTTTTTAAGTTATCTTCCTTGAACGACCGTGCTTTGTATGGAAAACCTGTGCGCGGAGGAACCAACTCGTAGCTAGTTGCGCCCTTACATTGTTTCGAGTCCGCTCAACAACTTAAGTGAGCTGCGACTAGTTGCGACAAGGTTTCTTGTCGGTAACGGCACCGCCAGCAGGCTGCTGACGTCCCGCACTCAGCGCTCGCGGCTAAGGTGCCTGCGCTGGCAAGTTCCCTAAAAGCGTAGGGCAAAAACATGCAAAGGAAGGGATCAAGTAAAGGAAATAACATTGCAATCATTACCCAAAATAGAGTTATATTACAAGATAGCTTGTCGCGGCCCTAACAGATTGTTCTCATAACGTGACCAGCAGCGACAATGAAAGAACGAAACGGGCGGCCTAGTCTACGCTATCGCCCTCAATTCTCTTGATCCCGCTCACCTTGTCCACAATGGATGCGACAAGGGTCTTGAGCGCTTCCAGATCAGCATCCGGCGGCAGGGACTTGAGGACGTTGGTGAGGTTGAGGCCCGGGTTGCGGAAGGCCACCTTCACCAACACCTTTTGAAGAGCTCCCGTGCAGATCTTGCGTGACTCGTCGGCCAGCTGCTTTGGAATCTTCTCCCGGAGCCACTTGAGGGCCGTCGCCACGCCTTTGAAGAACAAGGTGAGCTTGGCGCTGGGTTGGAGGTTCTCATCAGAGGGATACCCGAGATCCTCCATCCCCAGCTGCGCCAGCTCACTGTCGATGTCAGCGGCAGCATTCACGAGACCTGTCGTGGAAATAACACGGCAGATGTCCAGTTTAACGGACTTGATGATGGAACCATCGCACGGGTTAGCTTGAAGGGGTTCATAGCACACAAAGGACACAGAGGGTTTGTACTAGTTCGGCCCCTTCGATGAAGGTAAAAGCCTACGTCTAGTTGGTTTGGTATTGCTTGGGCGTCGGATTACAGGGAGCGGATCGCTTGTCTGTAGTCTTGATGGGTTGATTCTTGCTTGTCCCTAAACCGCCGCCGGGTCATCCCTTTATATAGAGGCGACGCCCGGTCCGGTTTACAGAGTCCCGAGGCCGGCTCATACTCATGTCCGCCTCGGTCTCTGTCTTTTCTTCCTTATCTCTCAAGTTACATCATCGGGCGGTTTACAAACCATAACTATGTACCTGGGCCCTAAGATCTCATGGGCCGTAGCCTTTACTAAATATTACAACCAAACATATTATAATAAACCGGTTTATACTAGCCGGTTCATACCTGCTAGTCATATCCCTGACATTAGGCCCCAGAATGATTTGAACTTGTTCACATCAATCTTCTCAGTCTTGTATAATTTTCTTCCGTGTCTTCTCATTTTTTGTAAACCGGCCCTGACGTCATCCTCGAGAATCACTGAATCTGACTGTGACATCACTTCCGCATTTAACGCCGTGAGCTGTCCATCAGCTTTGTTTAAGGGTTATCCCGAAAATCGAGGCGTCGGAAAATCTTTATCCGATCCTTTGCCTCCTCGAATCCCGCACCTGTCGCTTCGGATCTAACTTTCTTCTTATAAATACCGTTGTCCCCATCTGTTATTCTCTTCCTCTCTCTTCTTCCTCCGTCACCCGAGCCCCAGACGCCATTGACGCCCGAGCTCGAACCGCCGTCGTCAACCGCCGAATCCAAGCTCACGCCGGCCGCTGCATCGCCCTGAGTTTGACCAGAGAACCTCCGCCGCTGATCTCCACTGTTCCAGGTACGTCTTTTCTCCTCATTATAGATTCGTATCTTCTAGGGTTCTTCCTCGCGTCTCCGCCATTAGAGCCTCAATGAGAGCTTCACCTTATTCAACTTAAGAAAATAGTTTTTAGTGACCTTTACTTTTGGATCTTGCCCTTTAAACTTTGCCTCTGCTCCGCTGTACATGCTTCAGATCTTCGTCGTTTATATACAACCTGTAGATGCATCCGCTCCATATATCACCTTTGTAGTTCTTCCTGTATATCCTTGCATTTATTTTTCTTTTTCTTGCATGCTCAGATCTGTTCTGCTTTAATTGTCTGTGAAAATCTGTTTCTTCTCCTTTGTAGACCTGTTAAGTATACTCTGGTTTAAACTGTCATGCGCAAACTCTGTAAATTTAAAAAAAAACATAAGCGACGGTTTAGCTCTTCTTCTATCGCTGTCATGAACCGGTAATAACATGGCTCCCTGCTATTGCCGGGTTATCTGTATCATTAGTCCCTTGTCTAAACCGTTGTGTTATCTTCATATATATCTTCCGGTTTATGCCACTGTACTGAAATAATCCGGTCTTTACACTTTATCTTTTTAGCGCTTGCTCTTCTGCTGTCATGGCCAAACAATTTGTGTCTTGCGATTGGGTTCCTTCCATTATTACGGAAGAAGACTTGGCCAATGCCGCTGCCGTTGGTACTTTAGGTCCTCAATCCATTTTAAAGTGGCGGGCTCCAGGAAATGAATGCCCTCCTACTCCCAGAGAGGTGGAGGTTATTGTTTTCTTCGACCACATAGCCCGAGGCTTCACACCTCCCGGTTCAAGATTCTTCCGAGATGTGCTTGCTACTTTCCAACTCCATCCTCAGGACATTGGTCCCAACTCCGTTTCCAATATCTGTGACTTCCAAGTTTTTTCAGAGGTATATCTGCAAGAAGAACCGTCTGTTGACTTATTCCGGGATTTCTTTCACCTGAACCGGCGTACTAGGTTCACCAGCGGACCGCATCAAGAACTTGGCGGGGTTAGCATCCAGAAAAGGAGAGATGCAGTCTTTCCTCATGCCGCTCTCCACACGCATCCGAAGGAATGGAACAAGTCTTGGTTTTACTGTCTTGACACTTCTCCGCAAGGGGAGAACCCACTGTCGGGTTATCGCGAGCACCGTCTTCCGGAAGATCACCCTTTGCCACAGCGACTTAGCTCTGCCGAACGGCCCCGGTTTGCTTCTCAGCTTGCTAGACTGAAAGCGTTTATGGCCAACGGTTTAATTGGGACCGATTTTATGCGCTGTTGGCTCTCTTGGAGTATCCTTCCCTTGAGTCCGCGATCACAGTTGATGTGCAAGTATTCTGGTAAACCGGACAACCCTCAACGGTTTACCAAGGATAAGCTTTCTGAATCGGAGGCCATTGAATCAGCTAAGAAGATGCTCAACGTCTCCTTAGAGGATTGCAGCAAAATCGGATTGGCTCCGTATTACAAGAAAAACAAGCTACCTGCAGTAAGCCTTGCTTTCTTATATATATTTTTAATCCGTTTATATAAACCGTCTTCTAACTGTCTCTTTTCTGTCTGAATAGGCCGAGGATCCTTTCTGGAAAAGAAAGCCTCAGGAGAAACCCGGAAAACAAACTCGTCGGAAAACCTTGGCTAATAAGAAGAGAAAAGCGGCTGGTGGCTCTAGTTCTCACGCTGAGGATGATGATCCGGACTCTGAGGTATGAATTGATCCGGTTTCAACTTATTTGCTTTTACTCATATCTGTATCTAATGATAACTTTTCACAGGAGTTGGCGGAAGGGGATAAACCGGCCGAAGTTGAGGTAACTATCCTTTCTTCCGATTCAGAACCGCTTCCACAAAAAAGTCGTCGGACAGTCCGGAAATATCAGTTTTCTCATCCTTATGCTCAATTGGATCCTAATTTTCTTTTGAAGAAACAACAACATGAAGCTCTTCGCCGGACCACTCGCCACAGCGGTCTTGCAGTGGAATCATCTGGAATTTCCCTTACTCCGGCTCGGAGGCGCCGCTCTAAGGTTATACTCTCTCCAACCCTCCTTCATCCCAAGGCCGGGCTTATACGAAAACCTCTTAATCCGTCTGACCCTGATTATCAGGAGACTCCGTTATCCTCTTCCGGTGAATCAACTGCAACTCAGCTTCCACCCCTGAAAACTGTCCCAGGGTAAGTCTTTTAAATTTATCCGGTTTATGATTGCACCTTTGTCTTACAGTTCTAACTTATTTCTCCAACTTTCTTCAGCAAGCCAAAGCCTAGTAAAAAACCAAAGGCCAACCAACCAACTGTTCAGACTGTTGTTGGTGATCCGGCAGCTAACCCGGACTCAACTGTCCCTCTTGAAGGTGAACCTACAATTCCCCTTGAAGATCCTGCCCCTGCAGACCACACAACTATGCCAGAGAATCCAAATGCTGAAGACGTTCTTGAACCATCCAGTCCTGCCCGGGCTAATACTCCTCAGCCCAATCCGGCTCCAGCCAGTCCGGTTCGTACTGCAACCCCACCACCAGCTACTGCTTCTCCGGATGTGGAGATAACTCATACCGCTTACACCGCTCCTGCTGAGCCCACTGTCTTAGCCAAACATACGGCTAAAGCGGAGAAGCTGCACAAGGAAAAGGGTAAATGGAGTACCAAACTGTCCAGCTTTGCTGAGATGAGTGCCCAGGAACTCTATTCCGGGTACTTGAACCGGCTCCACACAGGTCGAGACTATGAGGCAGGTTTGATTAATATGATGAAAGACAAGTATGAGGTAATCCTTTGCCTCTTCTTTTGATTTTCAATGCATTTCTGTCTATACCATATCAGCCCCCAAGTTCCGGTTTAGCTTATATTGAGAAGGTGAACCGGTACTTTTGATGAATCGATTGATCTTGCATTAGCCCCCAAGTGCCAGGGACATAACTTGGTTTATGTGACTGGGACTTGCTTAACTTTTCCTTTGATAGTTCAATTATCCATTAGCGCCCAAGTGTCAAGTAGACAACTTGTTTGTGTGCTTGAGACTTTGTCTTAAATTGCTTCTTATCACTTAATTTTCTTTGCAGGCTGATTTAACCCGGAGGGCTGAAGAAGTCAGTGAACTCCGGAACAGACTTGCTGAGACAGAAGCTGCCGCTGCTAAAGCCAAGAAAGACTTGAAGGTGAGTTTAAAGACCGCTGAAGAGCTGAAGAAATTCTTTGAAGAAGAGCGGACCGCCTTTGAGGTTCAGAAGAAAGAGCTAGAGAAAAGGGCCAAAGATGCTGAGGAAGCGCTTAATCCGGTTACTGAAGAGTTAACCGGTTTAAAGCGGCAAATTGAGTTAATGACTTCTGCAATCTTCGGTAAGTATAATCTGTACTCCTGCTTTGTCCTTGTAATCTTCCATCTGTACCGGTTTAATTGTGTTACTCATATGCAGGGCGCCGTGTCACCCATCTTGGGGATGACTTACGGAAGAAACTTAAGGCATGTTACACTTTGGTCGAGCAGCTGTATTCCGGCGCTCAGAGGATCATAAGTGCAACATCATTCAGTAAACCGGCCCCCACTACTATCCAAGGCACGTTGGAAAAGCTGTCTGTTCTGCCAGTGCGCTTAGAAGAAGTTAAGAAATCTGCTGCTCGAGCCGGTGCCCTCGTGGCGCTTACTAGAGCGAAGGCATGGGTTCCGGATTTTGATCCGGAAGAGGCTTTAAATGGGTGTCCAAATACCAAGGAAGACGGATCATCATTTACTGCGAAGGATCTCTATGCCTTGACAAAGGAGATGCGTCCTCTCGCCAGCAAACTTGCAGCTGAAGCAGATTTATCCAGGTATCATCCGGGGTACGACTTGCAAAACGAGCGGGTGGAGCGGCCGGTTTATGAAACCGTCAATCTAATTCCACCAGTGCGTCCTCATACCTTCGCTCCAGATATCGATCCGTCGGAGCTCATCAATGAAGAGATGTATTTCCGTACTTTAACGAAAGTCGACTGGTGCGCCCCGGACTTCCAGCCGCTTCAAGAGGAAGAAGAGACTCCGGCTCAAGTTTATGCTCAGCCGTCGCAGCAGGAAGGAGCATAGCTCATAGCTTATTGTTGTAGTGCAGTCCCGTTTTACCGAACAATTTTTAATCTCTCAGGCTTGCTATGCCTTGTAATAGGATAGCTGAACACATTGTCCGTTTTGATCTGGATATTCTGACTTCTTGTTATAATGTTTGCCGATTTAAAATTTGTCTGATTTCGCTTATCTTGCATATGACCTGTCCCTGCATAGATAGTACTGAAAATATGTCCTAGCGGTTTACCGCCGGACAGATTAAATTGTTCTCGTAATATATCGAACAAATGTATACTTATATCAGAAAATAACTTTATACCTGAGATCAAGTATGCTTGATACTTTTAATCCGGTAGAATTTAGAATTTTCTGATGAAGGCCTTCATAGATCCAATAACAAACCCGGGCTTGATAAAAGACACCGGTTTATATCATGCTGAAACTTTGTGCAGAAATTTGTAGCTTATACTTGGCTTTTGCCTGATGGATGATCCGGGTTATAATTAGCACCGGTTTATCTCATGCTGGTATTCACGATCCAAACTTTTAACTTTGTAGATGTGTGGTCAATTTCTTGAATTGTCCCACTCCGGATTAAAGAATCATAACACATAAAGATCAGAAAATTCAAATTTGCAAATAAAACCATGTAGTCGAGGCTTTTTATGAGCTGCCAGGCTCAAAGCAAGGTTCAGCCAATCACTGGATGCGGGTAATCTCATCTTTCCAGAGGGCCTGTCGATGGATGCGGATAATCTCGTCTTTCCATAGGAACCATAAGAAAAAACTTTAGCCAATCACTAAATGACCGTAGCCTTTCCAGAGGGCCTCCATGGCTCCATGAAGCCATGGGAAATATAAGCCAATCACTGGATGCCCGTAGCTTTTCCAGAGGGCCTCCATGGTTCCTTGAAACCATGGGAAATATAAACCAATCACTGGATGCCCGTAGCGTTTCCAGAGGGTCTCCATGGCTCCATGAAGCCATGGGTAAATCTTGAACCAATCACTGGATGGATTACCATCCAGAGGGTTTGCGTGAAGCGTCCTCTTTGAGCCGGATGTGACTTTTATGCTCTTCAGGGAGTTTTATTGCTTCTGAGTATATATTCTGCAAAAATCAGTTTTAAACCGATCGATATCTTTGAAATATGACATGATAATATATATATGGTTGTTCTCATAAGATATTTGTATTGGAAAAAAGGTTGAGCCCCCGGTTTACCGAGGGTGCCGGTTTATTCATTAATCATAATATATACATAGGATACAGTGGAGCTCATAGCTCAAGTATAGTATGGCCGTAAGTGGGCGATGTTCCATGGCCTCTTCGTCTCCTCCTCTGATGTCCGTGAGTCCTTGTGTTCTCGAACGTCCAGCAGGTAATATGAACCGTTGTGCAGATTCTTGCTGACCACAAAGGGCCCTTCCCAAGGCGGGGATAACTTGTGCATATCTGTTTGATCTTGGATGAGCCGGAGTACTAAGTCGCCCTCCTGGAACGTCCTTGTCTTGATCCGGCGGCTGTGATATCTGCGTAAGTCTTGTTGATAAATTGCAGACCGTGCCGCTGCTATGTCACGCTCTTCATCCAGCCGGTCCAAACTATCTTGCCTTGCTTGTTCATTGGCCGCTTCAACATAAGCCGTCACCCTTGGTGAATCATGACGGATATCACTTGGAAGGACCGCTTCAGCACCATATACCATGAAGAAAGGTGTGTAACCTGTGGACCGGTTTGGTGTAGTGTTGATACTCCAAAGAACAGATGGTAACTCCTCAACCCAGCATCCTAGGGTTCTCTGCAAAGGAGTCATAAGCCGGGGCTTGATACCTCGCAAAATCTCCTGATTTGCTCTTTCAGCTTGACCATTGGATTGGGGGTGGGCCACAGAAGATACATCTAAGCGAATATGCTCCCGTTGACAGAATTCTTCCATCTCACCTTGAGATTGGTGCTGTTGTCTGTGATGATGCTGTGCGGAAAGCCAAACCGGAAAATTACCTTTTTGATAAATTTGACTGCCGTTGCCGCATCACACTTGCTCACAGGCTCTGCCTCAATCCACTTTGTAAACTTATCCACTGCCACTAGTAGATGAGTTTTCTGATCTTGGGATCGTTTGAAAGGTCCAACCATATCAAGCCCCCAAGTCGCGAACGGCCAGGTTATTGGTATCATCCGGAGCTCCTGTGCCGGAACAAGAGCGCGTCGTGAAAACTTCTGACAAGCATCACACTTTCGAACTAAATCCGCCGCATCAGCATGAGCTGTTAACCAATAGAACCCATGTCGAAAAGCCTTAGCCACCAAGGATTTGAACTGGCATGATGACCACAATCCCCTTCATGGATTTCACGAAGGATATCACAACCTTCCTCAGCTGATACACACCGTTGAAACGCTCCGGAAACACTGCGATGATGAAGTTGTCCGTTCGCAATCGTCATGGACTTGGAACGCCGGATTATCTGTCGTGCCTCTATCTCATCATCCGGTAGCTCTCCTCGGCTCAAATATGCCAAGTAAGGCCGCGTCCAATCCGGAATTACATGAAGCGCTACAACTAACTATGCCTCCGGATCAGGAACAGCTAGGTCTTCCTCCGATGGTACTTGAACCGAAGGACTGTGCAACTCATCCAAAAAAGTATTTGGCGGCACCGGTTTACATTGGGAGCCCAGCCGGCTTAAAGCATCGGCCGCCTCGTTCCGTCGCCGGTCTATATGATCCACCTGATACCCTTTGAAATATCCTGCAACTACTTCAACTTCCCGTCTGTAAGCTGCCATGAGAGGATCTCGTGAATCCCACCTTCCTGAAACTTGCTGTGCCACCAGATCTGAATCACCAAGACACTTGACCCGGCTCAAGTTCATCTCCTTTGCTATCCGTAAACCATGAAGTAACGCTTCATATTCTGCTGCATTATTAGTGCAAGGAAACAACAAACGGAGGACGTAACAAAACTTATCACCTCGGGGGGAAGTTAAGACAACTCCAGCCCCCGAGCCTTCCCACTGTCTTGATCCGTCAAAATGAATCGTCCAGTATGTAAGATCCGGCTTCTCCTCAGGAATTTGTAATTCTGTCCAATCATTGACGAAATCCACCAATGCCTGAGATTTTACAGCGGTGCGTGGTACATACTTCAACTCATGTGGGCTGAGTTCAATGGCCCACTTCGCAACTCTACCCGTAGCTTCCCTGTTCTGGATTATATCTCCCAATGGCGCTGAACTAACCACAGTTATCGGATGACCTTGGAAATAGTGCTTCAGCTTCCGGTTTGCCATGAACACACCATATACCAGCTTCTGCCAATGTGGGTACCTCTGTTTGGACTCAATGAGTACTTCCCTTACATAATAAACCGGACTTTGAACCGGGTATTCCTTTCCTGCTTCCTTGCGCTCAACCACGATTGCAACGCTGACTGCCCGTGCATTGGCGGCGACGTATAACAGCAACGGTTCATTATCAACAGGGGCAGCCAGTACCGGCGGCTTTGCCAGTTGTCGCTTCAGATCCTCAAACGCCGCGTTCGCCTCATTACTCCATATAAACCGATCTGTTTTCTTCAGCATCTGGTAAAGCGGGATCGCCTTCTCTCCCAAATGGCTGATGAACCGGCTTAATGCTGTGATCCGGCCAGCGATACGCTGAACATCGTTGATGCAAACTGGTTTAGTCAAAGATGTGATTGCCTTAATCTTCTCCGGATTAGCTTCTATTCCTCTGTTTGAGACCAAGAATCCCAGTAGTTTACCTGCCGGAACACCAAAGGCACACTTCTCCGGATTAAGCATCATCTTATAGGCTCGAAAATTGTCAAAAGTCTCCTTAAGATCTTCTATCATCGTCTCCTCTTTCCTTGATTTAACCACAATGTCATCCACATAGGCATGAACATTCCTCCCTATCTGTCCTTTAAGACAATTCTGAACGCAATGCTGATAAGTTGCTTGAGCACTCTTGAGCCCAAAAGGCATAGATACATAGCAAAAAGCACCAAAAGGGGTTATGAAAGCTGTCTTCTCTTGGTCTTTAACTGCCATCTTGATCTGGTGATATCCTGAATATGCATCCAAAAAGCTTAGCCGCTCACATCCCGCTGTAGCATCGATAATCTGATCAATGCGAGGGAGAGCAAAAGGATTAGTTGGACAAGCCTTGTTGAGGTCTGTGTAATCCACACACATTCTCCACTTTCCATTCTTCTTTAACACAAGCACCGGATTAGCCAACCACTCTGGGTGAAAAACTTCAACTATGAACCCTGCGGCCAAAAGCCTGGCCACTTCTTCTCCTATAGCCTCGCGCCTCTCTTCGTTGAAGCGGCGCAAATATTGTTTAACCGGTTTATACTTCGGATCAATGTTAAGGCTGTGCTTAGCGAATTCCCTCGGTATACCTGGCATGTCAGAAGAATTCCACGCAAAGATATCCCGGTTCTCACGGATGAACTCGATGAGCGCGCTTTCCTATTTGGGATCAAGGTTAGCGCTGATAGTGAACTGCTTGGACGAATCACCTGGCACAAAATCAACTTGCTTGGTCTCCTCCGCCAATTTAAACTTCAATGCCGGATCATGCTCTGTAGTTGGCTTCTTCAGCGGAGTCATATCTGCCGGATCAACATTATCTTTATAAAACTTCAACTCTTCTGTGGCACATACTGCCTCCACGTAGGCTGCATCTCCCTCTTCACACTCCACTGCTATCTTGCGACTTCCATGAACTATGATTGTGCCCTTGTGACCCGGCATTTTGAGTTGCAGATAAACATAACATGGCCTAGCCATAAACTTGGCATAAACCGTTCTCCCGAATAAAGCGTGATAGGGGCTCCGGATCTTGACAACTTCGAAAGTTATCATTTCTGACCTGGAATCATGCTCATCTCCAAAGGTAACTTCTAAGTCAATCTTTCCAACTGGATAAGCCAACTTACCTGGAACCACTCCGTGGAACACCGTGTTTGATTGTCTTAACTTCTTATCCGTTAGGCCCATACGACGGAAAGTCTCATAGTACAAGATGTTGATGCTGCTACCGCCGTCCATGAGAACTTTAGTGAACTTATAACCTCCCACCTGTGGCGCTACCACCAAGGCCAAGTGGCCCGGATTATCCACCCGCATTGGGTGATCCTCCCTACTCCATACAATGGGCTGCTCCGACCAGCGCAGAAATTGCGGTGTTGCCGGTTCAACCGCGTTAACCGCCCGCTTAAAAACCTTCTGATCTCGTTTACACAGACTTGTGGTGAATACATGGTATTGCCCACTACTCAACTCCTTTGGATTACTCTGATATCCGGATTGTGGTTGTTGTTGCTGACGCTGCTGATTACCCTGATTATTGTGATTACCTTGGCCCTGCTGTTGACTGCCTTGGTTATTGTAACCACCCTGATTACGCGGCTGGTTGCCCTGGTTATTATAACTTCCTTGACCATTTTGATTACCGGCCCGGTTTTGATAACCATTGTTATTGCCCCGATATCCTGATCCGGAGCTGTTCCGCTGATGACCCGAACCATAGAACCCTGGGCCTGAACCACCATTTGGAGGCCTGTCATTAGGATTAAAGCGGCCCATCATTGCTTCCATAAAAGGCCTGCACTCTCTTATAGTGTGTTTTGCCGGTCGTCTGGTCGAGCCATGCTTCAGACAAGGCTGATCTAACTCTTGGTCCCAACTAACATCCCCTCCGCCGGTTTGTTGAGGTGGGTTGCCCCTATTACGCTAAAAAACCCCTTGAACTTGGGTATTGGCTACGAAATCAGAGCCACCTTCTGCCTTTCGCTTGCCTAAGAAACTTGCAGTAGCCGGGTTAACCTGCGCCGGTTTACCAGGTTTGTTAACCTTCCCTGTTTTGTCTCCCTCAGCTTCTGGATACTTGGTATTATCAGAGTCCCCATACTTTACCAGAGCACTCATGAGAGTTCCCATATCATTGCAATCCCTTTTAAGCCGTCCTAGTTTTAACTTTAGGGACTCAAACCGGCAATTGTTTTCCAAAGTCACTATTGCTGTGCTGGGATTGATACCATTCGAAGAGTGCAAGATCTCTGACACTCGTCGTACCCAAGCACTTGTAGACTCCTGCTCTCCTTGCACACAGGCTGCCAGATCCACTACTGACATCGGCTGCTTGCACGTATCTTTAAATTTTTTGATGAATTGGCGACGTAGCTCTCCCCATGATCCGATGGAATTCGAGGGTAAACCCTTTAGCCAGGTCCGGGCTGTACCTTCCAGCATCATAGTAAAGTACTTTGCACAAGCCGTTTCATCTACATCCAGCATCTCCATGGCCATCTCGTAACTCTCCACCCAAGCTTCGGGAGCCAAATCTGCGGTGTAATTAGGCACCTTTCGCGGACCCTTGAAGTCCTTGGGCAGTTTCACGCTTCGCAAAGCGGGGATAAGGCACTGCACCCCAAAAGAACTCGTTGTGACTCCTGTCTCTGCTGTGGTCGTGTGAACCGGCGTCGTCTGACAGATTTCCTCCCTGGCTACTGACCTAACCCGGTTTACATCCTGAGCTTGTGCAGCTGCGCCTGCCGGATTATCCTGTCTGTGCCGATGCCTCCTGCGTTCACTACTAGACACTTCTGGTTCCTCCCAATGCCTAGTGTAACTCCGGCTGTGACGTGGTGTTGAATGTAGCCTCTCCCTGCTATGAGAGTATGCTTGCTGCTGCACTAACGCTGTATTAAGTAACTCCTTGACCCGGCGTGCCTCCAATGCCATCGGAGACGTCCCTTCAACAGGTAAAGCGGCCAAACGTGCAGCAGCAGCAACGATGTTGCCCAAAGGATTTGAATAATGACCTGGAGGGGTAGGAACGTAAGGTGCAGACGTGATCCGCCGATCTTGCTCCGCAGTAGGCTGTTGAACCGGGTCATCCCTGGCTGGGGGTGCCCTCCGGTTTAAAGCCGGATCATTGCTTGTTCCAGCCCCGGGTGTTCTGAACAGATCCGTCGCTTCATAAACCGACGGTAGGCGAGATTGATATTTCCGACTTCTTACTCCCGGTGTGGAGGCCTGTTCCATCCTTAGGTGAAAAGCCTGATCATTCAATTCCGCTTGTCTTATCACTATCATAGCCTTCTTTGCCTTCAAATCATCCCTTGCTTGATCCACCCGGGCCTTTAGCTGAAGGAGCTCTGCATCATGCTGCGCCTTGTCTGCTGGAGCCACCTCTGCCACAGCTTTGGCCGTGAACTCCTCGACTAAGGTGGATAGAACGTCAGTAGGTGAGAGGGCCGGGCCGCTCCCCCCTGTACCAGCTTCTACTGTCGCCCCGTTCACCGTGGGTTGTGAACCGGCCATAAAGACAGCCACCCGGGTTGGCGGGTCAAAGGGGTCTGGAATACTGTTCCCATCGGACTCACCCTCAGACCGGCCGTCCTGCAACTGATACAGAGACTCAGTCTCTCCGGATGAGGATCCGTCGTTGGAGTATACAACTGTTTCACCGCCGGATTCTGATCCGTTCTCGGTTTGGACCCCGTGAACTGCTCCAACAAAAACGTGCTTCATGGCGGGCTGAATCCGGGCCGATCTCGCACACTGAGCCGGCTCGATGATGTTGGAGAAGATGTCCGGCTCAGGTCCCGGTTAGCCGATCTTGCCGATGAAGACTTGAATGCCACCGAAGGGAACCCGGTACCCGTATTCGATTGAATCGGCCTCCGGTCCCCAACCCGCGTCGTCGATGTAGATCCGGCCGTGGCGACTCTTGGTCATCCGGCCAGCAACATAGCCCTTGAGCCCTTCAAAGCTGCCCTTCAAGAACTCGAAACCATTGTGCGGAGGCCCCACGGTGGGCGCCAACTGTCGTGGAAATAACACGACATATGTCCGGTTTAACGAACTTGATGATGGAACCATCGCACGGGTTAGCTTGAAGGGGTTCATAGCACACAAAGGACACAGAGGGTTTATACTAGTTCGGCCCCTTCAATGAAGGTAAAAGCCTACGTCTAGTTGGTTTGGTATTGCTTGGGCGTCGGATTACAGGGAGCGGATCGCTTGCCTGTAGTCTTGACGGGTTGATTCTTGCTTGTCCCTAAACCGCCATCGGGTCGTCCCTTTATATAGAGGCGACGCCCGGTCCGGTTTACAGAGTCCCGAGGCCGGCTCATACTCGTGTCCGCCTCGGTCTCTGTCTTTTCTTCCTTATCTCTCAAGTTACATCATCGGGCGGTTTACAAACCATAACTATGTACCTGGGCCCTAAGATCTCATGGGCCGTAGGCTTTACTAAATATTACAACCAAACATATTATAATAAACCGGTTTATACTAGCCGGTTCATACCTGCTAGTCATATCCCTGACAAGACCCTCCGTCCAGTGCTCCACATTCTATCTAAAAGTGTTCTGGACGGCAGCAGCACTCGCCAGCAGCGCCTTATCGGCCTTGATCTCCTCCTTCAAGGCCACCTCCTGCTCCCTGGCGCCGTCCAGCGTCTTGGTCAAAGTGGTCAGCTTCAACTCAAGATCTGTGTTGGAGTCCTTGGTGGCGCTAAGTTCCTTGCCCTTCTTGGCGAGACGAACCTGCAGCTCTGAGTTGCCGTGGGCGTCCTTCTCCCGCTCACGCTTGAGCGCGGCAAGATCCTCACCGCTCGCCTTGTGATCGGCCTCCAGCCGCGCCACCTTCGTCTACAGCTCCTTCTTGGCGGCCTCGGCAGCTGCGGCAGCATCCTCTGCTTGTTTAAGGGCTCCGCCGAATGTTTACTCACGCGCAGCAAGCTCCTCCTCGTGGCTGTCGAGGTTAACTTTCCGCTACGCCAGCTCGCCCTCCTGCGCAGACAGCTTCTCAGCGGCAAGCCGCTGTTGTTCTTCAACTTCAGCCTTCTCGAGGAAGAAGGCCTTCTGCTCCTCGGCGAGTTGCTCCCGCTCCTCTGCCAGGGACCGAAGAGCTTCCTGGTTGAGACCCCGGAGCTCCTCCGTGCGCTTCTCGATGTCCACTCCCGCCTTCGCGACAAGCGCCTCGCAGGATTCCAGCTTGGCTTGCCGAGCACGGTAGAGCGACAACAGCTTCCGCAGCAGCCGCTCCTCCTCAGGCTCGCCGCTGCTGCTGCTCGGCGCATCAACTAGCGTCAGCCCAGCGGAGGCGAGCACCTCTCCATCAAAGCTCTCTCCTTCGACCGGCGCCCTGGAGCTTGACGCCCAGGGGAGGTTGATGAAGACGGCATCGCCGGCCTTCAAGTAGACGCCTGGCTGGGGCTCTTCGGAGCCTGGCGCTGCGGCAGCGGCGGAAGGGTCGGCGGTCGGCGTAGCGCCTGGCGCTCCTGCGGCCTCAGGGCCGTCAGTACGATCGCCAGACCCCTCGCCAGCTGCTGTGGCGGCAGCTTTGGCGGCCTCGTCGCCGGCGGGATCATCAGCGCCGGCTGCTTCTTCAGTGGCAGCGGCGTCATCAACAGCAACCTCGGTCTCCATCGGCTCCGCAGCAGATGGGTCTGACGGCCGGAAAAGGGAGAAGAGTCAAGCAAATATCCAAAAAGAAGATCAAAAGAAGAATAACCCAAGGGAAGTTTTTGAAGCAAGAGGATTACCTGTACCGGGTTCTTCAGTCTCCGCCGCCGGAGAACTCTCCCTTGGCAGAGAACTCTCCCTTGGCGGAGAACTCCCCCTTGCCGGAGAACTCCCCCTTGCCGGTGAACTCTTCCTTGGCCGAGAACTCTCCCTTGCCGGAGAGTCCCTTACCGGAGAACTCTCCCTTGGCGGCGTAGTCAAAGAAGATGGCATGTCGGGGGCGGTCTCCGGGCGCTCCTGGTGTGGCTGCTCTGCTCCTACGCAAATCAACCATCAGATGTCAGCAAAGAAAGAGCATCCATGCGCGCCTAACGGCGGAAAGCGAACCATATGCTTACGCTGGGGGCTGCTCTGGAGAATAGTTGCCGGGTCCGGCAAGGTGGTCTCGGGCGCACCCTCTTCTGTCGCGGTGGGTTCGTCCTCGACGATAATCACCGGGACCTTGGCTCTCTTCGCCGCTCTCTGGGCCAGAGTCCTGAAAAGGAATAAGTTCGGAGTAAAGCAAATGAGATACAAGACAAAACAGCGAGAATTGAAGAACTATAAGTACAGCGAGGAATCTTACTCTTCTTCTTCCTCGTCGGAGCTGAGCGCGGAGAAGTCGAAGTCCGGCTCACATCCGGCGCGAGGAGGCGGAGGAGTAGGTTCCCTTGGCCGCTTGGCGGGAGCAGTGGCGGTGGTCTGAGACGACCCCGCTCCGGCTGCCGCCGCGGCGTGAGAAGCGGCAGGAGCAGAAGCGGTGGTCCGGGAGGACCCCGCTCCAGTTGCCGCAGCAGCGTGAGGTGCTCCCGCGGCAATAGCACTTGCCGCGGTGGAGCGTGTCACGCGGCGCGGCGGCTGTCGACTCGTCTGTCGCTCCGCTACGTCCCCGGCCTTGCGGAGACGCCTTCTTGGTGGAGCTGGGGGCTCTGCTTGCGGCGAGCTGTCTGAAGATGAGGAGGAAGAGGAGTCGATCTCCAACGAGCCGCTCGTATCCTCAGCGGGCTCACTCGACTCGACGTCATGCCCGGCAAGCTCTTCCTCGCCAGCAAGCTCCTCTCGCTCGGCACGGCTTGCCGCCTCTGCTGCCTCTGCCTCCTCCATGGTGAATCCAAACTCGCCCGCGGCTGCGGCTGCCGCCGCCCCTTCCAGTCTAGTGGCGATGCGTTTCATCTCCGCATCGGTGGTGCCGCGGGTGAGGCTTTTCTTTTCGTCGGAGCGGACCGGCACTTCTACCAAGCCGTCAAAGAACTCCTGCACGACGACGTCTTCAGGCTCTTGCCAAGTTGGGACAATTCCATGCGAATCGCACAGAGGCATCATTGCACGGATGCGGTCAAGCGCGGAGTTGTTGCACAGCGAAACGACGCCCTTTGGCAACCTGAACACTTCGGGATGTTGAGGGTCGTACTTGAACAGCTCCTGGAGCATCGCGTTAAGCTCCAGAACAATGAAGTTGAAGTTGAGGCCCGGACGCAGCCTCATGATATCCGCCGCATTCTTGAACTCCCAGGCGGGTCTCCTCCTTTCCTGCAGGGGGGCGATGCAGTGGCGAAGAAAATCTGCGCCAACAGCGCCTACAGTGAGCCCGGCAAGCCTAAGGCGTTGGATCCGGGTGACGGCAATCTTCAGCCTATCGTCTTCCGGGGCCACGTTGCTCCAATCGCTGCCGCGCACTACTGGGGCTTGGCGCCGGGAGGTAAACGGCTGCGGGTTCTCCTCGGAAATCCAGCACCAGTCTGCTCTCCATTCCTCCCACTTGCCACGGAACTCTCCCTCCAGATAAGCGTCCTTCTTGCCGGCCCTCGAGATCCAGGCGATTCCGCTGGATAAAGGCTCTCCTCTCTCAACCCGGGGCATAAAGAAGTGGCAAAAAAGGGCTGCATTTGGATAGACTCCAACAAAGTTTTCGCAGAGATGTGCGAAAACTGCCATGGTCAGAACATCATTGGGGGTGAAGTCAAGGAGGCGGAACCCGTAGGTGTTCATAATATCGCAGAAAAACTCAGAGAAAGGCGGGCAGAGCCCGCAGTAGAAGAACAAGGCGAAGAAGGGATATCCATTTGGAGCCATTTTCCAAGCGACGGCTGGAAGTACCTTCGTGCGCGGGTGCGCCCGCGTCTCCGTCGACCAGAAGTGGTAGTAGTACTGCCTCAGCTCCCTCGCGGCGATCTTGGGGGGGGGGGGAGATTGCACGCTCCTTTCGCAGCGCCGCGAGCCGCTGCGCCTCGGACGACTTCACGACCTTCCCCTTCTCGGCTTTCGGAGCCATGGCGGAAGTGGTGAGGGAGGTCGACGGCGTTGGTGGTGCTGGTGGCGATGGGGGGCAGAGCACTGCTCTCTTTCAGTTTCGGGAAGAAGGGGGAGCAGCGGAGAAATAGCAACCGGCGAATGGGCGAACTGCCCCTGTTTCCCCTGCTTATAAGGAGGGAGGGGGCGGACGTTCCGCCTTTCCGAATAAAGAAACCACCCACGATCTCTCCCACGACGCCGCAATCAACGCGTGCCGTTCAGGGAGGGCGCGGTGGATACGGAGAAAGATACGGCGTAACCCAGGCCGCGCGTGCCCGTGCCCTGTTTTGGGCCTGGCCCAACAGCGCTCGACACCATGTATGGCCCAGGCCCGGGGGCTCCTGTCGGTGTACTAGAGTAGGGGTACCCTAGTATCCCGAACTTGTGCACAGGTAGTCGCAGCATCCCGCGGCAAGGCTTGCCGAGCGACCGCCAAGGTCCTCCGTGGTTCCTTTGGAGCCATTCAAGAACAAAGTATTTAAGCCAAGGAGACAAGGCCCCGGCAAGAGGAGCTTGCCGGGAAGGCCAACCAAGGCGACTCAAGGAATTTACCGCGACGCGCCACGCGTCCCGGCAAGGCCCGATGAGCGGCAAGCTCCCGGACGCGACAAGACAACGACCACGGCAAGGCGCTTGCCGCGGCAAGCTACCACTCTGTACCCGCGCTCCAGCACATCCACCAATGTGTCGCTTTGGGACCCTTCCAGGCGTACGTGGCGGGAGGCTGTGCAGCCAGCGGTGCGCGGTGCAAGCGGTGCTGACAAGTTTGCCATCGTGGCGAGCGGTGGCGTCCCTGGCGGTCCCTTTTGCACTATTTGGGCGACGCAGACGGGCATTCAATGCCCTTGTCCCCTGCCGTCGGAGTTAGGTATGATACACTGTATAGGTAGTTGTACCAACCGCAACACCTTTCCATTTTTACCCTTCTCTACGTTGCCACCTGTCAGTGACCCCTTGAGCATATAAAAGGAGGCCCATGCGCAACGTAGAAGGGGAGGACAAAAGAGGACACTCACGCTCGGTCTCGTTAGTTGCTGGTGTGTACTGTAGCACTCGGCGCTCCCGAGCAAGAACTCAATACAAACCACAAAGCAGGAGTAGGGTTTTATGCATCCGTGCGACTCGAACCTGGGTAAACTGCTCGTGTGTTTCGCCTCGATCCGCTCTTCGTGCGATCTCTGCCCCCGCCGAACCGAAAGGGGCTCGGTCCGCCGGTCCCCATAGGTGCTCATGGATCAGTTTCCCCGATAACCGGGAAGCGCACCCTGGTGGGCACAAGACCCCAGGGCACGCCAAACATGCATGGCGCACCCAGGTGGGTTGTGCCCACCTCTGGTACCTTTCGGACTCCGTTTTTCTACAGCTTACTTGTTTCCCAAGATAAAGGTTCTTTATATACCCCCCGAACCTGTTGACCACTGTATCGCGGAGAAATCTTTGGTTTTCTTGTTGTTTTCGGTCAGATCTACCAAGCTTGGAATCATGTCTTCCTCCTCCTCCAACCCGATGGAAGAAGATGCTTGGCTGATGAAGATCGAGCTGAAGAGGGAAGATCCCGTAGAAGCTGCAAGAGATGACAAAGGCAAGGAGGTCGTCGGTGATCAAGCACCGGCAATCAAGCAAGCACTACCAACAGAGGAGGAGGAAAAAGATATCCTTAAACAATATTATCCTCTTCTTACTCCCACTGAAATTGAGGCCTTTGGATCATTGAAACGGTTCGTGTGCAAAATAAATATCTCACTCGTGAAAATATTCTTCGTCGAGAGCACATCGCCTTCCTTCGGAGCGTCATCCGTAGACGGGAGAACCTCTTGATCTCGAAGGATGAGACCAAAACTCCATCACCACCACCATCTTCTTCACCGCCGAAAGAAAATTGAGTATCGGGTATGGGCACTCCCCTTTGCTTTCGCCAAGCTTGGGGGAGGTGCCCCGGTATCGTATCATCCCTACTATCCTTTTGCATTTACTTATCCTAGTTCAATCTTTTGCTTTAGAATAAATGAAGTTTAGTTCGATCCTTTCTTTTCGTGAGTTTGCTTAGTGATCTATCGTTGTAATCGTGTGCGAGATATATAATAAAGTTTAGTTTTGAGTTTTTACTTTCTTTACTTTCTTGTTGCAATAAAAAGAAAAGTTATAATTGATTTAATAAAAAGAAAGGAAATAAATTAAGATGGTCATATGCTAATCTTATGGTAGGTGATGGCACCACATAAGGAAATGTATAAGTAGAAAATTTTATTAGAGATGAACAAACATAGCATTGGTCAATGATGCAACTCATGAAAGAATTAATAAAGGAAGATAAGATTCACATATAAATATACTATCCTAGAAATCTTTTGTGATTGTGAGCCCCCATCAAAATATTATATGCCCAAATTGTTGACGTTGGATAAGGAAGACAACTTAATGGCTTATGTTTGTTCATATTCACATAAAAGTCATATTGTCATAGATCCTTTAACATGTGGTGCTTGCCCAATATCTTTTCTAGCCAAAACATTTCTCACTAAGTAGAGATACTACTTGTGCATCCAAAAACCCTTAAACCCAAACCTTTTTCGAGAGTCCACCATACCTACCTATGGATTGAGTAAGATCCTTCAAGTAAGTTGTCATCGGTGCAATAAGGCAATAAAAATTGCTTCTAAAAGTGTGAGATCGTTTGGTGTAAGAGAAAATTGAGCGTTGCACGAACTTGTGATGGTGAAGAATAAAAGCGACAGACTGCATAATAAAGGTTGCTATCACAAGGGGCAATGCAACATGACGTTATTTTGCACTAAGGGATTGAGCATACAAACAAATAATCGCATGGCAACCTCTGCTTCCCTCTGCGAAGGGCCTATCTTTTACTTTTATGCAAAGAGTCAAAGTTTTCCCTCTTTTCCCTCTTATTTTTATCCTTTGGCAAGCATCATGTGGTGAGGATAGATCTAGGCACATATTTCCAGTTGAATATGGGTGACATGAGTTATTATTGTTGACATCACCCTTGAGGTGAGTACGTTGGGAAGCAAAATCATAAGCCCCTATCTTTCTATGTGTCTGGTTGAAACATTTTGCTCATGTGTATGCGGTGAATGTTAGCAATCATAGAAGACTATATGATGGTTGAGTATGTGGACTTGCCTAAAGGCTCCGATATGCGACCCTTCCTGAAAAGATGATGAATTGTAGTTGCAAAAGTTGACTGAAAACATAGTTTGTTGGTTTCTAATAGAGTTTATGCTTCATACTTCGTTCGTGTGATGAACTGTTACTTGTTCATGAGAAGTATATGATACAAGTTCTATGATAAAAGTCTTATGTTTAATTTTGTTGATGTTATAATAATCAACATGATGCTTCTATGTTCGTATTTTGTTTTTATCAACACCTCTCTCTCAAAGCATGTGGACATGTTTTTCGTTCTCGGTTTTCGCTTGAGGACAAGCGAGGTCTAAGCTTGGGGAGTTGATAGTCCATTTTGCATCATGTTTTTTATTGTTATTTATGTTATTATTATATATAATAATGCTTTCTGGAGTAATTCTAATGCCTTTTCTCTCATAATTTGCAAGGTATACACCAAGAGGGAGAATTCCGACAGCTGGAAATCTGGACCTGAAAAAGCTACGTCAGGCCACCTATTCTGCACAACGCCAAACAAGCTGAAACTTCACGAAGATTTTTTATGGATTATTTAAGAAATACTGGAGCTGATAACCACCAAAGGGGCCACCAGGTGGACACAACCTACCTAGGCGCGCCCTGGTGGGTTGTGCTCACCCAGGCCTGCTTCTGTGACCATCTTCTGGTATATAAGCCTCTCTGACCTAGAAAAAAATAAAGGGGAAGACTTTCGGGATGGAACGCCGCTGTCTCGAGGTGGAACTTGGGCAGGAGCACTTTTTCCCTCCGGTGGAGTGATTCCGCGGGGGGAACTTCCCTCCCGGAGGGGGAAATCATCGTCATCATCATCACCAACAACTCTCCCATCTTGGGGAGGGCTATATTCATCAACATCTTCACCAGCACCATCTCATCTCAAACCCTAGTTCATCTCTTGTGATCAATCTTGTTACCAGAACTATAGATTGTTGCTTGTGGGTGACTAGTAGTGTCGATTACATCTTGTAGTTGATTACTATATGGTTTATTTGGTGGATATGGTCAGATCCATTATGCTATATATTACCTCTCCAATCTTGAGCGTGTTCATCATTTGTGAGTAGTTACCTTTGTTCTTGAGATCACGGGAGAAATAATGTTGCAAGTAATCATGTGAATTTGATATGTGTTCGATATTTTGATAGTATGTATGTTGTGATTCCCTTAGTGGTGTCATGTGAATGTCAACTACATGACACTTCACCATATTTGGTCCCAAGGGAATGCATTGTGGAGTAGTAATTTGATGGTTGGTTGCGAGAGTGACAGAAGCTTAAACCCCAGTTTATGCACTATTCCGTAAGGGACCGATTGGATCCAAAAGTTTAATGCCATGGTTAAAATTTATTTTTAATACTTTTCTCGTAGTTGCGGATGCTTGAGGGAGGGTTAATCATAAGTAGGAGGTTTGTTCAAGTAAGAACATCACCTAAGCACCAATCCACCCACATATCAAATTATCAAAGTAGCGAACACGAATATAACCAACATGATGAAAGTGACTAGATGAAATTCCCGTGTACCCTCAAGAACGCTTTGCTTATTATAAGAGACAGTTTTGGCATGTCCTTTACCTCAAAAGGATTAGGCTATCTTGCTGCGTACTTGCTACTATTTTCGTTACTTGCTCGTTACAAAATTATCTTGCTATCAAACTACTCTGCTACTTACAATTTCAGCACTTGCAGATATTACTTTACTTAGAAACACTTGTCAGTTCCTTCTGCTCCTCGTTGGGTTCGATACTCTTACTTATCGAAAAGAGCTACAATTGATCCCCTAAACTTGTGGGTCATCAGGGCGCGCCCCTGGCTTATGGACTCCTTGACCACTTCCTGGCCCAGCTCCGATGCTTCGGGGGTCTCTTTTGGTCCATAAAATCACCGTAAATATTCAGCCCATTTCGAGAACTTTAATTCTTGTAGACTCGTGTTTAGCCTCCAAGCGCAAGTTTTGTACGACGATAGCAATTTTCCCTCAAGTGGATGACCTAAGGTTTATCAATCCATGGGAGGCGTAGGGTGAAGATGGTCTCTCTCAAACAACCCTGGAAGAAAATAACAAAGAGTCTTTTGTGTCCCTAACACACCAAATACAATGGTAAATTGTATAGGTGCATTAGTTTGGCGAAGAGATGGTGATACAAGTCTAATATGGATAGTAGATACTGAGTTTTGTAATAGGAACAATAGAATATAGAGAGGTAGCAAGTAACAAAAGTGAGCACAAACGATATTGCAATGCTTAGAAACAAGGCCTTGGGTTCGTACTTTCACTAGTGAAGTCTCTCGACAATGATTTAAAAAAATCAACAATGATAATATAATTGGATCATATAACCATCCCTCAACGTGTGATGAAGAATCAATCCAAAGTTCTTATCTAGCGCTGAACATAAGAAGAAATAGTTTGTAGGGTACGAAACCACCTCAAAGTTATTCTTTGCGATCTATCTACCCAAGATTTCATACTAAAACACCAAGTTATCCTTTTCGATCGATCTATCCAAGAGTTCGTACTAAAATAACACCATATGATACACATCAACCAACTCTAATGTCACCTAGGTGCTCTAATGTCACCGCGAGTATCCATGAGTTGAATATACGATATGCATCAAACAATTTCAGATTCATAATACTCAATCCAACACAAAGAACCTCAAAGAGTGCCCCAAGATTTCTACCGGAGAAACAAAGATGAAAACATGAATCAACCCCTATGCATGGATTACCCCAATGTCACCTCGAGAATCCGCGAGTTGAGTGCCAAAACATACATCGAGTGAATCAATATGATACCCCATTGTCACCACGGGTAATCATAGCAAGACATACATCAAGTGTTCTCAAACCCATAAAAGTATTCAATCCAATAAGAACAAAATCTCAAAGGGAAATCTCAATTCATCACAACAAGATAGAGAGGGGTAAACACCATATCCAACTATATTAACAAAGCTCGTGATACATCAAGATCGTGCCATCTCAAGAACACGAGAGAGAGAGAGAGAGAGAGAGATTAAACACATATCTACTAGTACAAACCCTCAGCCCCGAGGGTGGACTACTCCCTCCTCATCATGGAGACCACCGGGATGATGAAGATGGCCTCCAGTGATGATTTCCCCCTCTGGCGGGGTGCCAGAACATGGTCTAGGTTGTTTTTTGTGGCTATAGAGGCTTGTGGCGGCGGAACCTCCGATCTTGGGTTATTTCTGGAGGTTTATGTATTTATAGGATTTTTTGGCGTCAGTCTCACGCTAAGGGGGCCACGAGGGGCCCACGAGGCATCAGGGCACGCTAGAGGGGGGTGGCGTGCCCTGGTGGGTAGTGGCCACCTCTAGCCCCTTCTAGTCTTCCCACGAAGCTTCTCGTGCCTCTTCTGTTCCAAAAAAAATCTTCAAAATATTTTGTTGCATTTGGATAACTCTTATTTCTGCACAAAAAACAACACCACGGTAGTTCTCCTGAAAACAACATGAGCCCGGGTTAGTTCCATTTAAACCATACCAAAACCATATAGAATTTTTGTAAATATGGCATGAATACTTCATAAATTATAGATACGTTGGAGACGTACCAGCATCCCCAAGCTTAATTCCTACTCGTCCTCGAGTAGGTAAATGATAAAAGAAATAATTTATGAAGTGTCAATGCTAGCATAGTGCATATATTTGATCAATGATAATTTCAATAACTCTTCCTAGCATCAAAACAACAACTTTTTCTCATAAAACTCATCATGATAAAGTAGCAATTAATTAACATGTTATGGTTCAAACAATGCATTCTCTTGAAACTTAACAACCTATGTTCTCAGTCACCAAACAATTGCAATTCAACTTATCCAGCAAAGTCTAAGTAAGAGCTCCACATACTCAATCATATAGTCTTCTATGATTTCTAGTACTCAAAGCATATTTTTAGAACAAATGGCATCTATCGAACACAGAGAAAGATATGGGCTTAATGTTTCGCCTTCCAACTCATTTATCATAGAGATAATTGTCAACAATAATAATTCATGATCAAATATATATGACTGTTCATATGTGCCTAGATCTTTCCCTACCACAAGATGCTTTCCAACTAAAGAACAATCGAGGTCGAAATGAGAATGCATACTATTGACTCTTGCATAAAAGTAAATACTGAAAAGTAAAAGATAGGCCCTTCAAAGTGGGAAGTGTCATACGCTTTTTATTTTTTATGCGCGAGCTCTTAATGCAAAGGAATGTCATGTTGTATTGCCCCTTGTGATAGCAACCTTTATTATGCAGTCTGTCGCTTTTACTACTTTGCCATCACAAGTTTGTGCAACGCTTATTTTCCCTTACAATAAAAGATCAAACATATTTAGGAGCATTTTTATTGCTTTATGCACCGATGACTACTTGAAGGATCTTATTCAATCCATAGGTAGGTATGGTGGACACTCATGGTAAGAAAATGGGTTTGAGGGTTTTTGGATGCAGAAGTAGGATCTCTACTTAGTACGAAATTTTGGCTAGCAAAACATCCTAAGCAAACACCACATGTTGGAGGATCCATAACAATATAACTTCTATGCAAATATACACAACCATAACTCATTACGTTGTCTTCCTTGTCCAACTTAAACTAAGTTGCTCAAGTTTGAAAATAATTAATGGGTATTCACAATCATAGAAGATGTCCAAGATAATATATATGTATGTGAAAGTTATGTATGTGAAAGTTCTCTTCCTTATACTAATCATCCATGAATTCCTTGTATGACCAATATTGCGATTATTAAGTTCATTAGATTTCACTTTATAAACCCAATGTGAAGCTACTAATAGGCATGATATTAACATATAATTTCGACTTCATGGTATCCAATTCATTCAACAATTTACTCATAGGATATAAGTGAAGCACAAGAGTAAATGACAAACTACTCCAAAAAGATATAAGTGAAGATCAAGCGAGTAGTGAAGTAAATGGGTAGCTATTTGAGGACTCTCTCTCATTCAAAAAATTTCAGATCTAAATATTTTATTAAAACAGAAAGAAAAAAATGGCATTCTGAGAATAGCACACATCATGTGAAGAAGCAAAAATTTAGGATCAACTTAGGCTAACCGATAATTGTTGATGAAGAAAGGTGGGATGCCTACCAGGGAATCCCCAAGCTTAGATGCTTGAGAATTATGGAAATATTATATTGGGATGCCTTGGGCATCCCTAAGCTTGAGCTTTTGTGTCTCCTTAATTCATGTTCCCCTAACTCTTAAAAACTTCATCCACACAAAACTCAACAAGAACTCGTGAGATAAGTTAGTATAAATCTACTCAAAACCTTACCATTCTTTACTGTGAAAAATCACTAAAATTATAATTTAACACTGCATACTAAATGCCTCCACGTATTTAATACTCCTATCCTCAAATAGAATCATTAAACAAGCAAGCATATGCAAACAATGCAAAAAATAACAGCAATCTGTCTAAACAGAACAATATGTAAAGAATGCAAGAAGATTCATAATTCTATAACTCAAAAAATTCTAAAAATTTACCAAACTGTAGAAAATTTATCATAGCTTATTTTGCAAAAAAATCTACATTTTATTACATTCTGACTATTGGGGGGAATTTGTACAACTGCGATAAACTTTTTATTTTCAAACAACTACATATAGACTTACAAAATAAGCATGGTAAAGGCTATCCTTGACGCTTTTATTGAAATAAAAGATACAAAAAATTATTATAAATAACAGCAAGCAAATCGTAGCAAAATAAAATGACGCTCCAAGCAAAACAGATATCATGTGACAAATAGAAATATAGCTCCAAGTGAGGTTACCGATAATGTTGAAGACGGAAGAGGGGATGCCTTCTAGGGCATCCCCAAGCTTAGTTTCTTGGGTCTTCCTTGAATATTACCTTGGTGTGCCTTGGGCATCCACAAGCTTAGTGTATTTCCACTCCTTATTCTCCTCATATCGATATCTCACCTGAAATTTGAAAACTTCAATCACACAAAACTTAACGGAACTTCGTGAGATGGGTTAGTATGATAAAGATCAAATCATTTACTTGGGTACTGTCAAAGACAAGGTTCATAATTGTTTCCACATATTGCCTACTATACTCTATCATTTCCACAATTTATATCACTTAATATAAGTCATGGAAACACTAAAGCAAGCAAACTATGCATTGAAAACAGAATCTATCAAAAACAGAATAGTCTGTAATGATTTGGACAATGACCATAATTCTGCAACTCTAAAAATTCTGAAAATTTAGGAAACGTAGAAAATTTGTACATAAATCATGTGTAAAAATTTTAGAACATTATCACGTAAGAGTAATTTATAGAATTTTCTGCACTAGACGCAAAACTTTCTGTTTTTGCACAGAATCAAGTCAACTATCATCCACACTATCCTAAAGGCTTTACTTGGCACTTTCTTGAAACAAAATATATATCTAAAACATGATTAGTATAGTAGCTTAATCATGTGAACACACAAAAATAGTAGGGGTAAATGTTGGATTTTCTCGCAACAAACGCTTTTCTTTAATGCCTTTTTAGCTAGGCATGATGATTTCAATGATGCTCACATAGAAGTAAAGAATTGAAACACAAAGAGAGCATCATGAAGCATATGACTAGCACATTTAAGCCTAACCCTCTACCTATGGATAGGGATTTTGTAAGCAAACAATTTATGGCAGCAAGAATCAACTAGCGTAAGAAGGCAAAACAAGCGAAACTTCAAGATTTTCTACACATAGAGAGTAAACTTGATATTACTAAGATACGTAGAGACATATATTCCACTCTCATAATAATTTTCAGTAGCATCATGAATGAATTCAACTATCACATAAAGCATTCTTTTCACGATCCACAAGCATAGAAAGTTTATTACTCTCCACATAAGCAAAAATATTCTCATTCATAATAGTGGGAGTGTCATATGAAACTAGAATACTATAAATTGTTTCCACATTAAAAGAGTAATGTTAAGTAAAACGATATTCAAAATTATTAAAATAATTATCACTACTTCATATAACATAAGTATCATCACAATAATCATCATAAATAGAACTTTGTTCTCATCATAGTCAATTGAAACCTCTTCCGAAATAGTGGAATGATTACTAAATAATGTCATGACCTCTCCAAATTCACTTCTATCATTATAAAAAAATCAACACCCTCCAAAATAGTGGGATAATTATTATCTAAAGTTGACACTCTTCCAAACCCACTTTCATAAATATTGCAATCATCATAAACAGGAGGCATGCAATCATCATACAAAAATTGATCATTCAAAGTAGGGGGACTAAAAAGATCATCTTCATTAAGCATGGCATCCCCAAGCTTGGGACAAACATTAATTGCAGCAAATAAATCCTCAAACATGTTATTCTCGTCAAACATACCATCCCCAAGCTTGTGGATTGGCATATCATAAGCATAATCTATCATGCTTATCATGTTTATGCTTCTTACAAAAACTATCATCACTATAAGGCACGTCTTCACAAACTTTATGCACTCCACAAAAATTGAAATTCTTATAAGAAACATTTTGATCATGACTAGTGCAATCATCATTAGTATTTTGGACATTCATCCAATTAATACTAACAACATTGCAATCATTCCCATCATTTATGCCAAACATTTTATTGAATTCTTCTTCTATCAATTGAGCAAAATTTCCTTTCCATCATTTTCAAGAAAGACATGATAAAGACGAATAATATGAGGCAACCTCAATTCCGTTTTTTGTAGTTTTGTTTTATAAACCAAACTAGTGATAAAACAAGGAATCAAAGATTCGATTGCAAGATCTAAAGATATACCTTCAAGCATTCACCTCCCCGGCAACGGTGCTAGAAAAGAGCTTGACGTCTACTACGCAACTTTATTCTTGTAGACTTGTGTTCGGCCTCCAAGCATAGAGTTTTGTAGGACGGTAGCAATTTTCCCTCAAGTGGATGACCTAAGGTTTATCAATCCATGGGAGGCGTAGGATCAAGATGGTCTCTATCAAACAACCCTGGAACCATATAACAATTAGTCTCTTGTGTCCCCAACACACCAAATACAATGGTAAATTGTATAGGTGCACTAGTTCGGCGAAAAGATGGTGATACAAATGTAATATCAATAGTAGATATTGATTTCTGTAATAGGAACAATAAAAAATAGCAAGGTAGCAAGTAACAAAAATGAGCACAAACAATATTGCAATGCTTAGAAACAAGGCTTAGGGTTCGTACTTTCACTAGTGAGATCTCTGAACAATGCTAATAAAATCGGATCATATAACCATCCCTCAACGTGTGATGAAGAATCAATCCAAAGTTCTTATCTAGCAGAGAACATAAGAAGATATTGTTAGTAGGGTATGAAACCACCTGAAAGTTATTCTTTTTGATCGATCCAAGAGTTCGTACTAAAATAATACTAAGTTATACTTTTTGATCGATCTATCCAAGAGTTTGTACTAAAATAACACCATATGTTACACATCAGACAACTCAAATGTCACCTAGATACTCTAATGTCACCGTGAGTATCTGTGAGTTGATTATACGATATGCGTCAAACAATTTTAGATTCAAAATACTCAATCCAACACAAAGAACCTCAAAGAGTGCCCAAGATTTCTACCAGAGAAACAAAGACGAAAACATGCATCAACCCCTATGCATAGATTACCCCAATGTCACCTTGGGAATCCGCGAATTGAGTGCCAAAACATGCATCAAGTGAATCAATATGATACCCCATTGTCACCACGGGTATGAAGGAAATATGCCCTAGAGGCAATAATAAAGTTGTTATTTATATTTCCTTATACATCATGATAAATGTCTTTTATTCATGCAAGAATTGTATTAACCGGAAACTTGATACATGTGTGAATACATAGACGAAATAGAGTGTCCGTAGTATGCCTCTACTAGACTAGCTCGTTAATCATAGATGGTTATGTTTCCTAGCCATAGACATGAGTTGTCATTTGATCAATGGGACCACATCATTAGGAGAATGATGTGATGGGCAAGACCCATCCGTTAGCTTAGCAATATGATTGTTTAGTTTTTCTGCTATTGCTTTCTTCATGACTTATACATGTTCCTATGACTATGAGATTATGCAACTCCCGAATACCGCAGGAACACCTTGTGTGCTATCAAACGTCACAACATAACTGGGTGATTATAAAGATGCTCTACAGGTGTCTCCGAAGGTGTTTGTGGTGTTGGCATAGATCGAGAATAGGATTTGTCACTCTGAGTGTCGGAGAGGTATCTCTGGGCCCTCTCGGTAATACACATCGTAATAAGCCTTGCAAGCAAATGACTAATGAGTTAGTCACGAGATGATGTATTATGGAACGAGTAAAGAGACTTGTCGGTGACGAGATTGAACTAAGTATGATGATACCGATGATCGAATCCCGGGCAAGTAACATATGGATGACAAAGGGAACAACGTTTGTTGTAATGCGGATTGACCGATAAAGATCTTCGTAGAATATCTAGGTTCCAATATGAGCATCCAGGTTCTTCTATTGGTTATTGACCGTAGATGAGTCTCGGTCATGTCTACATAGTTCTCGAACCCATAGGGTCCGCATGCTTAACGTTCGATGACGATCGATATTATGAATTTATGTATTTTGATGCACCGAAGGTAGTTCGGAGTCCCGGATGTGATCACGGACATGACGAGGAGTCTCAAAAATGTAGAGACATAAAGATTGATATATTGGAAGGTTATATTTGGACACCGGATAAATACCGGAGTACCGGGAGGTTACCGGAACTCCTAGGGGAATTAATGGGCCTTAGTGGGCTTTAGGGGAGAGAGAGGGGGCTGCCTAGGGCTTGGCCGCCCCCAAGCCTAGTCCGAATTGGACTAGGGGGGCAGCGCCCCCTCCTTCCTTCTATTTCTCTCCTCCCCTTCCTTCTTCTCCTACTCCTACTAGGAAAGGTGGAATCCTACTCCTAGTGGGAGTAGGACTCCACCCTTGGCACGTCCTCTCCTAGGCCCGCTGCTTCCTCCCGCTCCCTCCATTATATACATGGGGAGGGCACCCCTTGGACACAGATCAATTCTTCCTAGCCGTGTGTGGTGCCCCCTTCCACAGTTACACACCTCGGTTATATTGTTGTAGTGCTTAGGCGAAGCCCTGCGCCGATAACTTCATCATCACCGTCACCACACCGTCGTGCTGACGGAACTCTCCCGCGACTTCAACTGGATCAAGAGTTCGTGGGACGTCATCGAGCTGAACGTGTGTTGAACGCGGAGGTGCCATATATTCGGTGCTTGGATTGGTTGGATCGCAAAGACGTTCGACTACATCAACCGCTTTACTAAACGCTTCCGCTTTCGGTCTATGAGGGTACGTGGACAAACTCTCCCCGCTCGTTGATATGCTTCTCCTAGATAGATCTTGGGTTCGTAAGATTTTTTTTTTGAAATACTACGTTCCCCAAGAGTGGCATCTGAGCCAGGTCTATGCGTAGATGATTTGCACGAGTAGACCACATTGGGTTGTGGGCGATAATAGTCATACTGCTTACCAGCATGTCATACTTTGATTCGGCGGTATTGTGAGATGAACCTGCCTGGACCGACATTACGCGTACGCTTACGCGAGACTGGTTTCACCGTTGCGAGCACTGATTGCTTAAAGGTGACCGGCGAGTGTATGTCTCTCTCACTTTAATTGAATCGAGTGTGGCGACGCCCGGTCCTTGTGAAGGTTAAAATAGCACACTTGACGAAAAATCGTTGTAGTTTTGTATGCGTAGGTAAGAACGGTTCTTGCTAAGACCGTAGCAGCCACGTAAAACTTGCAACAACAAAGTACATGATGTCTAACTTGTTTTTGCACGACATGTTGTGATGTGATATGGTCAAGACGTGATGAGTTATACGATGTTGTATGAGATGATCATGTTTTGTAATTTATCGGCAACCGGCAGGAGCCTTATGGTTGTCTCTTTATTGTATGAATTGTGAAGGCCATGTAATTGTTTTACTTTATCACTATGAGTTAGTGATAGTAGTAGTAGCAATAGTTGGCGAGACGACCACGACGCTACGATGAAGATCATGGTGTCAAGCCGGTGACGATGGAGATCATGACGATGCTTTGGATATGAAGATCAAAAGCACAAGATGATGATGGCCATATCATGTCACATATTTTGATCGCATGTGATGTTTATCTTATTATGCTTCTTATTTTGCTTAGTACAGAGGTAGCATTATGTGACACCCCGAGACCGGTGCGCCAGGTGTCGGCCAGTTATTCGTCATCGTTGTTATGTCATCTGCTTGCGTGTTGCATCTTGCCATGTCATCATGTGTGTTGCATCAGCATGTTTTTCAAACTTGCATCCGCCCGAGTTCCCTCGTCCTCTCCGTTGTCCGTTCTGAGCCCAGACACAGTTGCACGCGCCCGCGGCACCTCCGAATATTTATTTTATGAGTGGCCAAAAAGCGTTCTCAGAATGGGTTGAAACTTGGCGTGTGGTCTTTTTATAGCATAGGTAGACCGCCTGTCAAGTTTCATCATGTTCGGAGCTCGTTTGATAGCCCAACGGTTAACCGTGTTAACCGCTGGAAGCCTTTCTCTTTTGGCCCAGCACCCCTTTCTCACAGCCCACCAAGCCCATTCTAACCCCTCCATGCTCTTGGCCGTTCGATCACGATCGCGTGGCCGCGAACCACTCCTCTTTTGGACACTCCTAGCTCCCTCTACCTATAAATATGTGCCTCTCCCTCCATTTTCGCGCAGACGAAACCCTAAAAATCCTCCCTCCGTGCAGCCGGACATGTCCGTTCCGCCGCCGGACATGTCCAGCGCCCCTCCACCTCACTCCGTCCAATCCGGTGCCACCACATCAGATCCACCGCCGCCCGCAGCCACTCCCGCGCCGCCACGTGGCCACAACCACCTCCCACCGCCGCCACGGGCCCGCGCCGCCCAGATCCGGCCCGCCGGGCCCGGATCACGCCGTCGCCAGCCCACAGGCTGCCGTCGCCCCGTCTCCGCAGAGCGCCCGCCTCCCGCTGGCCTCCTCCTCGTCCCGATCGGAGGGAGCGTGCCGCCGTCCGCATCTCCCCCGCACCGCCGTTCTGCAGCTCCGCCGCCGGCGAACCTGCGCGCCGCCGCCTCCGCGCCGATCTCCTTGACCCTCACCCGGATCTGCTGACCGTCGCCGGAAATGGAGCCGCAGGCCCCGGATCTAGGCCGCTCCGGCGTCCGGCGCCCGTCCCCGGCCGTCCCCGCCGCTCCTTGGTCGCCGGAACGCCGCCCCGCCATGGCCTCTGCCTCGTGCATGAGCACGGGCACGGTAGGACGACGCTGTCAGCGCCGCCACTCCCTGGGCCACATCGAGCCAGCCGGCCCAGCTCCCCGGGCGTCCTCCCTCCGGCCTCATGGGCCTCGGCCACGCAAGACCCAGCTCCTACTCCTCCAACCCAGGCCCACTCCTCCAACCAGGCCCAGAAGCCCCCAGGCCCAGCTCCGCCCGGGCATGCTCTACCTCCTCTTCCTCACCGCCTTGGGCCAGGCCCACTTGGTGAGCTGCCCCTATTCCCCGCCCCGAGCGTGATTTAGTATTAGATGCTCAGTTGTTTTTTTCCTAAGTCTTAAAAAACTGCTAAGTCCTTTTTCTGTCATATTTTTTGTTGAATGTTTGCATGGCTGTAACTTGATGTGTGTATATCCAAATTGAGTGAATGATATGTCAAAATGATCGTGGTGATATGCTCTACACTTTGCTCCATTGTGCCATGCTTGATTGAGTTCATCTAGATGCTCTAATCTCTGTTGCAAGAGTGCTAGTTGTTATAAACTGCTGTTACTTGTTAATTTGATGCCATGTTTGAGATATGATAACTTGGTGCATGTTTATCCAAATGGAGCATATGATATGTCAAAATGTTCATTGTGAAGTGCTCTACATGTTGGTTGCTGTAGCATTCATGATAGGTGTCATCTTGCCATGTTAATCTCTGTTGCAATAGTGCATATGGCTGTAAAGTGCTGAAACTTGTTATGAGATGTTGTTTTCACTTGCTCTTTGCTATTGATGTGTTTGTCTTCATGCCACATGTCTAGATGTTTTAGAATAACCATCATATGGTCTTTGCTGTGGTGCAAACCTTATGCCTTGTGTTGACTTAAACAAGATTGTAAACTTGCCATGTTGTTATTCCTGTTTTATACTTAGTGAAAAAACTGCTAAGTCTGGAATCTGTTATAACCTGATGCTATGTTTGCTTGATGCCCTAGTCAAATCCATGCTTGTTTTGGAGTGGCCAATGATCATGTCTTGTTGTCCATGTTATTGTCTATCCATTCATGCCCTTACTTGCTCATATGAGCTGCTGTAGCTTATTTATTTCTTGCTCTCAAGTTGCTATAAATTATACGTGTCAGGATTTTATCAGCATGTTCAATTTGGTGGAGCTTGTTGCTATTGATCCATGCCTCCTATGGAGTTGCTCCAATGGAGTTGTTTGCTGTAGGATATGTCTACTACATGTCCATGCTATTTATGTTCTTATTAGAGTTGATATGCTTGTTGTTTTGTGCCTTCGAAGGCAGCATCGTGATGATGTTTTTTCCTTCCCAGATTTTGGCCAAGTCTGGATAATTTTATTGCAACTTGCCATGCTTATTTAAATGTGTTCCAGCAAGCTTTTGGGTGTGTTCTAAGTTCCTACTTGTTAAGTATCATGTCTACTTCAGATCCATGTTTCTTGTTATGATGTTTGAGTGTTGTAGCTTATATTTACCTTGCTCCAAAGTTACTATGTGGCTGTTAACTTCAGCCTTGTTTTGTAACTTGTTTTGTTCATATCTTTTAGCCTGTTGCTCCGTTTTGAGCGTGCTCTATATGAAACTTGTGTGATTTTGCATGTAGAATCATAATATCATGTTCTTTTCTTGTTTGGAGTGTGTTTGCTTGATGTTTGGGTGCATCTTGCACCGTTGCCATGCTTGTCTTGTTTTGCTCATATCTTCTAGACCGTAGCTCCGAATTAAATAAACTTTATATGAAACTTGACTAGAATTTTGTGTAGATCATCATGGTGCATGTTAACCTGCTGTTTAACAACTTTAACTTAAGATTTGTTCAGATCTGGCTAATTTCAATTTATGCATATGAGGACTTACCGGATTTGTTATGTGTTGATTCCGGCCTCATTTAAACTTGTTGGCTTGTGTTGTTCTTGTGTGCTTCCTACCTTGCCATGTATTGCATCATATATAGACTTGTCTTGCATCATACTTGGTTGAGCATATTGTCATGTTCTTGTGTTGTGTGTTTACCGTAGTGCTTGCTTCTTCTCGTTAGTGCTTGTTCCGCTGCGATCGTGAGGATTCGTTCGTCTACACGTGGTTCGTCTTCAAGGCTTCTTCTTCATCTAATTCACGGATCCGTTCTTCTTCCTTACTGGATCTCAGGCAAGATGACCATCACCTTGGAAACCTTTACTATCATTGCCATGCTTAGTTGTCTCGATGCTATCGTTACATGTCGCACTACCCATCATTTATTGTCAGCCCCTCTCCTTGTTGCCATGAAACCTCTAACCTTTGACCCCTTCCTAGCAAACCGTTGTTTGGCTATGTTACCCGCTTGCTCAGCCCCTCTTATAGCGTTGTTAGTTGCAGGTGAAGATGAAGATTTTTCCATGTTGGAACTTGATGCTTTGGGAATATCACATTATGTCTTATATATACTAACACACCTATATACTGGGCATGGGTGGAAGGCTTGGCCTTTTGCTTGGTGTTTTGTTCCACTCATGTCACCTTACGCGCCGATAAACCGGCATTATGTTCCTTGATTTTGCGTTCCTTACACGGTTGGGTATATGGGGACCCCTTGACACTTCGTCTTTGAATAAAACTCCTCCAGCAAGGCCCAACATTGGTTTTAATTTGCCTCATAATAACAACTTAATTAATTAATTAAATTTGCATAGGGGGTCGCGCCCTCGGGGATTCTTTCTACATAGCAGGGGGGCAGTGCTGATGGTGTTGGTCCCAAACGGGAAGACTGCGGGGCCGCCATGTTGAAACTCGAGGTATCTGGATCCCGTAGGCTTTCCCATCCGGACGTGGCCTGAGACGAGATACGCGCGGCTACTATCAGGGTGTCGGCACGCCGGGAGGTCTTGCTGGACTTGTTTTACCATTGTCGAAATGTCTTGTGCACCGGGATTCCGAGCCTGATCGGATTGTCCCTAAGATAAGGGGTGATAATATTATTATTACTTCTGCTGACCGTGAGAGATTGTGATGGGCTAAGTTGGGACACCCCTGCAGGGTTATGATCTTTCGAAAGCCGTGCCCGCGGTTATGTGGTAGATTGGAATTTGTTAATGTCCGGTTGTAGAAAACTGGACAGAGGATCCGAAGTAAAACACACAACTGTGTGAGTAACCGTGACTGTCTCTTTTCACTTTGAGAAGAGAACACGGTGGGGTTATGTTTGACTCGTAGGTAGGTCAGGATCTTTAGCGATCACTACTAGTTTGCGACCGCTTGCGTAGACGCTCATATAATTCTTCTACTCGTAAGTTAGCCACCATATATTTGCTTAGCCGCTGCTGCAACCTCACCACTTTACCTCTTCCTATCCATTAAGCTTTGCTAGTCTTGTTACCCATGGTTATGGGATTACAGAGTCCTCGTGGCTCATAGATACTACAACAACAGTTGCAGGTGCAGGTTTCCGATGTCTTGACGAGAGAGCGATGTTCGATATCTTGGAGTTCTTTCTTCTTCTTCTTCTTCTTCAGTCTTGGGTTAGGTTCCGGGTCGGCAGCTTGGGATAGCAGATGGATGTCGTTTTGCTTTTCATGTTTGCATCTGTAGTCGGATGCCTTGTATTGATGTTGTTGTATTCATGTGACTTGTATGTATTGTTGTATCCCCCATGTATGTATGTAATGGTATGATGTAATGATATCCATCTTGCTAAGCGCCCGAAATGCGGTTGTGCCCCAATCACGTAAGTGTCACGTGATCGAGATAGAATCGCATCTTGGGCCTGACACATTATAAGATGACCCCTTACAAAATTTCAAGGTACAAGTGTTCTCCCTGAGTATGCAGTGTTGCGAAAGTTCGTCGTGCCGAGACACCACGTGATGATCGGGTGTGATAAGCTCTACGTTCAAATACAACGGCTGTAAGACAGTTTTGCAGATGCAGACTACTCGGGTTAAACTTGACGAGCCTAGCATGTACAGACATGGCCTCGGAACACTGGAGACCGAAAGGTCGAGCGTGAATCATATAGTAGATATGATCAACATAAGATGTTCACCATTGAAAACTACTCCATCTCACGTGATGATCGGACATGGTTTAGTTGATTTGGATCACGTGATATTTAGATGACTAGACGGATGTCTATCTAAGTGGGAGTTCTTTAGTAATATGATTAATTGAACTTTAATTTATCATGAACGTAGTCCTGATAGATTTTGCATATCTATGTTGTTGTAGATCAATGGCATGTGCTACCGTTCCCTTGAATTTTAATGCGTTCCTAGAGAAAGCTAAGTTGAAAGATGATGGTAGAAACTACACGGACTGGGTGCGTAACTTGAGGATTATCCTCATTGTTGCACAGAAGAAATATGTTCTTAAAGCACCGCTAGGTGACAGGCCTGCTGCAGGAGCAACTCCGGACGTAATGAACGTCTGGGAAGCTCGTTCGGATGACTACTCGATAGTTCAGCATGCCATGTGATACGTCTCTAACGTATCTATAATTTTTGATTGTTCCATGCTATTATTTATGAAGTCTGGGATGTTTAATGGGCTTTATCAGTCACTTTTATATCATTTTTGGGACTAACCTACTAACCCAAAGGCCCAGTCTAGATTGCTATTTTTTTTGCCTATTTCAGGGTTTTGCAGAAAAGAAATATCAAATGGAGTCCAAACGGAATGAAACCTTTGCGAGAGATATTTTTGGAGAAAATCACGCCAGAGGAACTTGAGAACTATGTCAGGGGAGCCTCGAGTGGCCCTCGAGGGTGGGGGCGCGCCCCCCTTCCCAGGGCGCACCCCCCTGCCTCGAGGCCCACTCGAGCGTCCCCCGGTGCCCTCCTTCTTCATATATAAGTCCACGTACCCCAGAAACTCCATATGCACAGAGAAAACCCTAATTCCACCGCCGTAGCTTCTATTCCCGTGGAGATCCCATCTTGGAGCCTGTTTCGGAGCTCCACCGGAGGGGGATCCTATTGGAAATATGCCCTAGAGGCAATAATAAAATGGTTATTATTATATTTCCTTGTTCATGATAATTGTCTATTGTTCATGCTTTAATTGTATTATCCGGAAACAGTGATACATGTGTGAATACATAGACCACAACGTGTCCCCAGTAAGCCTCTAGTTGACTAGCTCGTTGATCAACAGATGGTTACGGTTTCCTGACCATGGACATTGGATGTCATTGATAACGGGATAACATCATTGGGAGAATGATGTGATGGACAAGACCCAGTCCTAAGCCTAGCACAAGATCGTGTAGTTTCTATGCTAAAGCTTTTCCAATGTCAAGTATCCTTTCCTTAGACCATGAGGTTGTGCAACTCCAGGATACCGTAGGAATACTTTGGGTGTGCCAAACGTCACAACGTAACTGAGTGGCTATAAAGGTACACTACGGGTATCTCCGAAAGCATCTGTTGGATTGGCACGAACCAAGACTAGGATTTGTCACTCCGTATGAAGGAGAGGTATCTCTGGGCCCACTCGGTAATACATCATCGTAATGAGCTCAATGTGACTAAGGGGTTAGTCACGGGATGATGTGTTACGGAACAAGTAAAGAGACTTGCCATGATGAGATTGAACAAGGTATCGGTATACCGACGATCGAATCTCGGGCAAGTACTATACCGATAGACAAAGGGAATTACGTACGGGATTGATTGAATCCTCGACATCGTGGTTCATCCGATGAGATCATCGAGGAGCATGTGGGAGCCAACACGGGTATCCAGATCTCGCTGTTTGTTATTGATCGGAGAGTCGTCTCGGTCATGTCTGCGTGTCTCCCGAACCCGTAGGGTCCACACACTTAAGGTTCGGTGACGCTAGGGTTGTAGAGATATTAGTATGCGGTAACCCGAAAGTTGTTCGGAGTCCCGAATGAAATCCTAGACGTCACAAGGAGTTCCGGAATGGTCCGGAGGTATATATTTGTATATAGGAAGTCCAGTTTCGGCCACCGGGAAAGTTTTGGGGGTCACCGGTATTGTACCGAGACCACCTGAAGGGTCTCGAGGGTCCACCCTGTGGGGCCACTATCCCGGAGGGCCGCATGGGCTTAAGTGGGAAGGGAACCAGCCCTTGGTGGGCTGGCGCGCCCTCCATGGTCCTTCCCTTGCGCCTAGGGTTGGAAACCCTAGGGGTGGGGGCGTCCCACCTGACTTGGGGGTCAAGTTCCCCCCTTTGGCCGCCGCCCCCTGGAGATTGGATCTCTAGGGGCCGGTGTCCCCCCAGGGCCCCTATATAAAGAGTGGGGAGGGAGGGCTGCGGACCCAAGCCCCTGGCACCTCCCTCTCCCCCCATTACACCTCTCCCTCTCGCCGAGCTTGGCGAAGCCCTGCCGAGATCCCTGCTGCTTCCACCACCACGCAGTCGTGCTGCTGGATCTCCATCAACCTCTCCTCCCCCTTGCTGGATCAAGAAGGAGGAGATGTCTCTCCCAACCATACGTGTGTTGAACGCGGAGGTGCCGTCCGTTCGGCGCTCGGTCATAGGTGATTTGGATCACGACGAGTACGACTCCATCAACCCCATTCTCTTGAACGCTTCCGCGCGCGATCTACAAGGGTATGTAGATGCACTACCCTCTCCCTCGTTGCTAGATGACTCCATAGATTGATCTTGGTGATGCGTAGAAAATTTTAAAATTCTGCTACGTTCCCCAACAGTGGCATCATGAGCTAGGTCTATGCGTAGTATCTTGCACGAGTAGAACACAAAGTAGTTGTGGGCGTCGATTTGTCAATTCTCTTGCCGTTACTAGTCTTATCTTGATTCGGCGGCATCATGGGATGAAGTGGCCCGGACCGACCTTACATGTACACTTACGTGAGACAGGTTCCACCGACTTACATGCACTAGTTTCATAAGGTGGCCAGCGGGTGTCTGTCTCTCCCACTTTAGTCAGATCGGATTCGATGAAAAGGGTCCTTATGAAGGGTAAATACTAATTGGCATATCATGTTGTGCTTTTGGCGTAGGTAAGAAACGTTCTTGCTAGAAACCTATAGCAGCCACGTAAAACTTGCAACAACAATTAGAGGACGTCTAACTTGTTCTTGCAGCATGTGCCGTGTGATGTGATATGGCCAAAAGGATGTGATGAATGATATATATATATGTGATGTATGAGATTGATCATGTTCTTGTAATAGGAATCACAACTTGCATGTCAATGAGTATGACAACCGGCAGGAGCCATAGGAGTTGTCTTATTTTATTGTGTGACATGTGTGTCATCGAAAACGCCATGTAATTACTTTACTTTATTGCTAACCGTTAGCCATAGTAGTAGAAGTAATGTTTGGCGAGACAACTTCATGAAGACACGATGATGGAGATCATGGTGTCATGCCGGTGACAATGATGATCATGGAGCCCCGAAGATGAAGATCAAAAGGAGCAAAATGATATTGGCCATATCATGTGACTATTTAATTGCATGTGATGTTTATCATGATTTACATCTTATTTTCTTAGAACAACGGTAGTAAATAAGATGATCTCTCACTAAAATTTCAAGAATTGTGTTCCCCCTAACTGTGCACCGTTGCTAAGGTTCGTTGTTCCGAAGCACCATGTGATGATCGGGTGTGATAGGTTCTAACATTCGCATACAACGGGTGTAAGCCAGATTTACACACGCAATCCACTTAGGGTTGACTTGACGAGCCTAGCATGTACAAACATGGCTTCTCAACACGGAAGACCGAAAGATCGAACATGAGTCGTATAGAAGATACGATCAACATGAAGATGTTCACCATTGTTGACTAGTCTGTCTCACATGATGATCGGACACGGCCTAGTCGATTCGGATCATGTATCACTTAGATGACTAGAGAGATGTCTATCTGAATGGGAGTTCATTAAATTTGTTTAGATGAACTTAATTGTCATGAACATAGTCTAAAATCTTTACAATATGTCTTGTAGATCCAATGGCCCAAGCTAATGTTGCCCTCAACTTCAACACGTTCCTAGAGAAAGCCAGGCTGAAAGACGATGGTAGCAACTATACAGATTGGGTCCGTAACTTGAGGATCATCCTCATAGCTGCCAAGAAAGCATATGTCCTTGAAGCACCGGTAGGTGATGCACCCGTTTTCCCAGCAACTCAAGACGCTATGAACGCCTGGCAGTCGTGTAGTGATGATTACTCCCTGGTTCAGTGCGGCATGCTTTACAGCTTAGAATCGGGGCTCCAAAAGCGTTTTGAGCAGCACGGAGCATATGAGTTGTTCCAAGAGCTGAAAATGGTTTTCCAAGCTCATGCCCGAGTTGAGAGATATGAAGTCTCCGACAAGTTCTACAGTTGTAAGATGGAGGAGAAAAGTTCTGTCAGCGAACATATACTCAAAATGTCTGGGTTGCACAATCGCTTGTCTCAGCTGGGAATTAATCTCCCAGAAGACGCGGTCGTTGACAGAGTCCTCCAGTTGCTCCCACCTAGCTACAAGAGCTTCGTGATGAACTTCAATATGCAGGGGATGGAGAATTCCATTCCCGAGGTATATTCAATGCTGAAATCAGCGGAGGTGGAGATCAAAAAGGAACATCAAGTGTTGATGGTGAATAAAACCACTAAGTTCAAGAAAGGCAAGGGTAAGAAGAACTTCAAGAAGGATGGCAAATGAGTTGCCGCGCCCGTTAAGCCAGTTGCCGGGAAGAAGCCAAAGAATGGACCCAAGCCTGAGACTGAGTGCTTTTATTGCAAGGGAACGGATCACTGGAAGCGGAACTGCCCCAAATTCTTAGCAGGTAAGAAGGCCGGCAACGTCAAAGGTATATGTGATATACATGTTATTGTTGTGTACCTTACCAGCGCTCGTAGTAGCTCCTGGGTATTTGATACCGGTGCAGTTGCTCACATTTGTAACTCAAAGCAGGAGCTGCGGAATAAGCGGAGACTGGCAAAGGACGAGGTGACGATGCCCGTCGGGAATGGTTCCAAGGTCGATGTGATCGCCGTCGGCACGCTACCTCTGCATCTACCTTCGGGGTTAGTTTTAAACCTCAATAATTGTTATTTAGTACCAGCTTTGAGCATGAACATTGTATCTGGATCTTGTTTAATGCGAGATGGCTACTCATTTAAATCCGAGAATAATGGTTGTTCTATTTATATGAGAGAAATGTTTTATGGTCATGCCCCGCTGGTCAATGGTTTATTCTTAATGAATCTCGAATGTGATGTTACACATATTCATAGTGTGAATGCCAAAAGATGTAAGGTTGATAATGATAGTCCCACATACTTGTGGCACTGCCGCCTTGGTCATATTGGTGTCAAACGTATGAAGAAGCTCCATGCAGATGGACTTTTGGAGTCTCTTGATTATGAATCATTTGACACGTGCGAACCATGCCTCTTGGGCAAGATGACCAAGACTCCGTTCTCTGGAACAATGGAGCGAGCAACCAACTTATTGGAAATCATACATACCGATGTGTGCGGTCCAATGAGTGTTGAAGCTCGCGGTGGCTATCGTTATGTTCTCACCCTCACAGATGACTTAAGCAGATATGGGTATGTCTACATGATGAAACACAAGTCTAAGACCTTTGAAAAGTTCAAGGAATTTTAGAATGAGGTTGAGAATCAACGTGACAGAAAAATAAAGTTCTTACCATCAGATCATGGGGAGAATATTTGAGTCACGAATTTGGCGCGCACCTAAGGAACTGTGGAATTGTTTCACAATTGACGCCACCTAGAACACCTCAGTGTAATGGTGTGTCCGAATTTCGTAATCGTACTCTGTTGGACATGGTGCGATCTATGATGTCTCTTACCGACTTACCACTATCATTTTGGGGTTATGCTTTAGAGACTGCCACATTCACTTTAAATAGGGCACTGTCTAAATCCGTTGAGACGACACCATATGAACTTTGGTTTGGGAATAAACCTAAGTTGTCATTTCTAAAAGTTTGGGGATGCGATGTTTCTGTCAAGAAACTTCAACCTGAAAAGCTCGAACCCAAATCGGAAAAATGCGTCTTCATAGGATACCCTAAGGAAACTATTGGGTACACCTTCTACCTCAGATCCGAAGGCAAGATCTTCGTTGCCAAGAATGGATCCTTTTTGGAGAAAGAGTTTCTCTCGAAAGAAGTGAGTGGGAGGAAAGTGGAACTTGATGAGGTGATAGTCACCCCTTTCCGAACCAGAAAGTGGCGCAGCGGGGGAAGATGTTCCTGTGGTGCCTGCACCGACTAGGGAGGAAGTTAATGATAATGATCATGAAGCTTCAGATCAAGTTACTGCTGAACTTCGTAGGTCCACAAGGACACGTTCCGCACCAGAGTGGTACGGCAACCCTGTCCTGGAAATCATGTTGTTAGACAACGATGAACCTTCGAACTATGAAGAAGCGATGGCAGGCCTGGATTACAACAAATGGCTTGAAGCCATGAAATCCGAGATAGGATCCATGTATGATAACAAAGTATTGACTTTGGTGGAATTGCCCGATGATCGGCACGCCATAGAAAATAAATGGATCTTTAAGAAGAAGACTGACGCGGATGGTAATGTGACCATCTATAAGGCTCGACTTGTCGCTAAAGGTTATCGACAACTTCAAGGAATTGACTATGACGAGACTTTCTCTCCCGTAGCGATGCTGAAGTCCGTCCGAATTATGTTAGCAATTGCCGCATTCTATGATTATGAGATATGGCAAATGGACGTCAAAACGGCATTCCTCAATGGCTTCCTCAAGGAAGAACTGTATATGATGCAGCCGGAAGGTTTTGTCGATCCTGAGAATGCTTACAACGTATGCAAGCTCCAGCGCTCAATCTATGGGCTGGTGCAAGCATCTTGGAGCTGGAACATTCGCTTTGATGAGGTGATCAAAGCATTTGGGTTTATACAGACTTGGGGAGAAGCCTGTATTTACAAGAAAGTGAGTGGGAGCTCTGTAGCATTTCTCATATTATATGTGGATGATATATTGCTAATGGGAAATGATGTAGAACTCTTGGAAAGCATAAAGGCCTACTTGAATAAGTGTTTCTCAATGAAGGACCTTGGAGAAGCTGCTTACATATTAGGCATCAAGATCTATAGAGATAGATCGAGACGCCTCATTGGTCTTTCACAAAGCACATACCTTGACAAGATATTGAAGAAGTTCAATATGGATCAGTCCAAGAAAGGGTTATTGCCAGTATTGCAAGGTATGAGATTGAGCACAGCTCAATGCCCGACCTCTGCGGAAGATAGAGAAAAGATGAGTGTCATCCCCTATGCCTCGGCCATATGTTCTATTATGTATGCCATGCTGTATACCAGACCTGATGTGAACCTTCCCATAAGTTTGGTGGGGAGGTACCAAAGTGATCCGGGTATGGAACACTGGACAGCGGTCAAGAACATCCTGAAGTACCTGAAAAGGACTAAGGATATGTTTCTCGTTTATGGAGGTGACGAAGAGCTCGTCGTAATGGGTTACGTCGATGCTAGCTTCGACACAGATCTGGATGACTCTAAGTCACAAACCGGATACGTGTATATTTTGAATGGTGGGGTAGTCAGCTGGTGCAGTTGCAAGCAAAGCGTCGTGGCGGCATCTACATGTGAAGCGGAGTACATAGCTACTTCCGAAGCAGCACAGGAAGGAGTCTGGATGAAGGAGTTCATCACCGACCTAGGAGTTATTCCAAGCGCGTCGGGCCCGATGACTCTCTTCTGTGACAACACTGGAGCTATTGCCATTGCCAAGGAGCCCAGGTTTCACAAGAATACCAAGCTCATCTCTACCAGATCTCACTATTGTAAGTGACCGTAAAGGGATTAACAGCCCCTTATCGCGTTGGCTGCGAAGTTCTTATTTGTTTGTGCAGGTGCCAGGGACTGGCACGTGGTCTCCTACTGGATTGATACCTTGGTTCTCAAAAACTGAAGGAAATACTTACGCTACTGTGCTGCATCTCCCTTTCCTCTTCGAGGGAATACAACGCAAGCTCAAGAAGTAGCAAGAAGAATTTCTGGCACCGTTGCCGGGGAGGCTTACACAAAAGTCATATACCAAGTACCTATCACAAACCCTTATCCTTCGCATTACATTTTTTGCCTCTCGTTATCCTCTCCCCCACTTCGCCCTTGCCGTTTTATTTGCCCTTCTGCCGCCGTGTGTTTTTTTGTTCGCTTGCTTCTTGTTTGCTTGTGTGTGTTGCTTGCTTGCTTGTCATTATGCCTAGCCCCTTATCCTCTCCTTTGTCTCCCGAGTTTGAAGTGCTTCACTTCAAGCAAAGGCAAGGAGAAAATTTAAAAGATGCTTGGTTTAGGATGATGGAATCTTATCGTAAGTGCACCTTAGAGGTGAATTTTAGAATCTTTCTTCGCAATTTTTATGTTGGGTTAAATATGTCTCACAGACAACTCTTGGATTGTGTTGCTAAAGGGAATTTTATCGAAATTGATCCTAGTATTGCACATGAAATTATAGAGGGAATAGTGGGAACACTACCTCCCCAAAAAGGGTCAAATTCAATCCCGGAAGGAACGCAAGTTTTTGAGAAAATTTGCGAAGTAACAAAAATATTACAAAAATCTTTTGAACCTCTTAAAAGTGTTAGTGGGAATCTCCACCGCATGAATATGTTGATTACTCTTTGTAATAAGTGGTTGGATGCTTTAGATCTAAAGATTTCCGAATATGAAGGGAAACATAAAGAACCTCCTCGATTCGAGCTTGACACCATTAAAAGGGTGAAGATCAAAGATGGCAATACCTAGATCTATCTAGTATCGTGGCTAGCTAGGGGCGTAAAACGATAGCGCTTGTTGGGAGGCAACCCAATTTTTTGTTTTTTGTTTTTTTTGCTATTAGGGAATAAATATTGAATCTAGCCTCTGATTAGATGTGGTTTCATGTTTTGTTCAGTGTTTGTGCCAAGTAGAATCTTTGGGAAGCCTTGTGTGAAGTTTATATGATCTTGCTGTGAAAAACAGAATCGTTAGCGCTCGCTAAAGTAGTCGTTGGATTTTACTGGAGTGTGATTTTTAGTTGATTCTTTTTGTAGATGATTGGTAGAAAATTGCGCAAATTTAGAAATTTAGTTTGAATTTTTTGGAGATCCAGAAGTAGGCGAACCCTGCAGATTACTAGAGACTGTTCTGTCTTTGACATATTCTGTTTTTCGTGTGTTGTTTGCTTATTTCGATGCATCTATGAGTAGTATTGAAGGATATGAACCATAGAGGAGTTGGAGTACAGTAGGTTTAACACCAATATAAACAAAGAATGAGTCCATTGCTGCACCTTTGAGTAGTGGTTTGCTTTCTTATACTAACGGAGCTCACGAGAATTTTTGTCTAAGTTTTGTGTTGTGAAGTTTTCAAGTTTTGAGTATTGCTTTGATGGACTATGGAACAAGGAGTAGCAAGGGCCTAGGCTTGGGGATGCCCATGGCACCCCAACTAAATTCAAGATAATCAAAAGCCTAAGCTTGGGGATGCCCCGGGAAGGCATCCCCTCTTTCATCTTCATCCATCGGTAACTATACTTGGAGCTATATTTTTATTCGCAACGTGATATGTGTTTTGCTTGGAGCGTCTTGTATAATTTGAGTCTTTTCTTGTTAGTTTTCCACAATCATCCTTGATGGACACACCTATTTGAGAGAGTTAAATATGGCCTAGAAATTATTAGAACACTCTATGTCCTTAACTTATATCTTTTGACTTGAATTGTTTTTGCTCTAGTGCTTCACTTATATCTTTTAGAGCATGGTGGTGGTAATATTTTGTAGAAATTGTCGAACTCTCACGCTTCACTTATATCTATTTGAGAGTCTATTAAAACAACATGGTAAAGTGTTTAGGCTAAAGAAACTAGTCTTCACATGATAAACGTCCAATGTCAATGTAGTAAAAAAAATTCACACTAAGTGCATTGAATAGAATGAGATGTTGGATGCTTGATAATTGTTTTGAGACACGAGGATAGTGATATTAGAGTCATGCTAGTGGAGTTATTATGAAATTGAAAAATACTTGTGTTAAGATTAGTGATTCCCGTATCATGCACGTATGGTGAACCGCTATGTGACGAAGTTAGAGCATGAGGTATTTGTAGAGTGCCAACCTTTGTGTGGAGGTCGGGGGCGTGCGATGGTTAACTCCTACCAACCTCCCCCCTAGGATCATGCGTTGATTACTCTGTTTTGATGACTCGTAAATTTTTGCAATAAGTATATGAGTTCTTATGACTAATGTTGAGTCCATGGATTATACGCACTCTCACCCTTCCACCATTGCTAGACTCTCTTGTACCGCGCAACTTTCGCCGGTGCCATAAACCCACTATATATCCTTCCTCAAAACAACCACTATATTGTTCCTCAAAACAACCACCATACCTACCTATCATGGCATTTCCATAGCTGTTCCGAGATATACTGCCATGCAACTTTCCATCGTTCCGTTTATATGACACGCATCATATTGTCATATTGCCATTGCATGATGATGTAGTTGACATCGTATTTGTGGCAAAGCCACCATTCATAATTTTTATACATGTCACCCTTGTTTCATTGCACATATCGGTACACCGCCGGAGGCATTCATATAGAGTCATACTTTGTTGTTGTAGTATCTAGTTGTAATGAAAGTGTGATGATCATCATTATTAGAGCATTGTCCCATGTGAGGAAAGGCTAAATCTATAAAGCCCCTCCAAAAAAAGGCCAAAGAAAAAAAGAATGGCACAAAAAAAGGGACAATTGCTACTATCTTTTTCCACACTTGTGCTTCAAAGTAGCACCATGTTCTTCATTGTAGAGAGTCTCATGTTTAGTCACTTTCATATACTAGTGGGAATTTTTGTTATAGAACTTGGCTTGTATATTCCAACTATGGGCTTCCTCAAATGCCCTAGGTATTCGCGAGCAAGCAAGTTGGATGCACACCCACTAGTTTCTTTTGTTGAGCTTTCATTCTTATTTAGCTCTAGTGCATCCGTTTCATGGCAATCCCTACTCACTCACATTGATATATATTGATGGGCATCTCCATAGCCCGTTGATACGCCTAGTCGATGTGAGACTATCTCCCTCCTTTTTGTCTTCTCCACAACCACCTCTATTCCACCCATAGTGCTATGTCCATGGCTCACGCTCATGTATTGCGTGAAAGTTGAAAGGTTTGAAAAGATAGAGTATGAAAACAAATGCTTGGCTGAAATTGGGGTTGTGCATGATATGAATATTTTGTGTGATGGAGAGGGAGCATAGCCAGACTATATGATTTTGTAGGGATAACTTTCTTTAGCCATAGTATTTTGAGAAGACGTGATTGCTTTGTTAGTATTGCTTGAAGTATTGTTATTTCTTATGTCAATATAGACTTTTATCTTGAATCTTTCAGATCTGAACATTCATGCCACAATTAAGAGAATTGCATTGAAAAACTATATTGGTTAGCATTCCACATCAAAAATTCTTTCTTGATCATTTACCTACTCGAGGACGAGCAGGAATTAAGCTTGGGGATGCTTGATACGTCTCCAACGTATCTATAATTTTTGATTGTTCCATGCTATTATTTATGAAGTCTTGGATGTTTAATGGGCTTTATCATTCACTTTTATATCATTTTTGGGACTAACCTACTAACCCAAAGGCCCAGTCCAGATTGTTGTTTTTCGCCTGTTTCAGGGTTTTGCAGAAAAGGAATATCAAACGGAGTCCAAACGCAATGAAACCTTCGCGAGAGATATTTTTGGAGAAAATCACGCCAGAGGAACTTGAGAACCACGTCAGGGGAGCCTCGAGTGGCCCTAGAGGGTGGGGGCGCGTCCCCCTTCGCTGGGTGCGCCCCCTGCCTCGAGGCCCACTCGAGCGTCCCCCGGTGCCCTCCTGCTTCCTATATAAGTCCACGTACCCCAGAAACTCTGTATGCAAAGAGAAAACCCTAATTCCACCGCCGTAGCTTATGTTCCCGTGGAGATCCCATCTTGGAGCTTGTTCCGGAGCTCCACCGGAGGGGGATCCATCACGGAGGCCTTCATCATCATCATCATCATCGCCCTCACCATGAGTTGTGAGTAGTTTACCACAGACCTTCGGGTCCATAGCTAGTATCTAGATGGCTTCTTCTCTCTCTCTGGATCTCAATACAAAGTTCTCCTCGGTCTACGAGGAGATCTATTCGATGTAATCTCTTTTTGCTGTGTGTTTGTTGAGATCCGATGAATTGTGAGTTTATGATCAAGGTTATCTATGAAAGATATTTGTTTCTTCTCTGAACTTTTTATGTGTGCTCATAATATCCTTGCAAGTCTCTTCGAATTATTGGTTTTTTTTGGCCTACTAGATCTATAGTTCTTGCAATGGGAGAAGTGCTTGGCTTTAAGTTCAATCTTGCGATGTCCTTTTCTAGTGACAGTAGGGGCAGCAAGGCACGTATTGTATTGTTGCCATCGAGGATAAAAAGATGGGGTTTACATCATATTGCTTGAGTTTATCCTTCTACACCATGTCATCTTGCTTAAGGCGTTACTCTGTTCTTATGAACTCAATACACTAGATGCATGCTGGATAGCGGTCGATGTGTGGAGTAATAGTAGTAGATGCAGGCAGGAGTCGGTCTACTTGTCTCGGACGTGATGCCTATATACAATGATCATGCCTAGATAGTCTCATAATTATTCGCTTTTCTATCAATTGCTCGACAGTAATTTGTTTACCCGCCGTAGAATATCGCTATCATGAGAGAAGCCACTAGAGAAAACTATGGCCCGCGGGTCTATTCTCAACATATAAATCTACATCCACTTTACTTTTACCACATTTAATTAGTGTTTTATTAAACCAAAAATACCAAAAATCTAAACTATCATCTCTATCAGATCTCACTCTTGTAAGTGACCGTAAAGGGATTGACAACCCCTTATCGCGTTGGCTGCGAAGTTATTATTTGTTTGTGCATGTGCGAGGGACTGGCGCGTGGTCTCCTACTGGATTGATACCTTGGTTCTCAAAAACTGAGGGAAATACTTACGCTACTCTGATGCATCTCCCTTTCCTCTTCGAGGGAATACAACGCAAGCTCGAGAGGTAGCACCATGCTTTACAACTTAGAATCGGGACTTCAAAGACGTTTTGAACGTCATGGATCATATGAGATGTTCCTTCAAGAAAATGCCCTAATTGTGAGATATGAAGTCTCCAATAAGTTCTATAGATGCAAGATGGAGGAGAACAGTTCTATCAGTGAACACTTACTTAGAATGTCTGGGTACTACAATCACATGACTCAACTTGGATGCAAAGTTGATGAAGATAGTGTTATTGATAGAGTTCTTCAATCACTGCCACCAAGCTATAAAAGCTTCGTGATGAACTATAATATGCAAGGGATGCAGAAGACTATTCCCGAGCTCTTCACTATGCTCAAAGCTGCGGAGGTAGAAATCAAAAAGGAGCATCAAGTGTTGATGGTTAACAAGACCACTAGTTTCAAGAAAAAGGGCAAGGGAAAGAAGAGGAACTTCAAGAAGAATAGCAAGACTGTTGCTACTCCCACGAAGAAACCCAAGTCTGGAGCCAAGCCTGAAACTGCGTGCTTCTACTACAAAGGGACTGGACACTGGAAGCGTAACTGCCCCAAGTATTTGGCGGATACGAAGGATGGCAAAGGGAACAAAGATATATTTGATATACATGTTATTGATGTGTACCTTACTAATGTTCGTAGTAGCACCTGGGTATTTGATACTGGTCCGATTGCTAATATTTGTAACTCGAAACAGGGGCTACGGATTAAAAGAAGATTAGCTAAGGACGAGGTGACGAGGCGCGTAGGAAATGGTTCCAAAGTCGATGTGATTGTCGTCCGCACGCTACCTCTACATGTACCTTCGGGATTATTTTTAGACCTAAATAATTGTTATTTGGTGCCAGCGTTGAGCATGAACATTATATATGGATCTTGTTTGTTGCGAGATGGTTATTAGTTTAAATCATAGAATAATGGTTGTTCTATTTATATGGGTAATAACTTTTATGGTCATGCACTCTTGAAGAGTGGTCTATTCTTGTTGGATCTCGATCGTAGTGATACACATATTCATAATATTGAAGCCAAAAGATGCAAAGTTGATAATGATAGTTGTTGACACACGAACACGTCACGTGTACCCTTGATGCCGGGGGTGATGCACCGCAGCTCACGTCGAGGGAGACCAGACCGACATCGCAATACACAAGACAATCGACGGGCGCTTTTTGCGGACTCGAAACCCCACACCCCCGGGAGGGACCCCGTCAGGGAGTGCGGCGGCTATGGGCTGCCCTAGGTCGATTCGCTCGCCCCTAGAGCCTCGAGATTTGCAGCTCTTAAACATGAAGAACGGCGAAGAATGAGAGAGAAAAACGATGGAGAGATAAAACGTAGACTGAAAAAGTAGTATATTGATTTGTTTGATTGTGTGTTTTCTAATCAGCCATCACCCCCAACATATATAAGAGGCGGCTAGATTTCCCGTACAAGGAATGGATTCATCTAGGCTTTCCTTCCAAAAAATTACATCAATTCACATCCTAGAGTCCTAATTCTATTCCAACTCGGATTCAATCTGAATCCGACCCACCTTCGGTCTTCTTCCTTGCGCGGGCCGTCGAGCTTGCATATGATCTCCGATCAAGATGGCCCAAATATCAAACTTGTGCCTCGACGAGATGAACAATTCCCATGTTGGTCACTTTTTCAAATAAGGTCATCTTGAATACTTTTCGAGGTCATCTTTACCTTCCAGTCGGACTCGGTCTTGCAGCAGACTGGTTTATCCGAGTCTCGTAGTGAATTCGCATGTCATATACTATCTCTGATGATGATGACTCCAAAACCAAAGTTCACCATTTTGATGATACGCACAACTTCCGTATTGAACACTTCTCCATCCGAGATCATCTTGATAAACTTTTGGGCACATCTTCAGTTTCACTTGGATTCGAGCTCATCCACTCGGATATTAGAGTCTTTCACTCGGTTCGTCCTACTAAACTTTTTCACTCCGATGTTAGAATCTTTCACTCGGAATACAATCTTTCACTCGAATGACTATATTTTCACTCGGAAGACAATCTTTCACTCGGATGACCACATTTTCACTCAGAAGACAATCGGCAGGCTTTCATTCCGATGGTAATCTTTTCACTCGGTTGATTATATTTTCACTCGGAAGACATTCTTTTACTCGATCGGTAAATTTTCACTTGGACGGCAATATTTAACTCGATCGGTAAGTTTTCACTCGGATGGTAAGGTTTTCACTCGGATTTCCCGACTGAAAACATAGCCTGATCTTGATTTGCCTCTCCAGATTGCATACAACCTCGGATTGAGACGAATTATATATGGAAATCGATCGGCTTGACCAGAAGAAACTTTTTCATTTTGAACGTTTTCCGATTCAATGCCGTCTTGATGGCCGAATTACTCGCGCAACCTATCAGACAAGTGTGTGGTACCTCGCGCCATATTTCCGTTTAGCTTCGGTCTGCAGTTTATTGCCTCTAACTTTCGCATACGAACTCGGATTGAGATGCTTTATATATCAAAATCGATTGCCTCGACGACATGAAGACAATTCCTTCAGAGTGCTCCTTCATCCGAGGTCGTCTTGAAGGCGTGATTGGCCAAAAACCACTCAGAACATTGAATTAAGCCACTCGGAGTATAGTTTCGGTCCCTAAATAAGGTCGAATGATGATAACCGAAACATCAAAGTTGTTCCACTCGGCGACGTGAATCTTTTCATGCTGGAAACCCTTTCACTCGAGACCATATTCATTGTTTTCTGTATCTTGCCTAAATCAGGTGTCCACACATGCCCCCCTGTTTTTCGATGAAGCTTGCATGCCGAAAAATAATATGCACGGTTTTTTGTTCTAAGGACGATGTCAACACTCCATCGGTCATTTGTATTTATCAGGGCAATAATTATGTATCGGCCATGTTTGTGCTAAGGGTGATAATCGTATATCGGCCATTGCCTACTTAGGCTTCTTTCCACACACTCGGATGGTATTTCTTCAAGTACTTGCCATTGAGAGCTCGTGGTAACAATGTCCCTTGTACGGATTCCACCAAATATGAGTTTCCAGGAACTATTCTTGTAATCCTAAAAGGACCTTCCCAACTTGGAGACTACTTCCTGAATTTCCTATCTCTTGAACCAACAGGCAAAATCACTTTCCATACGAGATCACCAACTTGAAAATTCTTCAACTTAACTTTATTATTGTAAGCTCTTGCCACCGTCAACTTGCCTCTTTATATGGCTTTTAAAGCAGCCAAACGTTTATTGGCAACCTCATCAATATTGTCCATCATCAAGTTATAAAATTATATTGCCGATAAATCATTCTGTTTGGCTATTCTCAAAGCATTCAAATTTACCTCCACTGGTAAAACAACCTCTTGACCATATACTAGCTCATATGGAGTCACCTTCGTAGCACCATGCCTTGAGATTCTATGTGCCCAAAAAGCTTCAGATAACAACTTATGCCATCTCCTTGGATTATCCTCAATCTTCTTCTTGATGAGTTTGATTAAAATTTTATTGCTAGACTCAGCTTGTCCATTAGCTTGGGCATAACACGGAGAGGAATTGAGCAACTTTATGTTATAAGATTCGGCAAACTCTCTGACTTGGTGTGACATGAAAGATGAACCTTGATTTGTAGTTAATGTTTGAGGAATACCGAATCTATGAATTATGTGCTCAGTTATGAATTGAATTACCTCCGTATGTGTCATGTTCTTGAGAGGTATTGCTTTAGACCATTTAGTGAAATAATCGGATGCCACCAATATGAACCGATGCCCCTTTGAGGAAGATGGATGAATTTGTCCAATAAAGTCTAAACCCCATCCTTTGAAAGGCCACGGTTTGATAATAGGATGTAACATAGCAGCAGGAGCTAATTGAATATCACCAAATTTTTGACAAGCTTCACACCCTTTATAATATCTGAAGCAATCCTTTATGATAGCCGGCCAATAAAACCTAGCACGTTGCAATAACCACTTCATCTTGGGAGCCGACTGATGAGTGCCATAAATGCCTTCATGTACCTCTCCCATAGCAACTCTTGCTTGGTCTTCATCCAAGCACTTTAGAAGAACATCATCAACTGTTCGGCAATAAAGACCATCATCTCCCATTGTATACTTGAAAGCCATACGTCGAACAGCCCTGTCCACCCTTTCACTCGGATTGCACAAGTAATCAATAATGGGCTTCCTCCAGTCAGGATTGTCACCTGCACTAGATTTTCTGTTAATGGCCGAATCAGTGGGTTCAGGTTCGGCCTCTCCCATATTGGCAAGACAAGACATTGTTCTTTGAGAGATATGAAACATGCCTTGATCAACATGATAGCCGGATGCTTGTTGTGCCAACTCATTCACTTTCCAATTGTCATGCCTAGATATATGAGCAATGCTAAAATAGTCCAAAGTTGAGATCATATCTAGACATTTATCGAGATAACATTAAGTGATTCAACCAAACACTAAAAGACCTTGGATATTTTCTGCACCACTAGTAACAAATCACCAAAAGCCTCAATATGTGTAACACCTATAGCAATTAACATCTCTAGGCCGAATAACAAAGCTTCATATTCGGCCTGATTATTTGTGCAAAAGTATTCTAAGCGGCACGAGGCTTCGAATACAACACCATGAGGAGATATATAAACAATACCAACACCTTGGCCATTGCTACAAACTAAAGCATCTAAATATAATTTCCAAGGTACTAGCGAAACAAGGTTTATATCAACATCATGTTTGTCATTAATCCGATGATTAACAATAAAATTAGCAATGATTTGGCCTTTCATGGATTTTAGAGATTCATAAGCCAAATCATACTCAATCGAAGCATAAGCCCACTTGCCAATTCTACCACTAAGAATTGGCCTATGCAACATATATTTAATGACATCGGTTTGACAAGCTACTATGCAAGCACTCGGCACTAAATAATGTCTCAATTTTGTGCAAGCATAATATAAGCATAGACTTAGTTTTTTAATAAATGTATACCTTGTCTCAGCGTCCAATAAGTGTCTGCTCAAATATGTAATAGCATGTTCTTTTCCTTCGGTTTCTTGAGTCAAAACAGCACCAATAACACCTCCTTCTGCTGCAATGTAAAGCTTAAAGGGCTCCTTATGCTTGGGTGCTTTCATCACCGGAGGAGTGCACAAATAATTCTTGATCATATCAAAGGCTTCTTGCTGTTTTGCCCCCCAAGTGAAATCAACATCATTCTTTAACCGAAGGATAGGAGTAAAATCATCAACTTTCCCTGGTAGATTAGCTATGAATCTTCTCAAATAATTGACCTTGCCAAGGAACTTTTGCATATCTTTCTTGCATGTTGGAGCTTCCACTTTATGTATAGCTTCTATCTTTTTGGGATCAATCCCTATGCCATCTTCATGAATAATGAAACCCAAAAACTTACCAGCTAACACGCCAATGCACACTTCAAAGGATTCATCTTCAGTCCATACTTTTTCATTCTTTCAAAAGCTAAACGCAAATCGGCCAGGTGAGATTCAAAAGCATCCGATTTGAAAACAATATCATCAATATAAACTTCAAGTATGACACCGAGTAAATCATGAAAAATCAAATTCATAGCCATTTGATATGTGGCGCCAGCATTTTTTAATCCGAATGTCATCACTGTCCATTCGAATAAACCAAGAAAACCACTATATCGGAAAGCCGTTTGGACATGTCTTCTTCGGCCATAAAAACTTGATTATAAACGGCATTACCATCTAGAAAGCTATTAACCTTATGTCCAGAAGCATCATTAATAAGCATATCGGATATTGGCATGGGATACTCATCTTTGGGTATAGCCCTATTCAAATCTCTGAAATCAATGCATACCCTTAACTTGCCAGATCCTTTTTCTCCACTGGGACAATGTTAGAAATCCACTTGGCATACCTACAAGGTCGAATAAAATTAGCTTTAAGCAGGCGATCGATCTCTTCCTTGATCTGGTCATATGTTTTTGGATTAAACTTTCTGGCCGATTTTTTATATGGTCTAAAACCAGCCTTTATAGGTAACCAATGCTCCACTAGCCCTCGGCTTAAACCTGGCATCTCATGATATTCCCATGCAAAGTAACAAACATATTCTTTCAATAGCTCGATTAACTTAGCTTTACAATCGGCTTTCAAATTTTTGTTTACAAACGTCGGTCGAGTGACTGAACCATCTCCAATGTCTATCTCCTCTAATGGATCGGCCGATGTAAAACCTTGTCCAAGTTTATCCATGTCATCCAACTCCTCTATAGATTCATACATATCGTTCTCACTAGACCGATATTTTACAAGACGTTTTTGTACCCACTCGGAAATAGAATCCATTTAAACATATCATACCTTGGAGCCGACTGCATTCAGTTGGTTTAAAGAAACGGGGACGAAACCATTCTTGGTCGCGCTGAGAAAATCAAACTCTGACAAGTCACGTCCCGTCAAGCAAGTAGCATTGGGATGTTGCCAATCCACCGATGCATCGGCCAAAGCAACACATGCCGAGTTATCCGCATGAATGACTTCCACTTCATCATCAACCCACTGGATCAAAAACTGGTGCATAGTGGATGGCACGCACTGGTTTGCATGAACCCAATCACGGCCTAGTATGACGTTGTAGTTACCTTGCACCTCTGTGACAAAGAATGTGGTAGCCAATGTTTTGCTTCTGACTGTAAGTTCCACATACATCACACCTTTGACTTCAATTTTCTCTTTGCCTTCAAATCCATTGAGCACCATATTCTTCTTTATCAACTCTTCATCAGGCAAACCCAATTTCTTGAAGACCGAATAGGGCATCAGATTTACCACATCACCATGATACGTCTCCAACGTATCTATAACTTTTTATTGTTCCATGCTATTATTTATGAAGTCTTGGATGTTTAATGGGCTTTATCATTCACTTTTATATCATTTCTGGGACTAACCTACTAACCCAAAGGCCTAGTCCAGATTGCTGTTTTTTGCCTATTTCAGGGTTTTGCAGAAAAGGAATATCAAACGGAGTCCAAACGGAATGAAACCTTCGCGAGAGATATTTTTGGAGGAAATCACGCTCGGGAGTCTTCGGGGCCAAGTCAGGGGACGTGGGACCAGCCCTCGAGGGTGGGGGGCGCGCCCCCCTTCCTAGGGCACCCCCCTGCCTCGAGGCTGGCCCACACGGCCCCTGGTGCCCCCTTCTTCCTATATATACCTACGTACCCCAGAAACTCCAGACGTAGAGAGAAAACCCTAATTCCATCGCCGTAGCTGCTGTTCCCGTGGAAATCCCAACTTGGAGCCTGTTCCGGGAGGGGGATCCATCACAGAGGCCTTCATCATCATCATCATCGCCCTCACCATGAGTTGTGAGTAGTTTACCACAGACCTTCGGGTCCATAGCTAGTATCTAGATGGCTTCTTCTCTCTCTCCGGATCTCAATACAAAGTTCTCCTCGGTCTTCGAGGAGATCTATTCGATGTAATCTCTTTTTGCGGTGTGTTTGTCGAGATCCGATGAATTGTGAGTTTATGATCAAGGTTATCTATGAAAGATATTTGGTTCTTCTCTGAACTTTTTATGTGTGCTCATAATTTCCTTGCAAGTCTCTTTGAATTATTGGTTTGGTTTGGCCAACTAGATCTATAGTTTTTGCAATGGGAGAAGTGCTTGGCTTTGGGTTCAATCTTGCGGTGTCCTTTCCCAGTGACAGTAGGGGCAGCAAGGCACGTATTGTATTGTTGCCATCGAGGATTAAAATATGGGGTTTTCATCATATTGCTTGAGTTTATCCCTCTACATCATGTCGTCTTGCTTAAGGCGTTACTTTGTTCGTATGAACTCAATACACCTGATGCATGCTGGATAGCGTTCGATGTGTGGATTAATAGTAGTAGATGCAGAATCGTTTTGGTCTACTTGTCTCGGACGTGATGCCTATATACAATGATCATGCCTAGATAGTCTCATAATTATTCGCTTTTCTATCAATTACTCGAAGTAATTTGTTTACCCGCTGTAGAATATCGCTATCATGAGAGAAGCCACTAGAGAAAACTATGGCCCCCGGGTCTATCTTTATCATATTACTTTCCCGTCAACTAGCCTATTTCTGCCGCCGTTGTTTATTTGCTTTCTTTAGTTTCTATTTCTATGCCCAAAAAAATACCAAAAATATAATTATCATCTCTATCAGATCTCACGTAAGTGACCGTAAAGGGATTGACAACCCCTTATCGCGTTGGCTGCGAAGGTCTTATTTGTTTGTGCAGGTGCAAAGGACTGGCGCGTGGTCTCCTACTGGATTGATACCTTGGTTCTCAAAAACTAAGGGAAATACTTACGCTACTGTGCTGCATCTCCCTTTCCTCTTTGAGGGAATACAACACAAGCTCAAGAGGTAGCAAGAAGAATTTATGGCGCCGTTGCCGGGGAGGCTTACGCAAAAGTCATATACCAAGTACCTATCACAAACCCTTATCCTTCGCATTACATTTATTTGCCTCTCATTTTCCTCTCCCCCACTTCACCTTTGCCGTTTTATTCTCCCTTCTTCCGCCGTGTGTTTTTCGTTCGCTTGCTTCTTGTTCGCTTGTGTGTGTTGGATTGCTTTCTTGTCACTATGGCTCAGAACAATACCAAATTGTGTGACTTCTCCAATACCAACAATAATAATTTTATTAGCACTCCGATTGCTCCTATTACTGTCGGGGGAAACTGTCCGCCACGAACACCTATGGGACCGGAGCCCCTTGTCTGTGCGGTACGAGGGCGGAGGGAGCACGAAGAGCAGATTGTAGCGAGCACGCGGGCAGTTTTACCCAGGTTCGGGCCGCGGTGGACGCGTAAAACCCTACTCCTGCTTAGTTGTGTATTGAGTTGGAGAGCTCGGGAGCTTGAAGAAGCAGCTACACCGAGCGTGTGAGTGATCTAGGTTCCGAACCCCCTCCACGTTGTGCATGGGCCTCCTTTTATAGTGTAAGGGGTCATCGACAGGTGTCAACGTAGGAGAAAGGGGTAAAAACGTAAAAGAGGTGGTAGTTGTAACAGTGCGGGAACAGTGAAGCTACAGTGCAGAACAGTGGTCTATACCTACTTTGACAGTGGGGGACAAGGGCATTTAATGCCCGTCGCCGTCGACCCCAAAAGCTCCCGCCCTTGCGTCTCCGCCCACCACGGCGATGGATCCACCGTCGTGGAGTGCCACCGTGTCCCCCAGGCTGCACAGCCATCCGCCACGCATCCCTGGATAGGCCCCAGGGCGACGCGTGGGCCGATGAGCTGGAGCGTGGGCACACAGCGCAGCCTTCCCGACAAGTACCTTGCCGGGGCCTTGATCTTGCCGGGCCCGGGAGCTTGCCGGGCTCTGAAGCTTGTCGCTCCCCGGGCCCTCGCCGGGTCTTCTATGATGAAATCTTCTAGTCTCCCTGGCAAGCTCCTCTTGCCAGGGCCTTGTGTGAACGATGTAATCTTGAGCCTGGCGCGGCCTTCCCGGCAAGCTCCTCTTGCCGGGGTCTCGGTCTTCTTTCTTGTATACTTTGTTTTTGAATGGTTTAATAGGGAGCAGGGAGGTCTCCGGCGAGCACGCGGTAAACCCTGCCACGGGAAGCTGCAACTGTCCGTGCACAAGTTGGGGTACTGAGGTACCCCTACCTTAGTACACCGACAGGAGCCCCCGGGCCTGGGCCACACACGGTGCCGAGCGCTGTTGGGCCAGGCCCAAAACAGTGCACGGGCACCCGCGGCCCGCGGCGCGCCGAATCCACTTCCGTATCCGCCGCATCCCCCCGTAACGGCACGCGTCGATTGCGGCGTCGTGGGATGGGACGTGCCCACGATCTCTTAATGGAAAGGGCGAAACGCCCCCCACTCCCCCATAAAAGCAGAGGAAGCAGGAGCGGTTCCCCTCCTTGCGCTTTCATTGCTTCTCCTTCTTCCTCCAGAGATCCCTTTGCGCTCCGCCTCCACGCCTCCGCCGCCGCCGTCTGCATCTCCGGCGTCGCTGAGTTCTTCGTCCCTCTTCTTCCGCCGCGTCCGCCATGGCCCCGAAGACCGACAAGGCGAAGGCGGAGAAGGCCAAGAGGGAGAAGTCGGAGCGAGCGGCGAAGCTCGCCGCGTATCGGAAGCAGCATCTCGTCTTCCCGCCGAGGCTCGGCGCGCGGGAGCTCTGGAACAAGTACTACTTGTTCTGGGCCAAGGAAACCAAGGCGCACCCCCGCACGCGAGCATATCCGGCCGTCGCCAAGGACAACTACCCCGGCGGGTACTACTTCTTCGCAGCTTTCTTTCACTGCGGTCTTTGCCCTCCTTTCTCAAATTTCTTCTGCGATGTCATGCACACCTACGGCCTCCACCTCCTTGACTTCACCCCCAACGCCATCCTCACCATGGCGGTTTTCGCACACATGTGCGAAAACTTCATAGGGATACAGCCCAACGTAGCGTTGTTTAGGCACTTTTTCACTCCTAGAGCAGAGGCCGACGCCCCCCTCTCCGGAGGAATTTCTTGGGTTTTCCGTCTGAACAAGAAGGGGTCCTACTTGCCGGGGGAGCTCCGCGGCAAGTGGGAGGAGTGGCGTGCGGAGTGGTGCTGGATTGTTGAGGACGCGCCGCAGCCCTTCACCGCGCCGCGCACAACACCCATCGTGCGCGGCAGGGATTGGAGCGAGCTGGACTCGGGCGACATCAAGCTCGACGTCGCCCTCGTCCGGATTCTTTGTCTTCGGACCGCCAAGCTGTCCGTTGCAGAGGTGGGCGCAGACTTCCTCCGCCGCCGCATCGCCCCTCTCCAAGACAGGAAAAGGCCGGCCTGGGAGTACGGCGGCCCGGCGGATATAATGAGGCTGCGCCCCGGGCTCAACTTCAACTTCACGACGCTGGAGCTGAAGGGGATGGTCCGGGAACTCTTCAAGTATGACCCGGCACACCCTGAGTGGTTCAGGTCTCCCCGGGGAGTGGTGCCGCTCTGCAACAGCACAGTCCGGGACCGTCTCCTTGCCATGATGCCCGCATGCGATTCGCATGGCGTGGACCGCACGTGGATCGCGCCCAAGCCCATCGACGTCCTCACCTTCTTCGACAACCTCGTGGAGGTGGCGAAGAACAAGGACGACATCAAGGAGCACATGCGGGACACCACCGAACAGGAGCTTGCTTACATAGCTTCTCGGGCTGAAGAGGCCGCTGCGGCTGCAACGGCAGGAGATTTTGGGTACACGCCTGCTGAGGCGGAGGCTGCGGATGCGTCCAGCCAGGCGGAGGAGGCGGAGATCCGCAGACTGCTGCAGCTCCCTCCCGACGCGCTCGCCGGGGTCCCCTCTCTGAGGCACTCCGGGATCCACGGAATCGTGGCCGAGGCCGCGGCAATGGAGGGTGCCGCCGGAGGGAACAGAGGCGCCGCGAGGAGTGGAGGCGCCGGAGGGAGCGGAGGCGCCAAGGGGAAAGAGGCCGCAACGCAGGGCGCTGGGCCCAGTGAGCCGGCCGGGGAAGAGGAGGAGGAGGAGGCCGAGGACTCCGGCGGATCCACGGAGCTCTACGCCGACGACCTCTCCTCGTCGGAGAGCTCCCCGCCCCCGGCAAGCCCAAGGCAGTCTCCACCGAAGCGTCTCCGCAAGACGGCGACGGGAGAGAGGGCGCAAGCGCCCCGGCAACAACCAGCTCGCCGGGCAGCTCCCCGGGGGAGCCAAGCTGCGCCGGGGGCGACCGGCGCACCAGTCACGGCGGAGGCGGCCCGCGCGCGGGCCACGACGGAGGCGTCCCGCAAGCAGGCGTCGAGCCGACAGGGGTCTTCTCGGAGCGGAGCAGCGGCTCCGCCCGCTCCCCGGGCTCCGGCTACCACAGGGGCTGGGTCTTCGCAGCCCCCAGCCCCCGGGATCGCCAAGCGCCCGAGGGAATCTTCATCTTCCGCTCCTCGCGCCGACGCGCCCCCGGTGGAGTACGACTTCTCCGCCTTGAGCGAGGACGACGAGGAGGATCAGGAGTAAGGATCCAGGATCTTACACCTTCTCGAGTTTTGTCTTGATTATTGTTGATGCTGACTTTGTTTGTTGCTTTGATTTCAGGACCTTGGTTCAGCGCGTGGCGAAGAAAGCCAATGCACCTGTGGTCGAGGTCGCGGAAGGTTCGGCCACCGCGGCAACAGGGGATGTGCCGGAGCCAACCCTGCCGGACCCAAGCGCTGCTCCGAGGAGCAGCCCCCAGCGCAGCCCCCAGCGTAAGTCTGGGGTCCATCCTTCCGCTTGTCGGGAGGCGCTTAGGGATTTTGTCTTCTTTCAACATCTTGATGTTTCTTGTCTTTTCTTGTGCAGAGGTGGAGCCACAGCGGCAGGAGCGCCCGGAGACCGTCCTCGAGGAGCCGCAGGCCCCGCCGTCCCCGCCAAGGCCAAACTCTCCGGCAAGGGAGAGTGCTCCGCCGAGGGTGGGTACTCCGCCAAGGCAGAGCACCCCGCCAAGGGCGAGCAGCCAGGCGAGGGCGGCCACTCCGCCAAGGCAGAGCTCCCCGGCGAGGGAGCCCGCCGCTGATGATGTCCGCCAAGGTAAGTCTTGTATTTTGTCTTCTTGGCGGTGTTTCTTTTTGGATATTTGCTTGAACTTCTTTTTCTTCTTCTTCTTTTTAGATCCTCCTCCTCCCGAGCCGATGGAGACTGAAGTCATCAACATCGAGGATGAGGAGGGCGCGCAGGGCGGCGGCGGCGACGTCCCTGTCGCCGAGGACACGGCGAGAGCCGCCGAGCCGGCCGCGCAGGAGACCGCTCCGGCTGCGGACGCAGCGGCCGGGGAGGGGGGCGGCGACCGCACCGCCGACCCGGAGGCGGCGGGAGCATCAAGTGCTGCGCCGGCCGCCGACCCCTCCGCCGGCAAGGAGCAGGGCTACTACCTTGAGGCCCCCAACGGCGTCTTCATTCAGATGCCTTGGGGGTCTTCGTCGCGAGCTCCCGCGGAGGGCGAGGCGTTTGACGGGGAAGTCCTCGCCTCCGCGGGTCTGAAGATCGTCGAGGCGCCCGGCGGGAGTGAAGGGCCCGAAGAGGAGAAGCTACTTCACCAGCTCCTGGCCCTTTACCGGGCCAGGCAGGCGAAGCTCGCTTCCCGGGAAGCCCTTGCCGCCAAGGCCGCCGCGGAGATGGAGAAGCGCGCGGCGGAGCTCAGCGCCGCCAACCAGGCTGCCCTCCGCGAGGTGGCGGAGGAGCGCGAGCGGCTTGCCGGCGAATACCAGGAATGGGTGCTGGAGAAGGCTGAGGCTGAAGAGCAGCAGCGGCTCGCCGGGGTGGAGCTGTCCCGGCGAGAAGGAGAACTCGCCCAGCGGAAGGTCCAACTCGACTCCCATGAGGAGGACCTTGCCGCTCGGGAGGAGGCCCTTGGCGGGGAACTGAAGGAGGCGAAAGCCGCCGCGGTTGCCGCGGAAAACGCCAAGAAGGAGCTCGCCGCCAAGGTCGCACAACTGGAGAAGTCGCTGAAGGTGAGCGCGGAGAAGGTTGCCGCGCTCATCACAGAGCGCGAGAAGGACGCCCACACCAATTCAGAACTCCAGGTGCGTCTTTCTAAGAGGGGCGACGAGTTGAAGGCCGCCAATGACTCCATCAAGGAGTTGGAGTTGAAGGTCACTACACTGAAGGATTCACTCGACGCTGCCCGGGCTCGGGAGACCAAGCTGAAGGAGGAGCTCCGCAAGGAGCGGACCTTGGTGGACAGCGTCAACAAAGCGTCCGAGCTCTTCCGCCATACCATTGAGGTATGGACCGAAGACTTGGTATCTTCTGCGTCCAACATCGACCAGGAGCTGCTGGCGCTGAAAGTTGAACATCTCATCTACTCCCCGGATCCGGATCTCCCGCATAGCGCCAAGCTCAGCCTCTTCTTCAGAGGGATCGCGCCGGCCCTTGCAGGTCTCCGGAATCAAATCCCCGCGCAGCTGGCCGAGGAGTCGCGCCTGCTCTGCGCGGGAACTCTGGAGCGCGTGCTGACGAAGATCGTGTTCCGCAATCCGGGCATCAATCTCACCAACGTTCTTCGCAGCTTGCCGGCCGATGCGAACACGGAGGCCCTGAAGGAGCAGGTCGCCCACATCATTGCCAAGGTGGCCAAGATCTCCAGGAAGGAGGGCGACCGCGTAGATTAGGCCTCTATTATCTTTATTTCTTTTTGCTGCTGCACATTATGTCATGAACTCATTAGTCCATCGCGACAAGTTATCCTTTGTAAGATATTTATCTCATTTTGATCAATCAGTGCAATGTTATCTTCCTTGTTCCAACCCTTGACTTTGTATGTTTTTTTCACCCTACGCTCTCGGGGAGCTTGCCGGCAAGGGACCTTTGCCGCGAGCGCTGAGTGCTGGACTCTGAGCAGCCTGCTGGCCAAGGTCTTACCGGCAAGCAACCTCGCCGCGGCTAGTCGCAACGCACTTAGCTTGCTGAGCGTACTCGGAAACGAAGCAAGGGCGCGACACTTGTCGCAGCTCACTTGAATCGTTGAGTGAACTCGGAAACAAGATAAGGGTGCGGCAAGCTACGGGTAGGTTCCTCCGCGCACAGGTTTTCCATACAAAGTGTGATTGTTCAAGGAAGACAACTAAAATTTAAAATTTGAACTGGTCAAATTCTAACAACTTAGCTTTCATATAATGCTTGCTTTCCGGTAAGGCTTCTCTTTCTTGAACAGCACTTGGTTCCTCCTCCACCTCCTTCCCCCCCGGCAAACTTGTGCGCGAGGAACGTTCCTTCTGCTTAAGAGGAAAGAAAAGGGAGAGGGAAACAAGTATATGGCCTTTCGGCGTGCTAATGCTTACCGGATACTTGAGTGTTGCACCAAATGCTAAACAAAACATGCAAATAGCAAAGAAAAGCATGCAAAAGGCAATCGGTGCGAAAAACACAAAAACTTTACTGATGCACGGGGTCTGCGCCCGGCTTTGTACAAAGGGTTACATGCAACAGCGGCAAAGCTTGTACAAAAGGTGGTTGCCAGAGCGGATCACGGCAACCGCGCCTTAGGGGTGAAACTTGCGAAGATGCTCTATGTTCCAGGAGTTGCTCACCGGTAAGCCTTCTTCGGTCTCAAGGCGGACAGCGCCGGGCCTTGTGACTTGTCTCACCCGATAAGGGCCTTCCCACTTCGGCGTCAACTTGTTGGAATTCTTGGCGGACTGAACACGCCGAAGAACAAGGTCGCCTTCCTCGAGACTCCTGGCCTTGACCTTGCGGCTATGATAGCGGCGCAAAGCATGCTGGTATCGAGCAGCTCGTACAGCAGCCTGGAGACGTTCCTCCTCGAGGAGCAATGCATCATCTTGTCGCAGTTGCTCTTGCTCGAGCTCATCATAAGCGAGCACTCGAGGAGATCCGTATACGAGTTCCGTGGGGAGAACTGCCTCTGCTCCATAGACTAGAGCAAAGGGTGTCTGTCCGGTGGCTCGACTTGGTGTCGTTCTGATTGACCAAAGAGCCGCCGGTAGCTCCTCTATCCAATTTCTTCCGCACTTGCGCAGCCTGTCAAAGGTCCTTGTCTTGAGTCCGCGCAGCACTTCAGCATTTGCCCTCTCCGCTTGACCGTTGCTCCTCGGGTGAGCAACAGAAGCGAAACAGACCTTGGCGCCAAGGTCTTGGACGTACTGACTGCTGACTGTGCTGTCACCTTTCTCACTGGCTCCACTTCTGGCCACTTTGTGAACTTGTCGATTGCAACGTACAAGTACTCAAAGCCCCCGACGGCTCGGGGGAAGGGGCCGAGGATATCGAGCCCCCAAACCGAGAAGGGCCAGGACAAAGGGATTGTTTGGAGAGCCTGAGCTGGCTGATGAATCTGCTTTGCATGGAACTGGCACGCTTCACACTTGGTTACTAGTGCAGTTGCATCTTGGAGGGCTTCTTGCCAAAAGAACCCTTGCCGGAAAGCTTTCCCGGCAAGCGCCCTTGCGCCAATGTGGTGGCCGCATATGCCTCCGTGTATTTCCGCCAACAGCTTCTGTCCATCTTCCCTGGAGATGCATTTCAACCTGACACCATTGAGTCTTCTTCTGTACAGCTCGTTATCCACGAACTGGTACATACTTGACTGCCTGGTTATCCTCTCTATCTCTTGAGGGTCGTCGGGAAGTTCCCCAGTTTGCAGGAAACGGACTATCTGCTGTGCCCATGCCGGGGCCCGAGGCTCAACGGCAAGGACTAAAGGCTCGAGGGCCGCTGCGGGAACCTCAGCTTCTACGGCAAGGACCTCTGGTTCTGCCGGAGCTGAAGGTCCCCCGGCAAGCTCGCCGGGGCGAGGCTTGTCGGGAACGCTTGCTTCAACTGTACAGACCCGAGGATCTGCAGGAGCAAACTGTTCCTCAGCGTTGTGGTTGTTGATCTTGGGGACCTTGGCGGCGGTTTCAGGAAGGTCCGCCGGCAAGTAGTCACCGGAGACCAACTTTCTCTTCTTGGACTGCCCAATCGATGGTGTAACGGATGGTTGAGTCAGCTTGAGCAAGAAGGTCCCTGGTTCCACAGGTAACTTCATCGAAGCACACTTTGAAAGGCCATCTGCAATTTCATACTGAGCTCTCGGGACGTGCTCCATCTGCAAACCTTCAAAGTGTTCTTCAAGCTTCCTCACTTCATCGACATAAGCTTCCATCAAAGGGCTCTGATAGCTCTTGTTAACTTGTCGGACCACCAACTGAGAATCTCCTCGCACAATCAGCTTTCTGATCCCAAGTTCGGCCGCAATCCTGAGGCCGGCAAGCAAGCCTTCATATTCAGCAGTGTTGTTTGTCGCTTGCTCCCTGGGAAAGTGCATCTGGATAACGTATTTGAGGTGCTCTCCGGTGGGCGCGATGAGTACCACGCCAGCCCCGGCGCCTTGCAGCGAGAAGGCACCGTCAAAATACATTACCCATTCACTTGTCGCTTCTTGTACGGGTGTACTTGTTTCTTGAACTTCTTCATCGGGCGTTGGGATCCACTCAGCTATGAATTCTGCCAAGGCTCGGCTCTGTATAGTTGAAGTACTTTCAAACTTGAGTCCAAAGCTTGACAGCTCCAGTGCCCACTCAACGATCCTGCCTGTTGCTTCTGGGTTGTGCAATATCCTCTTCAGCGGAAAGCGAGTGACCACTGTTATTTCATGAGCTTGGAAGTAATGGCGCAGCTTTCTCGAGGCCATGAGGAGGCCGAAAAGCAACTTTTGCACACCAGAGTACCTTGACCTAGCCCCCTGGAGAAGGGAACTTACAAAATACACTGGGCGCTGCACCATCTTCTTCCGCACCTCATCCTGTTCCTGCGCAGAGTTATCCCTGTCGGGGCCAGAGCTTGCCGGAGCAGCCCCCTGCTTGTCGCTGGATTCGCTTGTCGGTGGTGCTGACTCCTCGTCGGACTCCCTCTCCGCTACTAACGCAGCACTAACCACTTGGTTGGTTGCCGCTAGGTATAGCAACAACTTTTCCTGTGGTCTAGGTGCGACAAGTATTGGAGTGGAGGACAGGTACCGTTTCAAATCCTGCAGCGCAGCCTCCGCTTCCGGAGTCCACTTCATGGGACCTTCCTTCTTCAAGATTTTGAAGAAAGGTAGGGCGCGTTCTGCAGACTTCGAAATGAACCTACTGAGGGCAGCCACACAACCTGCAAGCCTTCTGACATCCTTGATGCGCTTTGGGGCCTCTATCTGCTCAATGGCTTTAATCTTGTCGGGGTTGGCTTCAATCCCCCTCTGTGACACAAAGAACCCGAGAAGCTTGCCGGAGGGGACTCCAAAAACGCACTTCTCGGGGTTCAACTTGAGTTGTATCCTGCGCAAGTTCTGAAATGTCTCTTCTAAATCTTGGATCAGGGTTTCCTTGCTCTTGCTCTTCACCACGATGTCATCCATGTAAGCCTCTACATTTCTGTGGATCTGTGGCTCGAAAGCAGTGTATACTACCCTTGCAAAGGTTGAGCCTGCATTCTTCAATCCAAATGGCATGCGAATAAAGCAATAAGTGCCACATGGAGTGATAAATGCAGTCTTCTCTTCATCTTCCTTGGCCATGAAAATCTGATGATAGCTTGAATACGCATCAAGAAAGCAGAGTAGCTCACATCCGGTAGTGGAGTCAACGATCTGGTCAATGCGCGGCAAAGGGAATGGATCCTTGGGACATGCTTTATTCACATCAGTGAAGTCTATACACAGTCTCCATTTCCCATTGGCCTTGCGCACGACGACTGGGTTTGCCAACCACGTCGGATGGATCACACCTCTAACTAGGCCTGCTGCCTCTAGCTTCTTGATTTCTTCGTTGATGAATTCTTGGCGCTCCACGGCTTGCTTCCTCACTTTCTGCTTGATGGGCCGCGCATGAGGACAAACAGCAAGCTTGTGCTCAATTACCTTCCTGGGAACACCGGGGATGTCAGATGGTTGCCAGGCAAACACACGGACATTCGCCCGCAGGAAGGCAACGAGCGCGCTTTCCTATTTGCTGTCGAGGGTGGCACTGATGGTGAAGGTACCACCAGTGCCGTCCTCCTTGGTGGACACTTTCTTGGTTGCCGGAGGAGCGGCCATTCCTTTCTTACTCTTGCCGGTGGAGCTCGATGGAACGTCCTCGACGGCAGCGCAACACTCCGAAGAGGTGCGGTTGCCGGAGTGGGTCCCAGAGCACTTGCCGGACTTGGTCTTCGTCTTCTTCCCCCCGGGAGCTTCAGCGGCAAGAGTATCCTTCTCGGCCGCAGCTGCCGCATCCCGGTAGATCTTGTCGGCGCAGACAAGCGCATCCTTCTTGTCGCCGTGGACAGTGATGACGCTTATCGGCCCCGGCATCTTGAGTACGTTGTAAGCATAATGGGAAGCTGCCATGAACTTGGCGAGGGCAGGACGGCCGAGTATTCCATTGTAGGGCAATGGAATATCGGCGACATCGAAAGTGATGCGCTCAGTTCTGAAGTTGAGCTCCCCGCCAAAGGTCACCGGCAGAGTGATCTTTCCCCTAGGCTTGCTCCTTCCCGGGTTGATTCCTTGGAAAGAACCGGTTTCTTCGAGCTCGCCATCTGGAATTTGGAGTTTCTTGATCACAGCAGAGGAGATCAAGTTCAGCCCGGCCCCGTCGTCAACCAACATTTTGGTGACCTTGAGGTTGCGGATGGTGGGAGAAACCAGCATCGGCAAGCACCCGACCGCAGTGGTGCGGTCAGGGTGATCCTCAAGATCAAAAATGATGGGCGTGCTGGACCATTTGAGGAGCCTGCGCGACTCCACGGGCGGCTCCGCTGCGTTTACCTCACGCACCCACTGCTTTAGTTGGCGGTGGGAGGTGTGCAGGGAGGCGCCACCGTCGACGCACAGGACCTCCGTGGCTTTCTGGAACTCCTGCTCGCTGTTATCCTCGTCTTCCATGTCTTCGTCGTCGTCTTCTTCGTCCTTGTCGCGGCCCCGGGGAGGTCGATCTCCTTGCCGCTGCTTGGCCTTGCCGCGGCGTCCTCCCCGGCCGTTGAACGGCCGCTTCTTGCTCGTCTCTTCCCCGCCACCTTGGGCCTTCTCCTTGTCGCGCCTCTCGTACTCAACTTTCTGCTGTTCGACGAGGTATTCGACGCGCTTGCAGTTGGAGAGATCGTGACCCTTGGTGCGGTGGATCTTACAGTATTGCTTGTCGGAGCTGCCCGGCTTGTCGGCTGCCGCTACAGGGGCAGGCTCCTTGCCGGAGCCGCCAGCCTGTGTTTGCTTGGCGGGAGCCTCCTTGCCGGACTTCTCGACGGCAAGCACCTCCTTCTTGCCCTTCCTTCTGTTATTCCGCCGCCGGCTCTTCTTTGCCGGGGCGGCGTCGTCGCTGTCGCTTCCTCCTGCGCCAGCATCCTCCCCGGGGAGTCTCCTCCCCTCTTCTGCACGTGCGCACTTGTCAGCCAGAGCATAGAGCTCGCTGACATCCCGAATATTGGTCATCGCCATTTCTTCACGCATGCGGCGGTTACGCACGTTCTGGTGGAACGCGCTGATAACCGCGGCAGGGTGGACATCAGGGATGTTGTGTTGCACACGGCTGAAGCGTTGGATGTACTTGCGCAGGGTTTCGCCTTCCTTCTGAGCCAGAATGTGGAGATCGCTCTCCTGGCCGTGAGGTTTGTGGCCGCCGGTGAAGGCGCCAACAAACTGGTGGCAAAGGTCGGCCCAAGAAGAGATGGAACCTTCCGGCAAGTGCATAAGGCACGAACGGACGTTCGGCTTAAGCACGAGCGGGAAGTAATTTGCCAAGATCTTCTCGTCGCGCCCCCCGGCAGCTTGCACTGCGATGGTGTAGACGCTGAGGAATTCCGAGGGGTGCGTCTTGCCGTCGTACTTCTCCGGTACGTCGGGCTTGAAATTCTTCATGCTGGGCCACTGGACGCGCCGCAGCTCGCGAGTGAACGCAGGGCAACCTGCCGCGTACGGCAAGTCGCCTGGTTCACCGGGCGCGCGCGCGTCGACAGCGTCCTTAGCCCTCCGGTCTGATTGTCGCCGAGCTTCTCGGCGGCGCTCGATTCTGGTTCGAGCGTCTTCTTGTTGCCGGTCGTCGAGGACCTGGCGCTGGTCCTGACGAGCCCGCGGGTCCGACGAGGCTGTGGAGCCATCGTCAGCGTTGTTCCAGCGGGGTGGCGTCTTCTGCTTTCGCTGCGGGGAGTGCGCGCTTGTCGCACCCCCGGCGGTCTTGTCGCCGTCGGCCTTCGTCTTCTCAGCTTGCCGCGGCCGCGAGGCCGACGGCTGCTGTGGAGAATCGTTGTTGGCGAAGGCTATCAGGCTCTGGATGGTGGCCCTCCAGTCTTCGGCCTTGTCTGCCGCTGGAGGGAAGTCGAGGAGCAGTTGCGCCCTTGCGAGCGCTTCTGCTGGAGTGGAGGGGAACGCGGGCGAGCGGTGCGAGGAGCGGGATACGCTCGGACTTCTAACGACGTTAGAAGGAGCGGGGTCCCGCGCCGGCGCCTTCGCTTTGCTTGTGCCCGGACGGGGGTCCGGGGCGTCCCGCGAGCCTCCGGTTTGGCCTTGCCCCAGCAAGCGGATACCACCTCCTGTGGTATGGCGCTGCTGGGTTGTCGTGTGCTGAGATGGACGCGGCGCGTCCACGGAGACCGAGGTTCGGTCGTCCGTCCTGTTCTTGGATCTGGTGGCGCCGTGAGTGTCCTCGCCGGCGACCACCCTTCCGACGGCGTCCCCCTCGCCCACCGTTGGCTCTGGTGGCGGCGGGTGAGACGCAGACGGGCCTCCGACCTCCGAAGCCTTCTTCTTCGGGGCCATGATGCTGTTGCTGATGAAACTGGAGAGGTTGATGAAGACACATGTGCGAAAACTTCATAGGGATACAGCCCAACGTAGCGTTGTTTAGGCACTTTTTCAGTCCTAGAGCAGAGGCCGACGCCCCCCTCTCCGGAGGAATTTCTTGGGTTTTCCGTCTGAACAAGAAGGGGTCCTACTTGTCGGGGGAGCTCCGCGGCAAGTGGGAGGAGTGGCGTGCGGAGTGGTGCTGGATTGTTGAGGACGCGCCGCAGCCCTTCACCGCGCCGCGCACAACACCCATCGTGCGCGGCAGGGATTGGAGCGAGCTGGACTCGGACGACATCAAGCTCGACGTCGCCCTTGTCCGGATTCTTCGTCTTCGGACCGCCAAGCTGTCCGTTGCAGAGGTGGGCGCAGACTTCCTCCGCCGCCGCATCGCCCCTCTCCAAGACAGGAAAAGGCCGGCCTGGGAGTACGGCGGCCCGGCGGATATAATGAGGCTGCGCCCCGGGCTCAACTTCAACTTCACGACGCTGGAGCTGAAGGGGATGGTCCGGGAACTCTTCAAGTATGACCCGGCACACCCTGAGTGGTTCAGGTCTCCCCAGGGAGTGGTGCCGCTCTGCAACAGCACAGTCCGGAACCGTCTCCTTGCCATGATGCCCGCATGCGATTCTCATGGCGTGGACCGCACGTGGATCGCGCCCAAGCCCATCGACGTCCTCACCTTCTTCGACAACCTCGTGGAGGTGGCGAAGAACAAGGACGACATCAAGGAGCACACGCGGGACACCACCGAACAGGAGCTTGCTTACATAGCTTCTCGGGCTGAAGAGGCCGCTGCGGCTGCAGCGGCAGGAGATTTTGGGTACACGCCTGCTGAGGCGGAGGCTGCGGATGCGTCCAGCCAGGCGGAGGAGGCGGAGATCCACAGACTGCTGCAGCTCCCCAACTTGTGCACGGGCAGTTGCAGCTTCCCGCGGCAGGGTTTACCGCGTGCTCGCCGGAGACCTTCCTGCTCCTTGTCAAACCATTCAAAAACAAAGTATACAAGAAAGAAGATCGAGACCCCGGCAAGAGGAGCTTGCTGGGAAGGCCGTGCCAGGCTCAATATTACATCGTTCACTAGCACAAGGCCCTGGCAAGAGGAGCTTGCCAGGAAGACTAGAAGATTCCATCATAGAAGACCCGGCGAGGGCCCGGGGAGCGACAAGCTTCAGAGCCCGGCAAGCTCCCGGGCCCGGCAAGATCAAGGCCCCGGCAAGGTACTTGCCGGGAAGGCTGCGCTGTGTGCCCACGCTCCAGCTCATCGGCCCACGCGTCGCCCTGGGGCCTATCCAGGGACGCGTGGCGGATGGCTGTGCAGCCTGGGGGACACGGTGGCACTCCACGATGGTGGATCCATCGCCGTGGCGGGCGGAGACGCAAGGGCGGGAGCTTTTGGGGTCGACGGCGACGGGCATTAAATGCCCTTGTCCCCCATTGTCAAAGTAGGTATAGACCACTGTTCTGCACTGTAGCTTCACTGTTCCCGCACTGTTACAACTACCACCTCTTTTACGTTTTTACCCCTTTCTCCTACGTTGAAAGATGTCGGGGGAAACTGTCCGCCACGAACACCTATGGGACCGGAGCCCCTTGTCTGTGCGGTACGAGGGCGGAGGGAGCACGAAGAGCAGATTGTAGCGAGCACGCGGGCAGTTTTACCCAGGTTCGGGCCGCGGTGGATGCGTAAAACCCTACTCCTGCTTAGTTGTGTATTGAGTTGGAGAGCTCGGGAGCTTGAAGATGCAGCTACACCGAGCGTGTGAGTGATCTAGGTTCCGAACCCCCTCCACGTTGTGCATGGGCCTCCTTTTATAGTGTAAGGGGTCACCGACAGGTGTCAACGTAGGAGAAAGGGGTAAAAACGTAAAAGAGGTGGTAGTTGTAACAATGCGGGAACAGTGAAGCTACAGTGCAGAACAGTGGTCTATACCTACTTTGACAGTGGGGGACAAGGGCATTTAATGCCCGTCGCCGTCGACCCCAAAAGCTCCCGCCCTTGCATCTCCGCCCGCCACGGCGATGGATCCACCATCGTGGAGTGCCACCGTGTCCCCCAGGCTGCACAGCCATCCGCCACGCGTCCCTGGATAGGCCCCAGGGCGACGCGTGGGCCGATGAGCTGGAGCGTGGGCACACAGCGCAGCCTTCCCGGCAAGTACCTTGCCGGGGCCTTGATCTTGCCGGGCCCGGGAGCTTGCCGGGCTCTGAAGCTTGTCGCTCCCCGGGCCCTCGCCGGGTCTTCTATGATGAAATCTTCTAGTCTCCCTGGCAAGCTCCTCTTGCCAGGGCCTTGTGTGAACGATGTAATCTTGAGCCTGGCGCGGCCTTCCCGGCAAGCTCCTCTTGCCGGGGTCTCGGTCTTCTTTCTTGTATACTTTGTTTTTGAATGGTTTAATAGGGAGCAGGGAGGTCTCCGGCGAGCACGCGGTAAACCCTGCCACGGGAAGCTGCAACTGTCCGTGCACAAGTTGGGGTACTGAGGTACCCCTACCTTAGTACACCGACAATTACCGATGCTGAATGTTGTGAGATCAATGTTGCTTTGTTGAATCTTGTCATGAAAGATCAATTCTCCGGCCTTCCTAGTGAAGATGTCGCTACCCATCTAAACAACTTTGTTGATTTGTGTGGTATGCAAAAGAAAAGGGATACGGATAATGATATTGTTAAATTGAAGTTATTTCCGTTTTCACTTAGAGATCGTGCTAAAACTTGGTTCTCCTCTTTGCCTAGAAATAGTATTGATTCGTGGAATAAGTGCAAAGATGCTTTTATCTCTAAGTATTTCCCTCCTGCTAAGATCATCTCTCTTAGAAACGATATTATGAATGTTAAGCAACTAGATCATGAGCATGTTACACAAGCATGGGATAGAATGAAATTAATGATACGTAATTGCCCTGCACATGGTTTGAATTTATGGATGATTATTCAGAACTTTTATGCTGGCTTGAATTTTGCTTCTAGAAATCTTTTAGATTCGGCCGCTGGAGGCACTTTCATGGAAACTACCTCAGGAGAAGCTACCAAACTCCTAGATAATAATATGGTTAATTATTCTCAATGGCACACCAAAAGATCTACTAGTAAAAAAGTGCATGCTATCGAAGAAATTAGTGTTTTGAGTGGAAAGATGGATGAACTTATGAAATTGTTTGCTGCCAAGAGTGCTTCTTCTGATCCTAATGATATGCCTTTGTCCACTTTGATTGAGAATAACAATGAATCCTTGGATGTGAATTTTGTTGGTAGGAATAATTTTGGTAACAATGCTTATAGAGGTTATTTTTATCCTAGGCATTTTCCTAGTAATTCCTCTAATAATTTTGGTAATTCCTACAACAACTCTTATGGAAAGATGCCTTCTAAATTTGAAACTAGTGTTAAGGAGTTTATGATCTCGCAAAAGAATTTCAATGCTATGCTTGAAGAGAAATTGCTTAAAGTTGATGAATTGGTTAGAAGTGTGGATAGAATTACCCTTGATGTTGATTCTTTGAAACTTAGATCTATCCCACCTAATCATGATATCAATGAGTCTCTCAAGGCCATGAGAATTTCCATTGATGAATGCAAAGGAAGAACCGCTAGAATGCGTGCTAAAAGAGAAGATTATATTAAATCGTGTTCTTCTAGTTATCGTGAAAATAAAGATGAAGATCTGAAAGTTATTGATGTGTCTCCTATTAGATCCTTGTTTTCTAGTATTATTCTTGATGAGAATAGGATTGGCGATGATTCTACTTTAAGGTGTCCCAATGATTCGGAGTTTTTAGATCTTGATGCTAAAATTGCTAAAAGTGGGATTGAAGAGATTAAAACTTTGCATAGTGATGAACCCACTACTTTGGATTTCAAGGGATTCAATTACGATAATTGCTCTTTGATTGATTGTATTTCCTTGTTGCAATCCGTGCTAAATTCTCCGCATGCTTATAGTCAAAATAAAGCTTTCACCAAACATATAGTTGATGCTTTGATGCAATCTTATGAAGAAAAACTCGAGTTGGAAGTTTCTATACCTAGAAAGCTTTATGATGAATGGTAACCTACTATCAAAATAAAAATAAAAGATCATGAATGATATGCTTTGTGTGATTTGGGTGCTAGTGTCTCCACTATCCCAAAAACTTTGTGTGATTTGCTAGGGTTCCATGAGCTTGATGATTGTTCTTTAAATTTGCACCTCGCGGATTCCACTATTAAGAAACCTATGGGAAGAATTAATGATGTTCTTATTGTTGCCAATAGGAATTATGCGCCAGTAGATTTCATTGTTCTTGATATAGATTGCAATCCTTCATGTCCTATTATTCTTGGTAGACCTTTCCTTTGAACGATTGGTGCAATCATTGATAAGAAGGAAGGAAATATTAGATTCCAATTTCCGTGAAGGAAATGCATGGAACACTTTCCTAGAAATAAAATCAAATTACCATATGAATCTATCATGAGAGCCACTTACGGATTGCCTTCCAAGGATGGCAATACCTAGATCTATCTTGTATCGTGCCTAGCTAGGGGCGTAAAACGATAGCGCTTGTTGGGAGGCAACCCAATTTTATGTTTTTTGCTTTTGTTGTTGTTAGGGAATAAATATTTCATATAGCCTCTGATTATATGTGTTTTCATGTTAAGTTTAGTGTTTGTGCCAAGTAGAACCTTTGCTAAGACTTGTGTGAAGTTTATATGATCTTGCTGTGAAAAACAGAATCATTAGCGCTCGCTAATGTAGACTTCTGATTTTACTGGAGCGTGCTTTTTAGTTGATTATTTTTTATGCTGATTGGTAGACAAATTTCGAAAAATTTCCAATTTAGTTTGAATTTTTTGGAGTTCCAGAAGTAGGCGAACCCAGCAGATTACTACAGACTATTCTGTTTTTGACAGATTCTGTTTTTCGTGTGTTGTTTGCTTATTCCGATGCATCTATGAGTAATATTAGAGGATATGAACCATAGAGAACTTGGAGTACAGTAGGTTTAACACCAATATAAACAAAGAATGAATTCCTTGTTGTACCTTTGAGTGGTGGTTTCCTTTCTCTTACCAACGGAGCTCACGAGAATTTTTGTCTAAGTTTTGTGTTGTGGAGTTTTCAAGTTTGGAGTATTGCTTTGATGGACTATGGAACAAAGAGTGGCAAGGGCCTAAGCTTGGGGATGCCCAACGCACCCCAAGGTAAAATTCAAGTACAACCAAAAGCCTAAGCTTGGGGATGCCCCGGGAAGGCATCCCCTCTTTCGTCTTCATCCATCGGTAACTATACTTGGAGCTATATTTTTATTCGCAACATGTTATGTGTTTTGCTTGGAGCGTCTTGTATAATTTGAGTCTTTGCTTGTTAGCTTGCCACAATCATCCTTGCTGGACAAACCTATTTGAGAGAGCTAAAAATGGCCTAGAAATTGTTAGAACACTCTATGTGCTTCACTTATATCTTTTGAGTTGAATAGTTTTTGCTTTAGTGTTTCACTTATATCTTTTAGAGCATGGTGGTGGTAATATTTTGCAAAAATTGTTGAACTCTCATGCTTCACTTAGAAATATTTGAGAGTCTATTAAAACAGCATGGTAAAGTGTTTAGGCTAAAGAAACTAGTCTTCACATGATAAACATCCAATGTAAATGTAGTAAAAAATCACATCAATTGCATTGAATAGAATGAGATGTTGGATGCTTGATAATTGTTTTGAGACATGAGGATAGTGATATCAGAGTCATGCTAGTGGAGTTATTATGAAATTGAGAAATATTTGTGTTAAGGTTAGTGATTCCCGTAGCATGCACGTATGGTGAACCGTTATGTGACTAAGTTAAAGCATGAGGTATTTGTAGAGTGTCAACCTTTGTGTGGAGGTCGGGGGCGCTCGATGGTTAACTCCTACCAACCTCCCCCCAGGAGCATTCGTTGATTGCTTTGTTTTGATGACTCGTAGATTTTTACAATAAGTATATGAGTTCTTATGACTAATGTTGAGTCCATGGATTATACGCACTCTCACCCTTCCACCATTGCTAGAATCTCTTGTACCACACAACTTTCGTCGGTGCCATAAACCCAAATATATCCTTCCTCAAAACAGCCACCATATTGTTCCTCGAAACAGCCACCATACCTACCTATCATGGCATTTCCATAGCCATTCCGAGATATATTGCCATGCAACTTTCCACCATTCCGTTTATATGACACGCATCATATTATCATATTGCCATGCATGATCATGTAGTTGACATTGTATTTGTGGCACGGCCACCATGCATAATCTTTTCATACATGTCACTCTTGTTTCATTGCACATACCGGTACACCGCCGGAGGCATTCATATAGAGTCATACTTTGTTGTTGTAGTACCGAGTTGTAATATTGTGTTGTAATGAAAGTGTGATGATCATCATTTTTAGAGCATTGTCCCATGGGAGGAAAGGCTGAATCTATAAAGCCCCTCCGCAAAAAAAAGAAAAAAAAGAAAGGCCAAAGAAAAAAAAAGGCCCAAGAAAGAAAAAGAAAAAGAAAAGAAAAGAAAAAGGGACAATTGCTAATATCATTTTCCACACTTGAGTTTGAAAGTAGCACCATGTTCTTCATTGTAGAGAGTCTCATGCTTAGTCACTTTCATATACTAGTGGGAATTTTCATTATAGAACTTGGCTTGTATATTCCAACAATGGGCTTCCTCAAATGCCCTAGGTCTTCGTGAGCAAGCAAGTTTGATGCACACCCACTCGTTTCTTTTGTTGAGTTTTCATTCATATTTAGCTCTAGTGCATCCGTTGCATGGCAATCCCTACTCACTCACATTGATATCTATTGATGGGCATCTCTATAGCCCTTTGATACGTCTGGTCGATGTGAGACTATCTCCCTCTTTTGTCTTCTCCACAACCACCTCTATTCCACCCATAGTGCTATATCCATGGCTCACGCTCATATATTGCGTGAAAGTTGAAAGGTTTGAAAAGATAGAGCATGAAAACAAATGCTTGGGTGAAATCGGGGTTGTGCATGATATGAATATTTAGTGTGATAATAAGGGAGCATAGCCAACACTATATGATTTTGTAGGGATAACTTTCTTTAGCCATACTATTTTGAGAAGACATGATTGCTTTGTTAGTATTGCTTGAAGTATTGTTATTTCTTATGTCAATATAGACTTTTATCTAGAATCTTTTAGATCTGAACATTCATGCCACAATTAAGAGAATTACATTGAAAAACTATATTGGTTAGCATCCCACATCAAAAATTCTTTCTTTTATCATTTACCTACTCGAGGACGAGTAGGAATTAAGCTTGGGGATGCTTGATACGTCTCCAACGTATCTATAATATTTTATTGCTCCATGCTATTATTTATGAAGTCTTGTATGTTTAATGGGCTTTATCATTCACTTATATCATTTTTGGGACTAACCTACTAACCCAAAGGCCCAGTCCAGATTGCCGTTTTTTGCCTATTTCAGGGTTTTGCAGAAAAGGAATATTAAACGGAGTCCAAACGGAATGAAACCTTCGTGAGAGATATTTTTGGAGGAAATCACGCTCGGGAGTCTTCGGGGAAAAGTTAGGGGACGTGGGACCAGCCGTCAAGGGTGGGGGCGCGCCCCCCTTCCCAGGGTGCGCCCCCTACCTCGAGGCTGGCCCACACGGCCCCCGGTGCCCCCCTTCTTCCTATATATACCTACGTACCCCCAAAAACTCCAGACACAGAGAGAAAACCCTAATTCCACCGTTGTAACTGCTGTTCTCGTGGAGATCCCATCTTGGAGCCTGTTCCGGGAGGGGGATCCATCACGGAGGCTTCATCATCATCATCATCGCCCTCGCCCTCGCCATGAGTTGTGAGTAATTTACCACAGACCTTCGGGTCCATAGCTAGTATCTAGATGGCTTCTTCTCTCTCTTCGGATCTCAATACAAAGTTCTCCTCGGTCTTCGAGGAGATCTATTCGATGTAATATCTTTTTGCGGTGTGTTTGTCGAGATCTGATGAATTGTGATTTTATGATCAAGGTTATCTATGAAAGATATTTGGTTCTTCTCTGAACTTTTTATGTGTGCTCATAATATCCTTGCAAGTCTCTTCGAATTATTGGTTTTTTTTGGCCTACTAGATCTATAGTTCTTGCAATGGGAGAAGTGCTTGGCTTTGGGTTCAATCTTGCGGTGTCCTTTCCCAGTGACAGTTGGGGCAGCAAGGCACGTATTGTATTGTTGCCATCGAGGATAAAAATATGTGGTTTTCATCATATTGCTTGAGTTTATGCCTCTACATCATGTCATCTTGCTTAAGGCGTTACTCTGTTCGTATGAACTCAATACACTAGATGCATGCTGGATAGCGGTCGATGTGTGGAGTAATAGTAGTAGATGCAGAATCGTTTTGGTGTACTTGTCTCGGACGTGATGCCTGTATACAATGATCTTGCCTAGATAGTCTCATACTTATTCGCTTTTCTATCAATTGCTCGACAGTAATTTGTTTACCCGTCGTAGAATATCGTTATCAAGCCACTAGAGAAAACTATGGCCCCCGGGTCTATCTTTATCATATTACTTTCCCGTCAACTAGCCTATTTCTGCCGCCGTTGTTTATTTGCTTTCTTTACTTTTTGTTTCTATACCAAAAATATAATTATCATCTCTATCAGATCTCACTATTGTAAGTGACCGTAAAGGGATTGACAACCCCTTATCGCGTTGGCTGCCAAGTTCTTATTTGTTTGTGCAGGTGCGAGGGACTGGCGCGTGGTCTCCTACTGGATTGATACCTTGGTTCTCAAAAACTGAGGGAAATACTTACACTACTATGCTGCATCTCCCTTTCCTCTCCGAGGGAATACAACGCAAGCTCAAGAGGTAGCACACCACCATCAACAAGCATCCGAATGAGTGGTGATCCGTTAATATGACCTCTGAGATACAATGGTTTCAGATGTGTTACTGGTTCTTTTGGCTTCTCGAATATTGCATTTTTAGGGTAAAAATCTAGCTGAGTCACCTCCCCTTCCTCATCTACAGCATGAAACTCAGCAGGCAAGTAATACACGATATTGATATACATACCTTCATGAACTGGCGTCGACTCATAATCTAACATATCATCCTCTTCCTCAAGGGCATCCACCGATTCTGAAATCTGTCCGAGTGAAGGAGAAGTAGGAAGTGTCGCAGACAATGTGATAGATGTTGCCTCCTCCTCCTTTGGTGATGTAGGTATTGTAGTGATAGATGTAGAAGCTGATGTATCTTGTATTTGTTTAGGCCTCCACACTTGTTTTGCTGGAACCATGGGTCGAGTGTCATTGAATGACTTATCCCTTTGCTTCTCGGCCTCCTGTTCTGCCATCTCTTGACTCCTTAACCTCTGCAGTTTCCTCTTCTGTGTCTTTGTTAGCCCTGGAGGACACCACTTTGGCTGAGTGTATTTAGGATCTCTCGCCTTTACTTGGCTGGTGCTTGCTTCATGATCATTAGCTGAGTGCTTTGGCGCGATAGCAAGTATTGGCTCGGTCGGATTGCTGTGCACAATAGGCTGCTGTATGGCAAATGTTTCGGTGCCCAAGATAAGTGAGTCGACATCCATTTTTTCTTTGCCTTTTCCTGACTCTACCGCTGCAACACTTGGTGACTTAACACGCCATTCTTTTCGATTTTCTGGATGCATGAAACTTCCACTCGGGCGCACCTTTTTACTCGGATGAAATTCACTCGGATAGCTACCACCTGGGCACATTCTCACACTCGGATAGTTTCCATTCGGCCACATATTTTGACCAGCCGACTGATGACCACCGATGTTCAGCTGGCCATTGTATGAGTAATCGAGTCGATCCCAAACAGGTTGCCTTTGCTCTTCTTGAAACAGTGCCCTTGGTCCAGCTGGCTCCATATGCTGACTAAACATATCAGCTGGTAGTGACCTTGGTCGCTTCAGGTCTGATGGCCGGTTAGAGCTAGAACCGGCTGATTGATTGGCATACTTGGACAGCACATATCAAAAGTTGGCTTGATCCGCTTACATTGCACTTTAACCTCGTTCCTCTTCCACTTGCCAACCTATGGACTCTTGGGCTTAACAAAATTAACACAAGCATTTTCTTGCACTTGTGGTTGCCCCCCGAGTGTAGGATTCTTGATGGTGATCTTGATTATTTCCTTGCCATCGGGTTGCTTGTCAAGCACAATATGTCTCCCCAGAACGTTGTTGCCCTCCTTGTCTTTCCTGGACTCACCAACAATCAGATTAGCTTTATTAGCATATTCGGCTACCTCTGGCCGAATGAGTAGCTTTTTCCCTTCCAAAGCCATGGTGTTCATTGGAAAAGGCTGTTTATCAACTTGCATCTCAGAAAAGTTCAATCGTCCTTCATTAATGGCCGATTGTATCTGTCATCAAAAAACATTGCAATCGTTAGTAGCATGAGAAAAAGAATTATGATACTTGCAATAAGCGCGCCGTTTTAGCTCTTCAAACGGCGGTAAAGTGTGAGATATTCTAATAATTTTAGCCTTCAATAAAGCATCAAATATTTTATCGCACTTGGCAATGTTAAAAGTAAACTTCATCTCTTCACGATTCTTATGAATCGGCGTCAGATCATTGCACGTAAATGGTTTGGCCTTAGATGGCCGAACAAATTCAGTAGCATACATGTCACCCTCATTGTCCGAGTGATCACTATCATATTCAACCATGTTCATCTTTGGACGATCAGCTTTATATCTATGCACTTCTTCGAGATCTTTGCCTCGGATTTCCTGAGCCGAAGCCCCTTGTAGGACTTGGTTAATATTTAAGAACTCGTATCCTTCTAGCTTTTGTCTAATGGGAGTCCTTAAACCACTCAGCACTAGGTCTGCCAAGTCTCTCTCGGTTATCACCAAACTATAACACCGGTTTTTTGTTTCTCTGAATCTCTTGACATAAACGGAGACCGATTCATCATGCTTTTGTCGAACAGATATCAGACTGTTGGGGAACGTAGTATTTTCAAAATTTTCCTACGATCATGCAAGATCTATCTACTAGATGCATAGCAACGAGGGGGAAAGTGTGTCTACGTACCCTCGTAGACCGGGAGTGGAAGCGTCTAGTGACGCGGTTGATGTAGTCGAACTTCTTCGCGATCCAACCGATCAAGTACCGAACGTACGGTACCTCTGGGTTCAGCACACGTTCAGCTTGATGACGTCCCACGAGCTCTTGATCCAGTTGAGCTTCACGGGAGAGTTTCGTTAGCACGACGGCGTGCTGACGGATATGATGAAGTTACCGTCGCAGGGCTTCACCTAAGCGCCGTAACGATATAACCGAGGTGTGTTACTATGGAGGGGGGCACCGCACACGGTTGGGAGAGATCAACTGATCAACTTGTGTGTTCTAGGGTCCCCCCAGCCCCCGTATATAAAGGAGCAAGGGGGAGGCCGGCCATCCCCTCTATGGCGCACCTAGGGTGCAATCCTACTAGGAATGGGATTGCAATCCTATTCCTAGTAGGAATCACCAAGAGGGGAAGGAAAGAGAGGGAGAGAAGGAGAAGGAAAGAGGGGGCCGCGCCAGCCTCCCCTAGTCCAATTCGGACTGCCCTTGGGAGGGGGCGCGCCACCTCCTGGTTGTTGCCCTCTTTCTCCCCTATGGCCCACTAAAGCCCAACTTGCCCCCGGGGGGTTCCGGTAACCCCCCCCGGCACTCCGGTAAATTCCGAAACTTTCCAGAACACTTCCGATGTCCGAATATAGTCGTCCAATATATCAATCTTTACGTCTCGGACATTCCGAGACTCCTCGTCATGTCCGTGATCTTATCCGGGACTCCGAACTACCTTCGGTACATCAAAACTCATAAACTCATAATACCGATCATCATCAAACGTTAAGCGTGCGGACCCTACGGGTTCGAGAACTATGTAGACATGACCGAGACTCATCTCCGGTCAATAACCAATGGAGGAACCTGGATGCTCATATTGGTTCCTACATATTCTACGAAGATCTTTATCAGTCAAACCGCATAACAATATACGTTGTTCCCTTTGTCATCGGTATGTTACTTACCCGAGATTCGATCGTCAGTATCTCAATGCCTAGTTCAATCTCGTTACCGACAAGTCTCTTTACTCGTTCCGTAATACATCATCTCGTTACTAACTCATTAGTCATTTGCTTGGAAGGCTTATTATGATGTGTATTACCGAGAGGGCCCAGAGATACCTCTCCCACACTCGGAGTGACAAATCCTATTCTTGATCTATGCCAACACCACGAACACTTTCGGAGACACCTGTAGAGCATCTTTATGATCACCCAGTTACGTTGTGACGTTTGATAGCACACAAGGTGTTCCTACGGTATTCGGGAGTTGCATAATCTCATAGTCATCGGAACATGTATAAGTCATGAAGAAAGCAATAGCAGTAAAACTAAACGATCATAGTGCTAAGCTAACGGATGGGTCTAGTCCATCACATCATTCTCCTAATGATGTGATCCCGTTGATCAAATGACAACTCATGTCTATGGCTAGGAAACGTAGCCATCTTTGATCAATGAGCTAGTCTAGTAGAGGCATACTAGGGACATATTGTTTTGTCTATGTATTCACACATGTACTAAGTTTCCGATTAATACAATTCTAGCATGAATAAAAGCCATTTATCATGATATAAGGAAATACAAATAACATCTTTATTATTGCCTCTAGGGCATATTTCCTTCAGTCTCCCACTTGAACTAGAGTCAGTAATCTAGATTACAAAGTAATGATCCTAACACCCATGGAGTCCTGGTGCTGATCATGTTTTGCTCGTGGAAGAGGCTTAGTCAATGGGTCTGCAACATTCAGATCCGTATGTATCTTGCAAATCTCTATGTCTCCCTCCTTGACTAGATCGCGGATGGAATTGAAGCATCTTTTGATGTGCTTTGATCTCTTGTGAAACCTGGATTCCTTCGCCAAGGCTATTGCTCCAGTGTTGTCACAAGAGATTTTCATTGGACCCGATGCACTAGGTATTACACCTAGATCGGATATGAACTCCTTCATCCAGACTCCTTCATTTGCTGCTTCCGAAGCAGCTATGTATTCCGCTTCACATGTAGATCCCGCCACGACGCTCTGCTTGGAACTGCACCAACTGACAGCTCCACCGTTCAATAAAAATACATATCCGGTTTGTGACTTAGAGTCATCCGGATCAGTGTCAAAGCTAGAATCGACGTAACCGTTCACGACGAGCTGTTTGTCACCTCCATACACGAGAAACATATCCTTTGTCCTTTTGAGGTATTTCAGGATGATCTTGACCGATGTCCAGTGATCCACTCCTGGATTACTTTGGTACCTCCCTGCTAGAGTAATAGCAAGGCACACATCAGGTCTGGTGCACAGCATTGCATACATGATAGATCCTATGGCTGAGGCATAAGGAATGACTTTCATTTTCTATCTATCTTCTGAAGTGGTCGGGCATTGAGTCTTACTCAACTTCACACCTTGTAACACAGGCAAGAACCCTTTCTTCGACTGATCCATTTTAACATGATTCAGACAGACTTAAGCATCGCTACAGGTGAGAAAGTCTCATCGTAGTCAACTCCTTGAACTTGTCGAAACCCTTTTGCAACAAGTCGAGCTTTGTAAACAGTAACATTACCGTCTGCGTTGGTCTTCCTCTTGAAGATCCATTTATTTTCGATGGTTTGCCGATCATCGGGAAAGTCAACCAAAGTCCACACTTTGTTCTCATACATGGATCCCATCTTAGATTTCATGGCCTCAAGCCATTTCGCGGAATCTGGGCTTATCATCGCTTCCTCATAATTCGTAGGTTCATCATGGTCTAGTAACATGACTTCCAGAACTGGGTTGCCGTACCACTCTGGTGCGGAACGTACTCTGGTTGATCTACGACGTTCAGCAGGAACTTGATCTGAAGTTTCATGATCATCATCATTAGCTTCCTCACTAATTGGTGTAGGAATCACTAGAACTAGTTTCTGTGATGTTCCACTTTCCAATTCGGGAGAAGGTACAATTACCTCATCAAGTTCTACTTTCCTCCCACTCACTTCTTTCGAGAGAAACTCCTTCTCTAGAAAGGATCCATTCTTAGCAACGAATATCTTGCCTTTGGATCTGTGATAGAAGGTGTACCCAACAGTCTCTTTTGGGTATCCTATGAAGACACATTTTTCCGACTTGGGTTCGAGCTTATCAGGTTGAAGCTTTTTCACATAAGCATCGCAGCCCCAAACTTTAAGAAACGACAACTTTGGTTTCTTGCCAAACCATAGTTCATAAGGCGTCGTCTCAATGGATTTAGATGGTGCCCTATTTAACGTGAATGCAGCCGTCTCTAAAGAATAACCCCAAAACGATAGTGGTAAATTGGTAAGAGACATCATAGATCGCACCATATCCACTAAAGTATGGTTACGACGATCGGACACACCATTACGCTGTGGTGTTCCGGGTGGCGTGAGTTGTGAAACTATTCCACATTGTTTCAAATGAAGACCAAACTCGTAACTCAAATATTCACCTCCACGATCAGATCGTAGAAACTTTATTTTCTTGTTACGATGATTCTCTACTTCACTATGAATTTCTTTGAACTTTTCAAATGTTTCAGACTTGTGTTTCATTAAGTAGATATACCCATATCTGCTCAAATCATTAGTGAAGGTCAGAAAATAACGATACCCGCCGCGAGCTTCAACACTCATTGGTCCACATACATCAGTATGTATGATCTCCAACAAATCTGTTGCTCGCTCCATTGTTCCGGAGAACAGAGTTTTAGTCATCTTGCCCATGAGGCATGGTTCACAAGCACCAAGTGATTCATAATCAAGTGATTCCAAAAGTCCATCACTATGGAGTTTCTTCATGCGCTTTACACCAATATGACCTAAACGGCAGTGCCACAAATAAGTTGCACTATCATTATTAACCTTGCATCTTTTGGCTTCAATATTATGAATATGTATATCACTACAATCAAGATCCAACAAGAATAGACCACTCTTTAAGGGTGCATGACCATAAAAGATATTATTCATAAAAATAGAACAACCATTATTCTCTGATTTAAATGAATAACCGTCTCGCAACAAACAAGATCCAGATATAATGTCCATGCTTAACGCTGGCACCAAATAACAATTATTTAGGTCTAAAACTAATCCCGAAGTAGATGTAGAGGTAGCGTGCCGACGGCGATAACATCGACTTTGGAACCATTTCCCACGCACATCGCCACCTCGTCCTTAGCTAATCTTCGTTTAATCCGTAGTCCCTGTTTCGAGTTACAAATATTAGCAACCGAACCGGTATCAAATACCCAGGTACTACTACGAGCATTAGTAAGGTACACATCAATAACATGTATATCATATATACCTTTGTTCACCTTGCCATCCTTCTTATCCGCCAAATACTTGGGGCAGTTCGGCTTCCAGTGTCCAGTCCCTTTGCAGTAGAAGCACTCAGTTTCAGGCTTGGCTCCATACTTGGGTTTCTTCGTGGGAGTAGCAACTGTCTTGCTATTCTTCTTGAAGTTCCCTTTCTTTCCCTTGCCCTTTTTCTTGAAACTAGTGGTCTTGTTAACCATCAACACTTGATGCTCCTTTTTGATTTCTACCTCCGCAGCTTTGAGCATAGCGAAGAGCTCGGGAATTGTCTTCTGCATCCCTTGCATATTATAGTTCATCACGAAGCCTTTATAGCTTGGTGGCAGTGATTGAAGAACTCTATCAATAACACTATCCTCGTCAACTTTGCAACCAAGTTGAGTCATATGATTGTAGTACCCAAACATTCTGAGCAAGTGTTCACTGATAGGACTATTCTCCTCCATCTTGCAGCTATAGAACTTGTTGGAAATCTCATATTTCTCAATCCGGGCATTTGCTTGAAATATTAACTTCAACTACTGGAACATCTCATATGGTCCATGACGTTCAAAACTTCGTTGAAGTCCCGGTTCTAAGCCGTAAAGCATGGCACACTGAACTATCGTGTAGTCATCAGACCGCGTCTGCCAGACATTCAAAGCGTCTACATTAGCGGGAGGGGGCTTGTCACCTAGCGGTGCTTCAAGGACATAATTCTCCTGTGCAGCAATGAGGATAATCCTCAAGTTACGGACCCAGTCCGTGTAATTGCTACCATCATCTTTCAACTTAGATTTCTCTAGGAATGCATTAAAATTCAAAGGAATGGTAGCACGGGCCATTGATCTACAATAACATAGATATGCAAAAACTATGAGGACTAAGTTCATGATAAATTAAAGTTCAAATTAATCATATTACTTAAAGAACTCCCACTTAGATAGACATCCCTCCGGTCATCTAAATGATCACGTGATCCAAATCAACTAAACCATGTCCGATCATCACGTGAGATGGAGTAGTTTCAATGGTGAACATCTTATGTTGATCATATCTACTATATGATTCACACTCGACCTTTCGGTCTCCAGTGTTCCGAGGCCATATCTGCATATGCTAGGCTCATCAAGTTTAACCCGAGTATTCTGCGTGTGCAAAACTGGCTTACACCCGTTGTATTTGAACGTAGAGCTTATCACACCCGATCATCACGTGGTGTCTCGGCACGACGAACTTTCGCAACGGTGCATACTCAGGGAGAACACTTATACCTTGAAATTTTGTAAGGGATCATCTTATAATGCTACCGTCGTACTAAGCAAAATAAGAAGCATAATAAGATAAACATCACATGTAATCAAAATATGTGACATGATATGGCCATCATCATCTTGTGCTTTTGATCTCCATCTCCAAAGCACCGTCATGATCACCTTCGTCACCAGCGCGACACCTTGATCTTTATCGTAGCATCGTTGTCGTCTCGCCAACTATTGCTTCTAAGACTATCGCTACCGCATAGTGATAAAGTAAAGCAATTACATGGCGATTGCATTTCATACAATAAAGCGACAACCATATGGCTCCTGCCAGTTGCCGATAACTTTACAAAACATGATCATCTCATACAAAACCGTATAACTCATCATTTCTTGACCATATCACATCACAACATGCCCTGCAAAAACAAGTTAGACGTCCTCTACTTTGTTGTTGCAAGTTTTACGTGGTTGCTACGGGCTTAGCAAGAACCGTTCTTACCTACGCATACAAAAACCACAACGATGTTTCGTCAAGTATGTGTTGTTTTAACCTTCACAAGGACCGGGCGTAGACACACTCGATTCAGCTAAAGAGAGAGAGGCAGACACCCGCCAATCACCTTTAAGCAATGAGTGCTCATAATGGTGAAACCAGTCTCGCGTAAGCGTACACGTAATGTCAGTCCGGGTCGCTTCATCTCACAATATCACCGAAGCAAAGTATGACATGCTGGTAAGCAGTATGACTAGTATCGTCCACAACTCACTTGTGTTCTACTCGTGCATATCATCTACGCATAGACCTGGCTCATGATGCCACTGTTGAGGAATGAAGTATTTTCAAAATTTTCCTACGATCACACAAGATATATCTACTATATGCATAACAACGAGGGGGTAAGTGTGTCTACGTGCCCTCGTAGACCGGGAGCGGAAGCGTCTAGTGACGCGGTTGATGTAGTCGAACTTCTTCGCGATCCAACCGATCAAGTACTGAACATACGACACCTCTGCGTTCAGCACACGTTCAGCTTGATGACGTCCCACGAGCTCTTGATCCAGTTGAGATTCACGAGAGAGTTTCGTCAGCATGACGGCGTGCTGACGGATATGATGAAGTTACCGTCGCAGGGCTTCGCCTAAGCACCACAACGATATGACCGAGTTGTGTTACTATGGAGGGGGGCACCGCACACGGTTGGGAGAGATCAACCGATCAACTTGTGTGTTCTAGGGTCCCCCTGCCCCCGTATATAAAGGAGCAAGGGGGAGGCCGGCCGGCCCCTCTATGGCGCACCTAGGGTGCAATCCTACTAGGAATAGGATTGCAATCCTATTCCTAGTAGGAATCACCAAGAGGGGAAGGAAAGAGAGGGAGAGAAGGAGAAGGAAAGAGGGGGCCGCACCCCCCTCCCCTAGTCCAATTCGGACTGCCCTTGGGAGGGGGTGCGCCACCTCCTGGCTGTTGCCCTCTTTCTCCCCTATGGCCCACTAAAGCCCAACTTTCCCCCGGGGGGTTCCAGTAACCCCCCCGGCACTCTGGTAAATTCCGAAACTTTCCAGAACACTTCCGGTGTGCGAATATAGTCGTCCAATATATCAATCTTTACGTCTTGGACATTCCGAGACTCCTCGTCATGTCCGTGATCTCATCTGGGACTCCGAACTACCTTCGGTACATCAAAGCTCATAAACTCATACTACCGATCGTCATCAAATGTTAAGCGTGCGGACCCTACGGGTTCGAGAACTATGTAGACATGACCGAGACTCATCTCCGGTCAATAACCAATAGCGGAACCTGGATGATCATATTGGTTCCTACATATTCTACGAAGATTTTTATCGGTCAAACCGCATAACAATATACGTTGTTCCCTTTGTCATCGGTATGTTACTTGCCCGAGATTCGATCGTCAGTATCTCAATGCCTAGTTCAATCTCGTTACCGGCAAGTCTCTTTACTCGTTCCGTAATATATCATCTCATGACTGACTCAATAGTCATTTTCTTGCAAGGCTTATTATGATGTGTATTGCCGAGAGGGCCCAGAGATACCTCTCCCACACTCGGAGTGACAAATCCTATTCTTGATCTATGCCAACACCACGAACACTTTCGGAGACACCTGTAGAGCATCTTTATGATCACCCAGTTACGTTGTGACGTTTGATAGCACACAAGGTGTTCCTACGGTATTCGGGAGTTGCATAATCTCATAGTCATAGGAACATGTATAAGTCATGAAGAAAGCAATAGCAGTAAAACTAAACGATCATAGTGCTAAGCTAACGGATGGGTCTAGTCCATCACATCATTCTCCTAATGATGTGATCCCGTTGATCAAATTACAACTCATGTCTATGGCTAGGAAACATAGCCATCTTTGATGAATGAGCTAGTCTAGTAGAGGCATACTAGGGACATACCGTTTTGTCTATGTATTCACACATGTACTAAGTTTCCGGTTAATACAATTCTAGCATGAATAAAAGACATTTATCATGATATAAGGAAATACAAATAACATCTTTATTATTGCCTCTAGGGCATATTTCCTTCACAGACAACTTAAGTTCATTATCACCGCTATAAAAGTGATCATGAAATTTCTGCTCTAGCTGCGACCAAACCCGAATGGAACCATGTGGTAAAGAAGAAAACCATGAAAATGTGGTACCAGTTAATGATAAAGAAAACAAACACACTTTCAATTCATTCAATGAGCCCGTCTCACCTAATTGTGCTAAATATTGACTAACATGCTCCCATATGGTTTTTGTGCCTTCTCCATTAAACTTAACAAAATCTGGAATTTTGTATCCTGGAGGGCACTGGATGGCATCAAAGTACTCGGGGTACGACTTTTGGTAAATCCGATTCCGAGGTAACTCAACTCCGAAATTCTCTTGAAGCATCTTAGCCATCTCCTCTCTAATATTAGCTAGACCATCATCCATAGTGGACGATGAAGCTTGTGGCACTGGCATAGGAGGAGTAGGGTTGCTAGCGGTAGGTAGGAATTGAGGCATGTATGTCGACCCATAATTTGGTAGTGGTCGAGTGGTTGTAGCTGTAGGTATGGTTTGGTTCGGTGTTGCCACCGAACCTGTCATGTTCATAATAGGATTAATAGGTGCAGCCACAATCTGATTTGTTTGGGTAGGTAAATAAGCCATCGACATGGGAGGTGCTGATGAAATAGGTAAAGTTGGATTAGGGTTTTGCACATTAGCAGCTATACCATAATTGCCACTAGACGATTGAGATATATTTTTTCTGAGCATTAGTATTTTCTATGAAAGTTTGATAGACTAGATTGTTACCATCAGCAATACGACTCTCAATCTTAGCCCACTACTCAGGAGAAAAGGTAGTACTCATAGAGGGTTTAACCTGCTCGGCTTTAAGAGGAAGGAACTTGATTTCTTCAATTGGAGTGATGTTGCCTTGGCGATCCTTCTTGAACTTCGCAAGGAACTCCTGCAAATCCTTCTCTTCACGCACCTTCTTGTACTCCTCATAGACTTGGCAATGATCAGCTGATATCTCATCAAGACTGGCTTAATGATGTTATCAGCGTCTACCTCACATGGCTTGGGAATATCAGACATGATGGATGATGATGATTTGATCTTGATCGCCAGCGGAGTCGCCAAAAAGTGTGTTGACACACAAACATATCACGTGTACCCTCAATGCCGAGAGTGATGCACCGTAGCTCACATCGAGGGAGACCCGACCGACAGCGCGATACGCAAGACAGTCGACGGGCAATTTTTGCGGACCCGAAACCCCACACCCCCGGGAGGGACCCCGTCAGGGAGTGCGGTGGCTATGGGCTGCCCTAGGTCGATTCGCCCGCCCCTAGAGCCTCAAGATTCACAGCTCTTAAACACGAAGAACGGCGAAGAACGAGAGAGAAAAACAATGTAGAGATAAAACATAGACTGAAAAAAGTAGTATATTGATTTGTTCGATTGTGTGTTTTCTAATCGGCCATCGCCCCCAACATATATAAGAGGTGTATGGACTTCCCGTACAAGCAAATGATTCATCTAGGCTTTCCTTACCAAAAATTACATCAATTCACGTCCTAGAGTCCTAGTTCTATTCCAACTCGGATTTAGTCTGAATCTGGCCCACCTTCTATCTTCTTCCTTGTGCGGGACGTACAGCTTGCATATGATCTCCAATCAAGACGGCCCAAATATCAAACTTGTGTGCCTCGACGAGACGAACAATTCTCATGTTAATCACTTTTTCAAATAAGGCCATCTTGAATACTTTTCGATGTCATCTTTACCTTTCAGTCGGACTCGGTCTTACAGCAGACTGGATTATCCGAGTCTCGTAGTGAATTCGCATGCTATATACTATCTCTGATGATGATGACTCCAAAACCAAAGTTCACCATTTTGACGATACGCGCAATTTCCGTATTGAACACTTCTCGATCCAAGATCATCTTGATAAACTTTTGGGCACATGTTCAGTTTCACTCGGATTCGAGCTCATCCACTCGGATATTAGAGTCTTTAACTTGGATCGTCCGACTGGACTTTTTCACTCAGATGTTAGAATCTTTCACTCTGAAGACAATCTTTCACTAGGATGAATATATTTTCACTCGGAAGACAATCTTTCACTCGGGTGACCACATTTTCAATCAGAAGACAATCTCTTACTCGATCAGCAAGCTTTCATTCCGATGGTAATCTTTTCACTCGGTTGACTATATTTTCACACGGAAGACAATCTTTTACTCGATCGGTAAATTTTCACTCGGACGATAAGCTTTTCACTCAGACGGCAATATTTTACTCGATCGGTAAGTTTTCACTTGGATGGTAAGCTTTTCACTCGGATTTCCTGACTGGAAACACATCATGGTCTTGATTTTCCTCTCCAGGTTGCGTATGACCTCGGATTGAGATGAATTATATATGAAAATCGATTGGCTCGACGAGACAAAACTTTTTCATGCTGAAGATTTTTCAATTCAAGGCCGTCTTGATGGCTGAATTACTTGTGCAACCTATCACACAAGTGTCTGGTACCTTGTGCCATATTTTCGTTTAGGTTCGGTCTGCAATGTATTGCCTCTAACTTTCACATACGAACTCGGATTGAGATGATTTATATATATCAAAATCGATTGCCTCGAGGAGATGAAGACAATTCCTTTAGAGTGATCCTTCATCTGAGGTCGTCTTGAAGGCGTGATTGACCAAAAACCACTCGGAACATTGAATTATGCCACTTAGAGTATAGTTTCAATCCCTAAAATAAGGTCGAATGATGATAACTGAAACATCAAAGTTGTTCCACTCGGTGACGTGAATCTTTTCATGCTGAAAACCCTTTCACTCAAGACCATCTTCATTGCTTTCCGTATCTTGCCACAATCAGGTGTCAACAATAGTGCAACTTATTTGTGGCACTGCCGTTTAGGTCATATTGGTGTAAAGCGCATGAAGAAACTCCATGATGATGGACTTTTGGAATCACCTGATTATGGATCACTTGTTACTTGCGAACCATGCCTCGTGGGCAAGATGACTAAAACTCTGTTCTCCGGAACAATGGAGCGAGCAACTGATTTGTTGGAAATCATACATACTGATGTATGCAGACCGATGAGTGTTGAGGCTCACAACAGGTATCGTTATTTTCTGACCATCACTGATGATTTGAGCAGATACGGGTATATCTACTTGATGAAGCACAAGTCTAAAACATTTAAAAAGTTCAAACAATTTCAGAGTGAAGTAGCGAATCATCGTAACAAGAATATAAAGTTTCTATGATCTGACTGCGGATGCGAATATTTGAGTTACGAGTTTGGTCTTCATTTTAAACAATGTGGAATAGTTTCACAGCTCACGCCACCTGTAACACCACAACGTAATGGTGTGTCCGAACGTTGTAACTGTACTTTGTTAGATATGGTGCGATCTATGATGTCCCTTACCGATTTACCACTATCATTTTGGGGGTATGCTTTAGAGACAACTGCATTCACGTTAAATAAGGCACCATCTAAATTCGTTGAGACGACGCCTTATGAACTGTGGTTTGGCAAGAAACCCAAGTTGTAATTTCTTAAAGTTTGGGGTTGTGATGCTTATGTGAAAAAGCTTCAACCTGAAAAGCTCGAACCCAAGTCGGAGAAATGTGTCTTCATAGGATACCCAAAGGAACTATTGGGTACACCTTCTATCACAGATCCGAAGGCAAGATATTCGTTGCTTAGAATGGATCCTTTCTAGAGAAGGAGTTTCTCTCGAAAGAAGTGAGTGGGAGGAAAGTGGAACTTGATGAGGTAATTGTACCTTCTCCCGAATTGGAAAGTAGTACATCACAGAAACTAGTTCCAGTGATTCCTACATCAATCAGCGAGGAAGCTAACGATGATGATCATGAAACTTCAGATCAAGTTACTACTGAACCTCGTAGGTCAACCAGAGTGTGTTCCGCGCCAGAGTGGTACGATAACCCAGTTATGGAAGTCATGTTACTAGACCCATGATGAACCTATGAACTATGAGGAAGCAGTGATGAGCCCAAATTCCACAAAATGGCTTGAGGCCATGAAATATGAGATGGGATTCATGTATGAGAACAAAGTGTGGAGTTTGGTTGACTTTCCCAATGATCGACAAGCCATTGAAAATAAATGGATCTTTAATAGGAAGACTGACGCCGATGGTAATGTTACTGTCTACAAAGCTCGACTTGTTGCGAAAGGTTTTTGACAAGTTCAAGGAGTTGACTACGATGAGACTCTCTCACCCGTAGCGATGCTTAAGTCTGTCCGAATCATGTTAGCAATTGCCGCATTTTATGATTATGAAATTTGGCAAATGGATGTCAAAATTGCATTCCTTAATGGATACCTCAAAGAGGAGTTGTATATGATGCAACCAGAAGGTTTTGTTGATCCTAAAGGAGCTAACAAAGTGTGCAAGCTCTAGCGATCCATCTATGGACTGGTGCAAGCATCTCGGAGTTGGAATATACACTTTGATGAGGTGATCAAAGCATATGGTTTTATACAGACTTTTGGAGAAGCCTGTATTTACAAGAAAGTGTGTGGGAGCTCTGCAGCATTTCTGATATTATATGTGGATGAGATATTGTTGATTGGAAATGATATAGAATTTCTGGATGGCATAAAAGGATACTTGAATAAGAATTTTTTCAATGATAGACCTCGGTGAAGCTGCTTATTTATTGGGCATCAAGATCTTTAGAGATAGATCAAGATGCTTAATAGGACTTTCACAAAGCACATACCTTGATAAAGTTTTGAAGAAGTTCAATATGGATCAGTCAAACAAAGGGTTCTTGCATGTGTTACAAGGTGTGAAGTTGAGGAAGACTCAATGCCCGACCACTGCAGAAGATAGAGAGAAAATGAAAGTCATTCCCTATGCCTCAGCCATAGCATCTATCATGTATGCAATGCTGTGTACCAGACCTAATGTGTGCCTAGCTATAAGTATAGCAGGGAGGTACCAAAGTAATCCAGGAGTGGATCACTGGACAGTGGTCAAGAACATCCTGAAGTACCTGAAAAGGACAAAGGATATGTTTCTCGTTTATGGAGGTGATAAAGAGCTCATCGTAAACGGTTACGTCGATTCAAGCTTTGACACTGATCCGGATGACTCTAAGTCACAAACCGGATATGTATTTTTGTTGAACGGTGGAGCTATCAGTTGGTGCAGTTCCAAGCAGAGCGTCGTGGCGAGGTCTACGTGTGAAGCAGAGTACATAGCTGCTTCGGAAGCAGCAAATGAAGGAGTTCATATCCGATCTAGGTGTAATACCTAGTGCATCAGGTCCAATGAAAATCTTTTGTGACAACATGCTACCTCTTGAGCATGCGTTGTTTTTCCCTTGAAGAGGAAAGGGTGATGCAGCAAAGTAGCGTAAATATTTCCCTCAGTTTTTGAGAACCAAGGTATCAGTCCAGTAGGAGACTACACACAAATCCCTCGTACTTGCACAAACAAATAAGAACCTTGCAACCAACGCGATAAAGGGGTTGTTAATCCCTCCTCGATCACTTGCAAAAGTGAGATCAGATAGAGATAATAAGATAAATATTTTTTTGGTATTTTTGTTGTATAGATTGAAAAGTAAATATTGCAAAATAAAAGCACAGTAAAGATAACTAGTAGATGGAAGATTAATATGATGGAAGATAGACCCGGGGGCCATAGGTTTCACTAGTGGCTTCTCTCAAGATAGCAGATTCTACGGTGGGTGAACAAATTACTGTCGAGCAATTGATAGAAAAGCGCATAGTTATGAGAATATCTAGGCATGATCATGTATATAGGCATCACGTCCGCGACAAGTAGACCAAAACGATTCTGCATCTACTACTATTACTCCACACATCGACCGCTATCCAGCATGCATCTAGAGTATTAAGTTCATAAGAACAGAGTAACGCCTTAAGCAAGATGACATGATGTAGAGGGATAAACTCATGCAATATGACATAAACCCTATATTTTTATCCTCGATGGCAACAATATAGTACGTGCCTTGCTGCCCCTGCTGTCACTTGGAAAGTACATCGCAAGATTGAACCCAAAGCTAAGCACTTCTCCCATTGCAAGAAATATCAATCTAGTAGGCCAAACCAAACTGATAATTCGAAGAGACTTGCAAAGATATTTAAATCATACATATAAGAATTCAGAGAAGAACCAAATATTGTTCATAGATAATCTTGATCATAAACCCACAATTCATCGGATCTCGACAAACACACCGCAAAAAGAATTACATCGAATATATATCCAAGAAGATCGAGGAGAACTTTGTATTGAGATCCAAAGAGAGAGAAGAAGCCATCTAGCTAATAACTATGGACTCGAAGGTCTGTGGTAAACTACTCACACATCATCGGAGAGGCTATGGTGTTGATGTAGAAGCCTATACTCTATTGGAAAACTATATGGTAATTGATAGTATATAGGGTATATACATCAGTTAATTACCGGCTACTGCCATTGGAATATAAGTCATTTGGCATATTAGTGCAATATGTGGCCTGATTTCTTGGTTGGGTAGACAATTCCTTGCTCGCCCTGCCTAGACCTCTAGTTATGCCCTAGGCGAGGCGTTTGGCCCTCGCCTAGCACCTAGGCATGCCTAAGCGCCTCCTAGGCACTGCCTTTTCCAATAGAGTATAGGAGTAAGAAGTACGTCGGTGGAGCTATGAGGGGCCCACGAGGGTGGGGGTGCGCCTACCCCCTGGGCACGCCCTCCTGCTTTGTGGCCGCCTCGTGGCTTCCTAGGCGTGTACTCCAAGTCTTCTGGGTTGCGTTTGTTCCAAAAATGATCCTCGTGAAGGTTTCTTTCCGTTTGGACTCCGTTTGATATTCCTTTTCTGCGAAACACTGAAATAGGCAAAAAACAACAATTTGCGCTGGGCCTTGGGTTAGTAGGTTAGTCCCAAAAATAATATAAAAGTGCATAATAAAGCCCATTAAACATCCAAAATAGATAATATAATAGCATGGAACAATCAAAAATTATAGATACATTGTATCAAGCATCCCCAAGCTTAACTCCTGCTCATCCTCGAGTAGGTAAATGATAAAAACGGAAGTTTTGATGTGGAATGCTACCCAACATAATTCTCAATGTAATTTTTTTATTGTGGCATGAATGTTTAGATCCGAAAGATTCAAGACAAAATTTTAATGTTGACATAAGAATAATAATACTTCAAACATACTAACAAAGCAATTATGTCTTCTCAAAATAACATGGCCAAAGAAAGTTTATCCCTACAAAATCATATAGTTTGGTTATGCTCCATCTTCGTTCCACAAAATACCCAAATCATGCACAACCCCGGTTTCAGCCAAGAAATTGTTTCATACTTCAATTTTTTCAAACTTTTTAAACTTTCATGCAATACATGAGGGTGAGCCATGGATATAACACTATAGGTGGAATAGAGTGGTGGTTGTGGAGAAGACAAAAAGAGGAAGATGGTCTCACATCAACTAGGCATATCGATGGGCTATATAGATGCCCATCAATAGATATCAATTTGAGTGAGCAAGGATTGCCATGCAACGGATGCACTAGAGCTATAAATGTATGAAAGCTCAACAAAAGAAACTAAGTGGGTGTGCATCTAACTTGCTTGCTCATGAAGACCTGGGGCATTTGAGGAAGCCCATTGTTGGAATATACAAGCCAAGTTCTATAATGAAAATTCCAACTAGTATATGAAAGTGACAAAACAAGAGACTCTCTATATAAAGATCATGGTGCTACTTTGAAGCACAAGTGTGGAAAAAAATAGTAGCATTGTCCTCCACTTTTTTTCTTTTTTTTGGGCCTTCCTTTTTTTGGCCTTTTTTTGGTACAATGCTCTAATAATGATGATCATCACACTTCTATTTATTTACAACTCAAAGATTACAACTCGATAGTAGAACAAAATATGACTCTATATGAATGCCTCTGGCGGTGTACCGGGATGTGCAATGAATCAAGAGTGACATGTATGAAAAATTATGCATGGTGGCCTTGCCACAAATACGATGTCAACTACATGATCATGCGTGGAAATATGACAATGATGAAGCATGTCATAATAAACGGAACGGTGGAAAGTTGCATGGCAATATATCTCAGAATGGCTATGGAAATGCCAAGATAGGTAGGTATGGTGGCTGTTTTGAGGAAGGTATATGGTGGGTGTATGGTACCGGCAAAAGTTGCGCGGTACAAGAGAGGCTACCAATGGTGCAAGGGTGAGAGTGCGTATAATCCATGGACTCAACATTAGTCATAAAGAACTCACATACTTACTGCAAAAATCTACAAGTCATCAAAACAAAGTACTACACACATGCTCCTAGGGGAAGGGTTGGTAGGAGTTAACCATCGCGCGATCCCGACCTCCACACAAAGGATGACAATCAAAGAAATACCTCATGCTTCAAATTTGTCACACAACGGTTACCATACGTGCATGCTACGGGACTTGCAAACCTCAACACAAGTATTTATCACAACTACTCTACTAGCATGACCCTAATATCACCATCCTCATATCTCAAAACAATCATCAAGTATCAAACTTCTCATAATATTCAATGCACTTTGAATGAAAAAAATTATTATACCCATCTTGGATGCCTATCATATTAGGACTAATTTTATAGCCAAAGCAAATTACCATGTTGTTCTAAAGGACTCCCAAAATAATATAAAGTGAAGCATGAGAGATCAATAATTTCTATAAAATAAAATCCACCACCGTGCTCTAAAAAGATATAAGTGAAGCACTAGAGCAAAATTATCTATCTTAAAAGATATAAGTGAAGCACATAGAGTATTCTAATAAATTTCAATTCAAGTGTGTCTCTCCCAAAAGGTGTGTACAGCAAGGATGATTGTGGTAAACTAAAAATCAAGGACTCAAATCATACAAGACGCTCCAAGCAAAACACATTGTTGGGGAACGTAGTATTTTAAAATTTTCCTACGATCACGCAAGATCTATCTACCAGATGTATAGCAACGAGAGGGGAGAGTGTGTCTACGTACCCTCGTAGACCGGGAGCGGAAGCGTCAAGTGACGCGGTTGATGTTGTCGAACTTCTTCGCGATCCAACCGATCAAGTACCGAACGTACGGCACCTCCGCGTTCAGCACACGTTCAGCTTGATGACGTCCCACGAGCTCTTGATCCAGTTGAGCTTCACGGGAGAGTTTCGTCAGCACGACGGCGTGGTGACGGATATGATGTGTTCACCGGCGCAGGGCTTCTCCTAAGCTCCGCGACGGTACGACCGAGGTGTGATTCTATGGAGGGGGGCACCGCACACGGCTAAAACAATTTAACTTGTGTGTCTTTGGGTGCCCCCCTGCCCCCGTATATAAAGGAGCAAGGGAGGAGGGGCCGGCCAACCTCTATGGTGCGGCTAGGGAGGGGACTCCTACTAGGAATAGGATTGCAATCCTATTCCTAGTAGGATTCACCGAAAGGAAGAAGGGGGAAAGGAATAGGAGAGGTGGCGCCCCCCAATCCTAGTCCAACTAGGATTCCTAGGTGGGGGCACCGGCCAGCCCTATGGGCTGCCTCTCTCTCACCCTTTAGGCCCACTATGGACCATCCCCTCTCGTAGGGGGTTCCGGTAACCCCCTCCGGCATTCCCGATAAATCCGAAACTTTTCCGGTATACTTCCGGTGTCCGAATATAGCCGTCCAATATATCAATCTTTATGTCTCGGACATTCCGAGACTCCTCGTCATGTCCGTGATCTCATCCGGGACTCCGAACTACCTTCGGTACATCAATACTCAAAAACTCATAATACCGATCGTCATCAAACGTTAAGCGTGCGGACCCTACGGGTTCGAGAACTATGTAGACATGACCGAAACTCATCTCTGGTCAATAACCAATAGCGGAACCTGGATGTTCATATTGGCTCCTACATATTCTACGAAGATCTTTTATCGATCAGAACCGCATAACAACATACGTTGTTCCTTTTGTCAAACGGTATGTTACTTGCCCGAGATTCGATCGTCGGTATCTCTATACCTAGTTCAATCTCGTTACTGGCAAGTCTCTTTACTCGTTCCGTAACACATCATCTCGTGACTAACTCATTAGTCTTTTGCTTGCAAGGCTTATTGTGATGTGTGTTACCGAGAGGGCCCAGAGATACCTCTCCGACACTCGGAGTGACAAATCCTAATCTTGATCTATGCCAACACCACGAATACTTTCGGAGACACCTGTAGAGCATCTTTATGATCACCCAGTTACGTTGTGACGTTTGATAGCACACAAGGTGTTCCTACGGTATTCGGGAGTTGCATAATCTCATAGTCATAGGAACATGTATAAGTCATGAAGAAAGCAATAGCAGTTAAACTAAACGATCAAAGTGCTATGCTAACGGATGGGTCTTGTCCATCACATCATTCTCCTAATGATGTGATCCCGTTGATCAAATGACAACTCATGTCTATGGCTAGGAAACATAACCATCTTTGATCAATGAGCTAGTCTAGTAGAGGCATACTAGGGACATACTGTTTTGTCTATGTATTCACACATGTATTAAGTTTCCGTTTAATACAATTCTAGCATGAATAATAAACATTTATCATGATATAAGGAAATAAATAATAACTTTATTATTGCCTCTAGGGCATATTTCCTTCAGTCTCCCACTTGCACTAGAGTCAATAATCTAGCTCACATCGCCATGTGATTTAATACCGATAGTTCACATCGTTATGTGACCAACACCCAAAGGGTTTACTAGAGTCAATAATCTAGTTCACATCGCTATGTGATTAACACCCAAGAGTAATAAGGTGTGATCATGTTTTGCTTGTGAGAGAAGTTTAGTCAACGGGTCTGTCATATACAGATCCCTATGTATTTCGCAAATTTCTATGTCTACAATGCTCTGCATGGAGCTACTCTAGCTAATTGCTCCCACTTTCAATATGCATCCAGATTGATACTCAGAGTCATCTGAATTTAGTGTCAAAGTTTGCATCGGCGTAACCCTTTACGACGAACTCTTTATCACCTCCATAATCGAGAAACATTTCCTTAGTCATCCAGTTACTAAGGATAATTTTGACCGCTGTATAGTGATCTACTACTGGATCACTATTGTACCTCCCTGTCAAACTTTTGGCAAGGTACACAACGTGTTTTGTACACAGCATGGCATACTTTATAGAACCTATGGCTGAGGCATAGGGAATGACTTTCATTCTCTCTATATTTTTCTGCCGTGGTCTGGCTTTGAGTCTTACTCAACTTCATACCTTGTAAAACAGGCAAGAACCTTTCTTTGACTGATCCATTTTGAATTTCTTCAAAATCTTATCAAGGTATGTGCTTTGTGAAAGTCCAATTAAGCGTCTTGATCTATCTCTATAGATCTTGACACCTAATTTATAAGCAGCTTCACCGAGGTCTTTCATTGAAAAACTTTTATTCAAATATCCTTTTATGCTATCTAGAAATTCTATATCATTTCCAATCAACAATATGTCATCTACATATAATATTAGAAATGCTACAGAGCTCCCACTCACTTTCTTGTAAATACAGGCTTCTCCAAAAGTCTGTATAAAACCATATGCTTTGATCACCTCATCAAAGCGTATATTCCAACTCCGAGATGCTTGCACGAGTCCATAGATGGATCGCTGGAGCTTGCATACTTTGTTAGCACCTTTTGGATTGACAAAACCTTCTGGTTGCATCATATACAACTCTTCTTTGAGATATCCATTTAGGAATGCAGTTTTGACATCCATTTGCCAGATTTCATAAAATGTGGCAATTGCTAACATGATTCGGACAGACTTAAGCATCGCTACAGGTGAGAAAGTCTCATCGTAGTCAACTCCTTGAACTTGTCGAAAACCTTTCGCAACAAGTCGAGCTTTGTAAACAGTAATATTACCGTCTGCGTCGGTCTTCCTCTTGAAGATCCATTTATTTTCGATGGCCTGCCGATCATCGGGCAAGTCAACCAAAGTCCACACTTTGTTCTCATACATGGATCCCATCTCAGATTTCATGGCTTCAAGCCATTTTGCGGAATCTGGGCTCATCATCGCTTCCTCATAGTTCGCAGGTTCATCATGGTCTAGTAACATGATTTCCAGAACTGGGTTGCCATACCACTCTGGTGCGGAACGTACTCTGGTTGATCTACGACGTTCAGCAGAAACTTGATCCGAAGTTTCATGATCATTATCATTAACTTCCTCACTAATTGGTGTAGGAATCACTGGAACAATTTCCTGTGATGTACTACTTTCCAATCCGGGAGAAGGTACAATTACCTCATCAAGTTCTACTTTCCTCCCACTCACTTCTTTCGAGATAAACTCTTTTTCTAGAAAGGATCCGTTCTTAGCAACAAATATTTTGCCTTCGGATCTGTGATAGAAGGTGTACCCAACAGTTTCTTTTGGGTATCCTATGAAGACACAATTTTCCGACTTGGGATCGAGCTTATCAGGTTGAAGTGTTTTCACATAAGCATCGCAGCCCCAAATTTTAAGAAACGACAACTTTGGTTTCTTGCCAAACCATAGTTCATAAGGCGTCGTATCAACGGATTTAGATGGTGCCCTATTTAACGTGAATGCAGCTGTCTCTAATGCATGACCCAAAACGATAGTGGTAAATCGGTAAGAGACATCATAGATCGTACCATATCCAATAAAGTACGGTTACGATGTTCGGACACACCATTATGCTGTGGTGTTCCGGGTGGCGTGAGCTGTGAAACTATTCCACATTGTTTCAAATGAAGACCAAACTCGTAACTCAAATATTCTGCTCCACGATCAGATCGTAGGAACTTTATTTTCTTGTTACGATGATTCTCTACTTCACTCTGAAATCTTTTGAACTTTTCAAATGTTTCAGACTTGTGTTTCATTAAGTAGATATACCCATATCTGCTCAAATCATCAGTGAAGGTCAGAAAATAACGATACCCGCCGCGTGCTTCAACACTCATTGGTCCGCATACATCAGTATGTATGATTTTCCAACAAATATGTTGCTCGCTCCATAGTTCCGGAGAACGGAGTTTTAGTCATCTTGCCCATGAGGCATGGTTCGCAAGCACCAAGTGATTCATAATCAAGTGATTCCAAAAGTCCATCTTTATGGAGTTTCTTCATGCGTTTTACACCAATATGACCTAAACGGCAGTGCCACAAATAAGTTGCACTATCATTATTAACCTTGCATCTTTTGGCTTCAATATTATGAATATGTGTATCACACGATCGAGATCCAACAAACTATTTTCATTGGGTGTATGACCATAGAAGGTTTTATTCATGTAAACAGAACAACAATTATTCTCTGTAACTTACATGAATAACTGTATTGCAATAAACATGATCAAATCACATTCATGCTCAACACAAACACCAAATAACAGTTATTTAGGTTCAACACTAATCCCGAAAGTATAGGGAGTGTGCGATGATGATCATATCAATCTTGGAACTATTTCCAATACACATCGTCACTTCATCCTTTAGCTAGTTTCTGTTCATTATGCAACTCCCATTTTGAGTTACTACCTTTTTAGCAACTAAATCAGTATCAAATACCGAGGGGTTGCTATGAACACTAGTAAAATACACATCAATAATCTGTATATCAAATATACCTTTGTTTGCTTTGCCATCCTTCTTATCCGCCAAGTATCTAGGGCAGTTCCACTTCCAGTGACCATTTCCTTTGCAGTAGAAGCACTTAGTTTCAGGCTTGAGTTTAGCTTTGGGTTTCTTCGTGGAAGTAGCAACTGACTTGTTATTCTTTTTGAAGTTCCCTTTCTTTCCCTTGCCCTTTTTCTTGAAACTAGTGGTCTTGCTAACCATCAACACTTGATGTTTTTTCATGATTTCTACCTTCGCCTACTTCAGTATCGCGAAGAGCTGGGAATTCCTTTCGTCATCCCTTGCATATTTATAGTTCATCACGAAGTTCTACTAACTTGGTGATAGTGACTAGAGAACTTTGTCAATTACTATCTTATCTGGAAGATTAACTCCCACTTGATTAAAGTAATTGTAGTACCCAGACAATCTGAGCACATGCTCACTGGTTGAGCTATTCTCCTCCATCTTGTAGGCAAAGTACTGTCAGAGGTCTTATACCTCTCGACACGGGCATGAGTATGAAATACTAATTTCAACTCTTGGAACATCTTATATGCTCCGTGGCATTCAAAACATTTTTGAAGTCCCGGTTCTAAGCCGTAAAGTATGGTGCACTTAAACTATCAAGTAGTCATCATATCGAGCTTTTGTCAAAAACGTTCATAACGTCTACATCTGCTCCTGCAATAGGTCTGTCACCTAGCGGTGCATCAAGGACATAATTCTTCTGTGCAGCAATGAGGATAATCCTCAGATCACGGAACAATTCCACATCATTGCTACTAACATCTTTCAACTTGGTTTTCTCTAGGTATATATGAAAAATAAACGAGGAGCAACATCGCGAGCTATTGATCTACAACATAGATATGCAAATACTACCAGGACTAAGTTCATGATAAAATAAAGTTCAATTAATCATATTACTTAAGAACTCCCACTTAGATAGACATCCCTCTGGTCATCTAAATGATCACGTGATCCAAATCAACTAAACCATGTCCGATCATCACGTGAGATGGAGTAGTTTTCAATGGTGAACATCTTATGTTGATCATATCTACTATATGATTCACGCTCGACCTTTCGGTCTCCAGTGTTCCGAGGCCATATCTGTATATGCTAGGCTCGTCAAGTTTAACCCGAGTATTCTGCGTGTGCAAAACTGGCTTACACCCGTTGTATTTGAACGTAGAGCTTATCACACCCGATCATCACGTGGTGTCTCGGCACGACGAACTTTCGCAACGGTGCATACTCAGGGAGAACACTTATACCTTGAAATTTAGTAAGGGATCATCTTATAATGCTACCGTGGTTCTAAGCAAAATAAGAAGCATAATAAGATAAACATCACATGCAATCAAAATATGTGACATGATATGGCCATCATCATCTTGTGCTTTTGATCTCCATCTTCAAAGCACCGTCATGATCACCTTAGTCACCGGCTTGACACCTTGATATTCATCGTAGCATCGTTGTCGTCTCGCCAACTATTGCTTCCACGACTATCGCTACCGCTTAGTGATAAAGTAAAGCAATTACATGGCGATTGCATTTCATACAATAAAGCGACAACCATATGGCTCCTGCCAGTTGCCGATAACTTTACAAAACATGATCATCTCATACAAAACCGTATAACTCATCATGTCTTGACCATATCACATCACAACATGCCCTGCAAAAACAAGTTAGACGTCCTCTACTTTGTTTGTTGCAAGTTTTACGTGGCTGCTACGGCCTTAGCAAGAACCGTTCTTACCTACGCATACAAAACCACAACGATGTTTCGTCAAGTATGTGCTGTTTTAACCTTCACAAGGACCGGGCGTAGCCACACTTGATTCAGCTAAAGTGAGAGAGACAGACACCCGCCAGTCACCTTTAAGCAACGAGTGCTCGTAACGGTGAAACCAGTCTCGCGTAAGCGTACGCGTAATGTCGGTCCGGGCCGCTTCATCTCACAATACCGCCGAAGCAAAGTATGACATGCTGGTAAGCAGTATGACTAGTATCGTCCACAATCTCATTGTGTTCTACTCGTGCATATCATCTATGCATAGACCTGGCTCATGATGCCACTGTTGGGGAACGTAGTATTTTAAAATTTTCCTACGATCACGCAAGATCTATCTACCAGATGTATAGCAACGAGAGGGGAGAGTGTGTCTACGTACCCTCGTAGACCGGGAGCGGAAGCGTCAAGTGACGCGGTTGATGTTGTCGAACTTCTTCGTGATCCAACCGATCAAGTACCGAACGTACGGCACCTCCACGTTCAGCACACGTTCAGCTTGATGACGTCCCACGAGCTCTTGATCCAGTTGAGCTTCACGGGAGAGTTTCGTCAGCACGACGGCGTGGTGACGGATATGATGTGTTCACCGGCGCAGGGCTTCTCCTAAGCTCCGCGACGGTACGACCGAGGTGTGATTCTATGGAGGGGGGCACCGCACACGGCTAAAACAATTCAACTTGTGTGTCTTTGGGTGCCCCCCTGCCCCCGTATATAAAGGAGCAAGGGAGGAGGGCCGGCCAACCTCTATGGTGCGGCTAGGGAGGGGACTCCTACTAGGAATAGGATTGCAATCCTATACCTAGTAGGATTCACCGAAAGGAAGAAGGGGGAAAGGAATAGGAGAGGTGGCGCCCCCCCAATCCTAGTCCAACTAGGATTCCTAGGTGGGGGCGCCGGCCAGCCCTATGGGCTGCCTCTCTCTCACCCTTTAAGCCCACTATGGACCATCCCCTCTCGTAGGGGGTTCCGGTAACCCCCTCCGGCATTCCCGATAAATCCGAAACTTTTCCGGTATACTTCCGGTGTCCGAATATAGCCGTCCAATATATCAATTTTTATGTCTCGGACATTCCGAGACTCCTCGTCATGTCCGTGATCTCATCCGGGACTCCGAACTACCTTCGGTACATCAATACTCAAAAACTCATAATACCGATCGTCATCAAACGTTAAGCGTGCGGACCCTACGGGTTCGAGAACTATGTAGACATGACCGAGACTCATCTCTGGTCAATAACCAATAGCGGAACCTGGATGTTCATATTGGCTCCTACATATTCTACGAAGATCTTTTATCGGTCAGAACCGCATAACAACATACGTTGTTCCTTTTGTCAAACGGTATGTTACTTGCCCGAGATTCGATCGTCGGTATCTCTATACCTAGTTCAATCTCGTTACTGGCAAGTCTCTTTACTCGTTCCGTAACACATCATCTCATGACTAACTCATTAGTCTTTTGCTTGCAAGGCTTATTGTGATGTGTGTTACCGAGAGGGCGCAGAGATACCTCTCCGACACTCGGAGTGACAAATCCTAATCTTGATCTATGCCAACACCACGAATACTTTCGGAGACACCTGTAGAGCATCTTTATGATCACCCAGTTACGTTGTGACGTTTGATAGCACACAAGGTGTTCCTACGGTATTCGGGAGTTGCATAATCTCATAGTCATAGGAACATGTATAAGTCATGAAGAAAGCAATAGCAGTTAAACTAAACGATCAAAGTGCTATGCTAACGGATGGGTCTTGTCCATCACATCATTCTCCTAATGATGTGATCCCGTTGATCAAATGACAACTCATGTCTATGGCTAGGAAACATAACCATCTTTGATCAATGAGCTAGTCTAGTAGAGGCATACTAGGGACATACTGTTTTGTCTATGTATTCACACATGTATTAAGTTTCCGTTTAATACAATTCTAGCATGAATAATAAACATTTATCATGATATAAGGAAATAAATAATAACTTTATTATTGCCTCTAGGGCATATTTCCTTCACACATATCATGTGGTGAATAAAAATATAGTCTCAAGTAAAGTTACCGATAGACGAAGACGAAAGAGGGGATGCCTTCCCAGGGCATCCCCAAACTTAGGCTTTTGGTTGTCCTTGAATTTTACCTTGGGTTGCCTTGGGCATCCCCAAGCTTAGGCTCTGGCCACTCTTTGTTCCATTGTCCATCAAATCCTTACCCGAAAACTTGAAAACTTCACAGCACAAAACTTAACAGAAAATCTCGTGAGCTCCGTTAGTATAAGAAAACAAACCACCACTTTAAGGTATTGTATTGAACTCATTCTTCATTTATATTGGTATTAAACCTGCTGTATTCCAACATCTCTATGGTTCATAACCCCTCCCCCCTAATACTACTGATAGAGTCATCAAAACAACCAAACAACAAACGAAAAACAGAATCTGTCAAAAACAGAATAGTCTGTAGCAATCTGTAACTTTCGAATACTTGTGTAACTCTAAAAATTCTGAAATAAATTGGTGGACATGAGGAATTTGTCTATTAATCATATGCAAAAAGAATCAACTTAAATCACTTTTTAGTTAAAAAATGGCAGCTAATCTCGTGAGCGCAAAAGTTTCTGTTCTTTACAGCAAGATCGCAAAGACTTCACCCAAGTCTTCCCAAAGGTTCTACTTGGCACAAACACTAATTAAAACACAAAACCACATCTAACCAGAAGCTAGATGAATTATTTATTATTAAACAGAAGTAAAAGCAAAGAAAATAAAATTGGGTTGCCTCCCAACTAGCGCTATCGTTTAACGCCCCTAGCTAGGCACAAGGCAAGAATAGATCTAGGTATTGCAATCTTTGGTAGGCAATCCATAAGTGGCTCTCATAATAGATTCATAAGGTAATTTGATTTTATTTCTAGGAAAGTTTTCCATGCCTTTCCTTAACGGAAGTTGGAACCTAATGTTTCCTTCTTTCATGTCAATAATTGCACCAATCGTTCTAAGGAAAGGTCTACCAAGAATAATAGGACATGTTGGATTGCAATCTATATCAAGAACGATGAAATCTACGGGTACATAATTCCTATTTGCGATAATAAGAACACCATTGATCCTTCCAATCTTAATTGTTAGAATCCGCAAGATGCAAATTTAAAGAACAATCATCAAGTTCATGGAAACCTAACACATCACACAAAGTTTTTGGAATTGTGGAAACACTAGCACCCAAATCACACAAAGCATAGCATTCATGATCTTTAATCTTAATTTTAATAGTAGGTTCCCATCATCATAAAGTTTTCTAGGGATAGAAACTTCTAATTCAAGTTTTTCTTCATAAGATTGCATTAAAGCCTCAACTATGTTTTTGGTAAAAGCTTTATTTTGACTATAAGCATGAGGAGAATTTAACATGGATTGCAACAAGGAAAAACAATCTATCAAAGAGCAATTGTCATAATTAAATTCCTTGAAATCCAAAATAGTGGGTTCATTACTATGTAAAGTTTTGACCTCTTCAATCCCTCTTTTAATAGTTCTTGCAACAAGATCTAAAAACTCTGAATCATTGGGGCGCCTTTTAACTAAAGTTGACTCATATCTAGTCCCATATTTATCAAGATTCATATTGGAAAACAAAGATTTAATAGGAGACACATCAATCACTTTTAGATCTTCATCTTTATTATCATGAAAACTAGAAGAACACGCTTTCACAAAGCAATCTCTTTTAGCACGCATCCTAGCGGTTCTTTATTTGCACTCATCAATGGAAATTCTCATGGCTTTGAGAGACTCATTGATATCATGCTTAGGTGGAATAGATCTAAGTTGCAAAGAATCAACATAAAGAGAAATTCTATCCACGTTCCTAGCCAACTCATCAATCTTAAGCAATTTTTCTTCAAGCAAGGCATTGAATTTTTTTTGCGAATTCATAAATTCTTTAATGCTAGTCTCAAAATCAGAGGACAACTTATTAAAATTACCATATAAGTTTTTGTAGGAATTACCATAATTATTAGAGGAATTACTAGGGAACGCCTAGAATTAAAGTTTCCTCTATATGCGTTGTTATCAAAATTGTTCCTACCAACAAAATTCACATCCATAGATTCATTATTATTCTCACTCAACGTGGACAAAGGCATATCATTAGGATCAGAAGAAACACTCTTATTAGCAAATAATTTCATAAGGTCATCCATCTTTCCACTCAAAACATTAATCTCTTCAATCGCACGGACTTTTTTTACTAGTGGATCTTTCGGTGTGCCATTGAGATTAATTAACCATAATATTATCTAGGAGTTTAGTAGCTTCTCCTAAAGTGATTTCCATGAAAGTGCCTCCCGCGGCCGAATCTAAAAGATTTCTAGAAGCAAAATTCAGTCCAGCATAAAAGTTTTGTATAATCATCCATAAGTTTAAACCATGTGTAGGGTGATGACCCATAAGTGTAGGGGATCTATCGTAGTCCTTTCGATAAGTAAGAGTGTCGAACCCAACGAGGAGCAGAAGGAAATGATAGGCAGTTTTCAGTAAGGTATTTTATGCAAGCACTGAAATTATAGGTAACAGATAGTTTTGTGAGAAGATAATTGGTAGCAAGTGACAAACGGTAACAGTAAATAGGTGCAGCAAGGTGGACCAATCCTTTTTGTAGCAAAGGACAAGCCTGGACAAACTCTTATGCGAGGTAAAGCGCTCCCGAGGACATATGGGAATTATCGTCAAGCTAGTTTTCATCACGATCGTCTAATTCACGTTCGGTACTTTGATAATTTGGTATGTGGGTGGACCGGTGCTTGGGTTCCGCCCTTACTTGGACAAGCCTCCCACTTATGACTAACCTCTAATGCAATCATCCGCAACTACAAAAGAAGTATTAAGGTAAACCTAACCATAGCCTGAAACATATGGGTCCAAATCAGCCCCTTACGAAGCAACGCATAAACTAGGGTTTAAGCTTCTGTCACTCTAGGAACCCATCATCTACTTATTACTCCCTAATGCCTTCCTCTAGGCCCAAATAATGGTGAAGTGTCATGTAGTCGACGTTCACATGACACCACTAGAGGAGAGACAACATACATCTCATCAAAATATCGAACGAAGACCAAATTCACATGACTACTAATAGCAAGACTTTTCCCATGTCCTCAGGAACAAAAGCAACTACTCACAAGACATAATATTGTTCATGATCAGAGGGGTATTAATATGCATAATGGATCTGAACATATGATCTTCCACCAAATAAACCAACTAGCATCAACTACAAGGAGTAATCAACACTACTAGCAACCCACAGGTAACAATCTGAGGTTTTGATACAAAGATTGGATACAAGAGATGAACTAGGGTTTGAGAGGAGATGGTGTTGGGGAACATGTTGATTAAGATAGCTCTCCCCAAGATGGGAGAGTTGTTGGTGATGACGGCGGTGACGATTTCCCCTCCCGGAGGGAAGTATCGCCGGTAGAACAGCTCTGTCGGAGCCCTAGATTGGTTTCCGCCTCGGTTCTGCCTCGAGACGACGGCGTCTGGTCCCGAAAGCCTCCTACTGGTTTTTTTCCAGGTCCAAACGCTTCATATAGGAGAAGACGGTCACCTGGGGGCCACCTGCTAGCCCTCGTGGTGTTCTTCCGCCAGGTATTTTTTATATTTTCCAAAAAATGTTATGTGGAGTTTCGACGCTTTTGGAGTTGTGCAGAATAGGTTTCGAGAGTTTGCTCCTTGTCCAGCCCAGAATTCCAGCTGCCGGCATTCCCCCTTCTTCATGTAAACCTTGGAAAATAAGAGGGAAAAGGCATAAGTATTGTGACAAAACATGTATGAATAGCCCATAATGCAATAAATATCAACTTATAAGCATGATGCAAAATGGACGTATCAACTCCCCCAAGCTTAGACCTCACTTGTCCTCAAGCGAAAGCCGATATCGAAAAATATGCCCACATGTTTAGAGATAGAGGTGTCGATAAAAATGGAATACGGGCATGAGGGCATCATGATCATTCTTATAATAGCAACTTATATGAATATAGTCATATGATCATTATGCAGATGTAATAATTCATCCACAATATCAAGTATGCATCATAAACTTCATTGGAAACTAACAAACTTTGGTCTCGGTCATTGAGGCAATTGCAATTTATCGTAACATTGGAAAGAGTCAATATAAGAGCTTTTCAGCAAGCCTACATACTCAACTATCATATAGTCTTTCACAATTGCTCACACTCACGCAATACTTATGTTTATGGAGTTTTAATCGGACACAGAGAAAGATAGGGGCTTATGGTGTTGCCTCCCAACCTTTTACCTCAAGGGTAATGTCAACAGTAATAGATCATGAAAACTTACAGCCAAGTGGGTATATATATCAGGATCCTTCCAACACAATGTGCTTGCCAAAGTATAAAATGGAAAAGGAAAGGTGGATCTCACCTTGACACTTATAAGACAAGAATAAAAGATAGGCCCTTCGCAGAGGGAAGCAGAGGTTGTCATGTGTTTTTATGGTTGGATGCACAAAGTCTTAGCATAGAAGAACTTCGCTTTATATTGCCACTTGTGATAAGGACCTTTATTATCCAGTCCGTCGCTTTTATTACTTCCATATCACAAGCTCGTATAAAGCTAATTTCTCCCACACTAATAAATCATGCATATATTAGCGGGTTTACAATATGACAACTTACTTGGAAGGATCTTTCTCAATCCATAGGTAGGTATGGTGGACTCTCATGTCAAAACTGGGTTTAAGGATATATGGAAGCACAAGTAGTATCTCTACTTAGTGCGAGTTGTTTTGGCTAGCATGAGAGGGAAAGGCAAGCTCAACATGTTGGAAGATCCATGACAATATACTTTATTTCGAATATAAGAAGTCATAACCCATTATGTTGTCTTCCTTGTCCAACATCAACTCTTTAGCATGTCATACTTTAATTAGTGCTCACAATCATAAAAGATGTCTAAGATAGTATATTTGTATGTGAAGCCTCTCTTCTTTTATTACTTCCTATTAATTGCAACGATGACCAAAACTATGTTTGTCACCTCCCAACAACTCTTATTTATCATACTCTTATATGTGAAGTCATTACTTCCCATAAGATCGATATGATCTCTTTGATTCTCTTTTTGTTTTCATTCTTTTTTTTATCATGACCCAAGTGAGGAAATCAAGCCCTTGACTCAACACTATTTTTTATTATATAGCTCACGGACTCGATTACAAAGGATAAAGCTCACAAAGCAAAAGCTCACAACTAGATCATGCTAACTTTATTCTAATAGATCAAGATACTACCAAAAGGATCGAACTAAGTAAAACGGTAAGGATAGGAGTGATGGTGATACGATACCGGGGTCACTCCCCCAAGCTTGGCAGTTGCCAAGGGGAGTGCCCATACCATATGATTATGTCTCCTTCTTCGGGGTTGGTGATGATGGAGTTTTTGGTGATGTAGGCATGTTGTTCTTCCAAGGCATGGGCTCACCATCATAGAAGGATGATCGAGTCTCCGGGATACTCAAATATGTAGCCAAACTCATGTTCTCGAATCTATATTCATACTCATAGTTTTGGTTTTCAGGTCATAGATCTGGGCTTGGAGGTGATCGATCTTCTCTTGAAGACTAGAGATGGCTTCTCCGAAGATCCTTGAGTCCATCTTGAGGTTGTTGGCAAGCTCCGAGGTCATCATGTGTTTGGCGTTGAGACCTCGTTCCACCATACCTTGGCACTTGAAAACTTGTTGCTCCATTGCTTCGAGTCTTGTCTCCACGCTTCTGGTCCTTCTCGGCCCCTCCACATCACGGATGTGCAGCACCCCCTCATGCAACTCCATGGTTTTGGGGTGGTGCAGCACCTCCGCAAGGTAGGGGTTGATGACCTTCTCAAAGAACTTGTCCTTGGGGGTGTTGGAGGACGCCATGATGATCTAGATTTGTCAAAAATATCAGCTCGAAACGAAAATAGATGAATTATGCGTGATACAGAGGTCAAAACCTCCGGGAGTATATATAATGTTTTTTCCCGAACAAAAGGAGTAATCCACAAGAAAACGGAGTCTAGGGGACACACGGGGTACCCTCGAGGCAGGGGGCGCGCCCTAGGAAGGGGGTGCGCCCCCTACCCTTGAGGAGGCCCTTTGTCTCCTCCGGACTATGATTTATTTTTCTATCTTTCTAAATATTCCAAAATGGAGAAAAATTGCCTTTAGAACTGTTTTGGAGTCGGTTTACTTACCATATCACGTACCTCTTCCTTTTCGGAGGCATAATCGTTCTGGAAAGTGTCCCTTATGTATTCCTTCGGGGTTATGGTTTCAATAATATTAGTTTCAACATTTATAGGATTACCTGAGATGTAATGTTTGATCCTTTGACCATTCACCACCTTCGGATTTGTGCCTTCGAAGTTGTTGATTTTTATGGCACCGGAACGATAGACCTCCTCGATAATGTAAGGTCCTTCCCACTTGGAGAGAAGTTTTCATGCAAAAAATCTTAAACGAGAGTTGTATAATAAAACATAATCACCTACGTTAAACTCACGCTTTTGTATCCTTTTGTCATCCCATCTTTTAACTTTTTCTTTGAATAACTTGGCATTTTCGTAGGCCTGGGTTCTCCATTCATCGAGACAGCTAATATAAAATAGCCTCTTTTCACCGGCAAGTTTGAAATCATAATTGAGCTCTTTGATAGCCCAATATGCCTTATGTTCTAGCTCAAGAGGTAAGTGACAAGCTTTTCCATATACCATCTTATATGGTGACATACCCATAGGATTTTTGTATGCAGTTCTATAGGCCCATAATGCATCATCTAGTTTCTTGGACCAATTCTTTCTAGACCTATTAACTGTCTTTTGCAAGATTAATTTCAACTCCCTATTACTTAGTTCTACTTGACCACTAGCCTGTGGGTGATAAGGTGATGCAATTCTATGGTTGACATCATACTTAGCAAGCATCTTACGGAAAGCACCATGAATAAAGTGTGAACCACCATCAGTCATTAGAAATTTAGGTACTCCAAACCTCGGAAATATAACTTCTTGAAGCATCTTAATAGAGGTGTTATGATCAGCACGACTAGTTGGAATAGCTTCTACCCACTTAGTAACGTAATCAACAGCAACTAGGATATGTGTGTACCCATTAGAGGAAGGAAAAGGTCCCATATAATCGAAGCCCCAAACATCAAAGGGCTCAATAACAAGTGAATAATTCATAGGCATTTCTTGACGTCTACTAATATTACCAATTCTTTGACATTCATCACATGATAAGACAAACTTACGAGCATCCTTGAAGAAAGTAGACCAATAAAAACCGGATTGCAATACCTTGTGTGCAGTTCTGTATCCTGCATGGTGTCCTCCATAAGCTTCGGAGTAGGACTTGCGTAAGATCTGGACCTGTTCATGCTCAGGTACACAACGTCTAACAATACCATCTACTCCTTCTTTATAAAGATGTGGGTCATCCCAAAAGTAATGTCTCAAATCATAGAAGAACTTTTTCTTTTGCTGGTATGCAAAGCTAGGTGGTATGAACTTAGCAACAATATAATTAGCATAATCACCATACTAGGGGGCAGTACAAGAAGTACTTATGACAGCTAGTTGTTCATCAGGAAAGCTATCATCAATAGGTTGTGGGTCATCAAGTATATTTTCGAACCTAGACAAGTTATGTGCTACGGGGTTCTCAGCTCCATTTCTATCAATAATATGCAAGTCAAATTCTTGCAACAAGAGAACCCATCTAATAAGTCTAGGTTTAGCATCTTTCTTTTCCATAAGGTATTTGATAGCAGCATGATTAGTGTGAATAGTTACTTTAGAATCAATGATATAGGGTCTAAACTTATCACAAGCAAACGCAACTGCTAGAAATTCTTTCTCAGTGGTAGCATAATTTCTTTGGGTACTATCTAGAGTTTTACTAGCATACTGGATAACATTCAACTTCTTATCAACTCTTTGCCCTAAAACAGCTCCTACAGCATAATCACTAGCATCGCACATAATCTCAAAGGGTAAATTCCAGTCAGGAGGCTAGACAATAGGTGCAGAGATCAATGCTTTCTTAAGTATTTCAAATGCTTCTAGACAATCATCATCAAAGACAAAAGGAATATCTTTTTGTAAAAGATTAGTCAGAGGCCTTGAAATTTTGGAGAAGTCCTTGATGAACCTCCTATAAAACCTGGCATGACCAAGGAAACTTCGTATACCTTTGATATCCTTAGGGCATGGCATCTTATCAATAGCATCCACTTTAGCTTTGTCAACTTCAATACCTCTTTCAGAAATTTTATGTCCCAAGACAATGCCTTCATTAACCATAAAGTGGCACTTTTCCCAATTCAAGACAAGGTTGGTGTCTTCACATCTCCGCAAAACTCGATCAAGGTTGCTTAAGCAATCATCAAAAGAAGTTCCGTAAACGGAGAAATCATCCATGAACACTTCAACAATCTTTTCACAAAAATCAGAGAATATGGCCATCATGCATCTTTGAAAGGTAGCAGGTGCGTTACATAAACCAAAAGGCATACATCTATCAGCAAAGGTACCGAAAGGACAAGTAAACGTGGTCTTTTCTTGATCCCCCTTTGACACAGGTATTTGAGAGAAACCAGAATAACCATCTAGAAAGAAGAAATGACTATGTTTGGATAATCTTTCTAGCATTTGATCAATAAATGGCAAGGGGTAATGATCTTTCTTAGTAGCTTTATTTAACTTACGGAAATCAATTACCATCCTATATCATGTAACTATTCTTTGTGGGATCAATTCATCTTTATCATTGGGGACAACAGTCATACCTCCTTTCTTAGGAACACAATGGACAGGACTTACCCACTGGCTATCAGCAATGGGATAGATAATACCTGCTTCTAGAAGCTTTAGAATTTCTTTCCTTACCACTTCTTTCATCTTAGGGTTTAACCGTCGCTGATGATCAATAACTGGTTTAGCATTTTCTTCCAATTTTATCTTGTGTTGACATATAGTGGGACTAATGCCCTTAAGATCATCCAGAGTATATCCAATAGCAGCTCGGTGCTTCTTCAGAGTTTTCAACACTTCATGCTCTGAAAGGTTAACACTAATAATAACAGGATATATCTTCTTTTCATCAAGATAACCATACTTAAGATTATCAGGCAAGGGTTTAAGTTCAACACGGGATCACCCTTGGGTGGAGGAGGATCCCCTAGGATTTCAACAGGCAAGTTATTTTTCAATACGGGTCCCTGTGTAAGGAATATTTCATCTATCTCCCATCTCCCATTCATATGCATATCATTTTCGTGGTCTAGCAAGTATTGTTCTAAAGGATCATTAGGTGGCACGGCAATAGAAGCAAGACCAATAAGTTCATCCTTACTGGGTGGTGGCTTTTCAAGGGGTTGTCTACGGAATTTAGCAAAGTTAAAATCATGAGACGTATCCCCTAATTCGACGGTGACAATATCTTTCACACAGTCTATCTTGGCATTAACGATATTCAAGAAGGGTCTGCCAAATATAATGGGGCAAAAAGCATCTGGTGGGGAACTAAGAACAAGAAAATCAGCAGGGTATTTAACCTTCCCACACAAGACTTCAATATCTCTAACGATCCCAACTGGTGAAATAGTATCTCTATTAGCCAGCTTATTAATGGTAACATCAATCCCTTCTAACTCAATAGGTGCAATATCATGCATAATTTCATTATACAAATCAAAAGGGATAATGCTCGCACTAGCACCTACATCACATAAACCATGATAGCAATGATCTCCTATCTTAACAGAGATAACATGCAATCCTATGATAGGTTTATGTTTATTCCTAGCATTAGGTTTGGCTATCCTAGCAGACTCTTCTTGGAGATAAATAACATGTCCATAATCTTCCACCGAGAGATCTTTAACCATAGCAACACTAGGTTCAACTTTAATTTGCTCAGAGGGTGTAGGTGTTCTAGTATTACTCTTACGGACTACAGCTGAAGCTTGAGCATGATTCTTTATCCTAACAGGGAAAGGTGGTTTCTCAATATAAGTAGTAGGTATAACAGGATCAACATTATAAGTGATAGTCTTTTCTTTAACTTTAATAGGTTCAACTACTTTTACTTCAATAGGGGGGGTGGTATTTAAACCACATCTCCTTCGGGAGATCAACATGAGCAGCAAAAGATTCACAGAAAGAAGCTACTATCTCAGAGTCAAGTCCATATTTAGTGCTAAACTCACGGAAAACATCAGTACCCATAAAAGCTTTAACACAATCAAACTTAGGGGTCATACCTGACTCCTTACCTTCGTGGAGATCCCAATCTTCCGAGTTGCATTTAATTCTTTCCAATAAGTCCCATTTAAAGTCAATAGTCTTCATCATATAAGAGCCAAAACAAGAAGTATCGAGCATGCATCGATTATTATGAGAAAGTCAAGCATAAAATTTTTGAATGATCATTTCTCTTGAGAGCTCATGATTGGGGCATGAATATAACATTGACTTAAGCCTCCCCCAAGCTTGAGCGATGCTTTATCCTTCGCGAGGCCAGAAATTATAAACATAATTACGATCACGATGAACCTGGTGAATAGGGTAGAAATTCTGATGAAATTCCAACTTCAGACGATTATAGTTCCAAGATCCCATATCATCGCATAGCCTAAACCATGTCAATGCATCTCCCTTCAAAGATAAAGGGAAAACCTTCTTCTTGATAACATCCTCCGGCATACCTGCAAGCGTAAACAATCCACAAACTTCATCCACATAGATTAGATGTAAATCGGGGTGAAGTGTTCCTTCTCCTGTATTGGGATTTTCAAGCAGTTTCTCTATCATACCCGAAGGAATCTCAAAGCAAACATTTTCAATAGGTGCAGTAGGTTGAGGAGCAACTCTTTGCTCTTCTGCTCGGGGTGAAGATACCCCGAACAAGCCCCTCAAAGGATTTTGAGCCATAGTAACAAGTGACAATAAATTTCAGCACACTATATAAATTTTTCCTTACCAAAGGCGCTTCACTCCCCGGCAACGGCGCTAGAAAAGAGTCTTGATGACCCACAAGTGTAGGGGATCTATCGTAGTCCTGTCGATAAGTAAGAGTGTCGAACCCAACGAGGAGCAGAAGGAAATGATAGGCAGTTTTTAGTAAGGTATTTTCTGCAAGCACTGAAATTATGGTAACAGATAGTTTTGTGATAAGATAATTGGTAGCAAGTGACAAACGGTAAAATTAAATAGGTGCAGCAAGGTGGCCCAATCCTTTTTGTAGCAAAGGACAAGCCTGGACAAACTCTTATGCGAGGTAAAGCGCTCCCGAGGACATATGGGAAGTATCGTCAGGCTAGTTTTCATCATGATCGTCTAATTCGCGTTCGGTACTTTGATAATTTGGTATGTGGGTGGACCGGTGCTTGGGTGCTGCCCTTACTTGGACAAGCCTCCCACTTATGATTAACCTCTAATTCAAGCATCCGCAACTACAAAAGAAGTATTAAGGTAAACCTAACCATAGCCTGAAACATATGGGTCCAAATCAGCCCCTTACGAAGCAACACATAAACTAGGGTTTAAGCTTCTGTCACTCTAGCAACCCATCATCTACTTATTACTCCCTAATGCCTTCCTCTAGGCCCAAATAATGGTGAAGTGTCATGTAGTCGATTTTCACACGACACCACTAGAGGAGAGACAACATACATCTCATCAAAATATCGAACGAAGACCAAATTCACATGACTACTATTAGCAAGACTTTTCCCATGTCCTAAGGAACAAAAGCAACTACTCACAAGACATAATATTGTTCATGATCAGAGGGGTGTTAATATGCATAATGGATCTGAACATATGATCTTCCACCAAATAAACCAACTAGCATCAACTACAAGGAGTAATCAACACTACTAGCAACCCACAGGTACCAATCTAAGGTTTTGATACAAAGATTGGATACAAGAGATGAACTAGGGTTTGAGAGGAGACGGTGCTGGTGAAGATGTTGATGAAGATAGCTCTCCCCAAGATGGGAGAGTTGTTGGTGATGACGGCGGTGACGATTTCCCCTCTCGGAGGGAAGTATCCCCGGCAGAACAGCTCTGCCGGAGCCCTAGATTGGTTTCCGCCTCGGTTCCACCTCGAGACGGCGGCATCTGGTCCCGAAAGCCTCCTCCTGATATTTTCCAGGTCAAATTCATATAGGAGAAGATGGTCACCTGGGGCCCACCGGCTGGCCCTCGTGGGTTTCTTCCGCCAGATATTTTTCATATTTTCGGAAAAAATGTTTTGTGGAGTTTCGGGGCTTTTGGAGTTGTGCAGAATAGGTTTCCAGAGTTTGCTCCTTTTCCAGCCCAGAATTCCAGCTGCCGGCATTCCCCCTTCTTCATGTAAACCTTGCAAAATAAGAGGGAAAAGGCATAAGTATTGTGACAAAACATGTATGAACAGCCCATAATGTAATAAATATCAACTTATAAGCATGATGCAAAATGGACGTATCATAGGGCAATTACGTATCATTAATTTCATCCTGTCCCAAGCTTGTGCAATAGGCTCATGATCAAGTTGCTTATAATTCATAATATCAATTCTAAGAGAGATAATCCTAGCGCGGGAGGAAAATACTTAGAGATAAAGGCATCTTTGCACTTATTCCATAAATCAATACTATTTTTAGGGAAAGAAGAGAACCAAGTTTTAGCACGATCTCTAAGCGAAAACAGAAATAGCTTTAATTTAAAAATATCGTTATCCACATCCCTCTTCTTTTGCATATCGCACAAATCAACAAAGTTGTTTAGATGGGTAGCGGCATCTTCACTAGGAAGGCCAGAAAATTGACCTTTCATAACAAGATTCAACGGAGCAGCATTGATTTCACAAGATTCAACATTGATAATGGGAGCAATCAACGTGCTAACAAAATCATTATTGTTGGTATTGAAAAATCACACCATTTAGTATTGTCTTGGGCCATAGTGACAAACAAGCAATCCAACACACAAGCAAACAAGAAGCAAATGAAAAGAGGCAAACGGATAAAGGGCGAATAAAATGGCAAAGGTGAAGTGGGGGAGAGGAAAACGAGAGGCAAATGGCAAATAATGTAATCCGAGGGATAAGAGTTTGTGATGGGTACTTGGTATGTGACCTGTGCGTAGATCTCCCCGACAACGGCGCCAGAAATTCTTCTTGCTGCCTCATGAGCATGTGTTGTTTTCCCTTGAAGAGGAAAGGGTGATGCAGCAAAGTAGCGTAAGTATTTCCCTCGGTTTTTGAGAACCAAGGTATCAATCCAGTAGGAGACTACATGCAAATCACTCGTACCTGCACAAACAAATAAGAACCTTGCAACCAACACGATAAAGGGGTTGTCAATACCTTCTCGGCCACTTGCAAAAGTGAGATCTGATAGAGATAATAAGATAAATATTTTTTGGTATTTTTTTGTATAGATTGAAAAGTAAAGATTGCAAAATAAAAGGACAGTAAAGATAACTAGTAGATGGAAGATTAATATGATGGAAGATAGACCAGGGGGCCATACGTTTTACTAGTGGCTTCTCTCAAGATAGCAGATTCTATGGTGGGTGAACAAATTACTGTCGAGCAATTGATAGAAAAGTGCATAGTTATGAGAATATCTAGGCATGATCATGTATATAGGCATCACGTCTGCGACAAGTAGACCGAAACGATTCTGCATCTACTACTATTACTCCACACATCGATCGCTATCCAGCATGCATCTAGAGTATTAAATTCATAAGAACAGAGTAATGTCTTAAGCAAGATGACATGATGTAGAGGGATAAACTCATGCAATATGACATAAACCCCATCTTTTTATCCTCGATGGCAAAAATACAGTACATGCCTTGCTGCCCCTGCTGTCACTGGGAAAGGACACCGCAAGATTGAACCCACAGTTAAGCACTTCTCCCATTGCAAGAAAGATCAATCTAGTAGGCCAAACCAAACTGATAACTCGAAGAGACTTGCAAAGATATTTAAATCATACATATAAGAATTCAAAGAAGAACCAAATATTTCTCATAGATAATCTTGATCATAAACCCACAATTCATCAGATCTCGACAAACACACCGCAAAAGGAATTACATCAAATATATATCCAAGAAGATCGAGGAGAATTTTGTATTGAGATCTAAAGAGAGAGAAGAAGCCATCTAGCTAATAACTATGGACCCGAAGGTCTGTGGTAAACTAGTCACACATCATCGCAGAGGCTATGGTGTTGATGTAGAAGCCCTCCGTGATCGATTCCCCCTCCAGCGGAGCTCCGGAAAAGCCCCCAAGATGGGATCTCACGGGTACAAAAGGTTGCAGCGGTGGAAATAGGGTTTCATGGTGCTCTCGAATGTTTTCAGGGTATATGAGTATATATAGGAGGAAGAAGTACGTCGGTGGAGCTACGAGGGGCCCACGAGGGTGGGGGCGCGCCTACCCCCCTGGGCGGGCCCTCCTGCCTCGTGGCTTCCTAGGCGTGTACTCCAAGTCTTCTAGGTTGCGTTTGTTCCAAAAATGATCCTCGCGAAGGTTTCATTCCATTTGGACTCTGTTTGATAGTCATTTTCTGTGGAACACTGAAATAGGCAAATAACAACAATTTGCGCTAGGCCTTGGGTTAGTAGGTTAGTCCCAAAAATAATATAAAAGTGCATAAGAAATCCCATTAAACATCCAAAACATATAATATAATAGCATGGAACAATCAAAAATTATAGATACGTTGGAGACGTATCACAACACTGGAGCAATAGCCTTGGCGAAGGAATCCAGGTTTCACAAGAGAACCAAGCACATCAAGAGACGCTTCAATTCCATCCGCGATAAAGTCAAGGAGGGAGACATAGAAATTTGCAAGATACATACGGAACTGAATGTCGCAGACCCGTTGACTAAACCTCTTCCATGAACAAAACATGGCCAGCACCAATACTCCATGGGTGTTAGAATCATTACTATGTAATCTAGATTATTGACTCTAGTGCAAGTGGGAGACTGAACGAAATATGCCCTAGTGGGAATAATAAAGTTGTTGTCTATATTTCCTTATACATCATTATAAATGTCTTTTATTCATGCTAGAATTGTATTAACCGGAAACTTGATACATGTGTGAATACATAGACGAAATAGAGTGTCCCTACTATGCCGCTACTAGACTAGCTCGTTAATCAAAGATGGTTATGTTTCCTAGCCATAGACATGAGTTGTCATTTGATCAACGGGATCACATCATTAGGAGAATGATGTGACGGACAAGACCCATCCATTAGCTTAGCAATATGATCGTTTAGTTTTTCTGCTATTGCTTTCTTCATGACTTATACATATTCCTATGACTATGAGATTATGCAACTCCCGAATACCGGAGGAACATGTTGTGTGCTATCAAACATCACAACATAACTGGGTGATTATAAAGATGTTCTATAGGTGTCTCCGAAGGTGTTTGTGGTGTTGGCATAGATCGAGAATAGAATTTGTCACTCCGAGTGTCGGAGAGGTATCTCTAGGCCCTCTCGGTAATACCACTATTTAAGAAATCTTCCGATTCAACGATTTATCGTCCTATTTATCACTACTCTTGGGGTGACCGATAAGATTATGCCTTATCTTCACTGTCTATCATTTCGGCCAATTTATCACTATGACGAGCGATATCGGGAATCTACCGATAAATCGGGCCTATTCATAGCACTATGTTTGCAAAAACTATGTTTATTTGTGTTTTATGGACCTTGTTGTGCAACATGTACTGTTGTCCTATTTTGTTTGTCATTATACGAGGATTCAAAGGTTAGGAATGAATGTAACACTTCTGCCCAATATTGTTTTGGTATTTAATATAGCATATTTTTAGTGTTGCGGGGCTGGGATTTGCAAAAAATGGCCGATTAATAATCGACCGATAAAACCGATTAATCGGTCGATTTACGATTAATCTCTAATCCCCAGCTGACCGAGACGCTAACGATAAGCGATATCCTCAACATTGGGTAGTACACATCGTAATAAGCCTTGCAAGCAAATGACTAATGATTTAGTCACGAGATGATGTATTACGGAACGAGTAAAGAGACTTGCCGGTGATGAGATCGAACTAGGTATGATGATACCGACGATCGAATCTCGGGCAAGTAACATACCTATGACAAAGGGAACAACGTATGTTATTATGCGATTTGACCGATGAAGATCTTCGTAGAATATGTAGGAGCCAATATGATCATCCAGGTTCCGCTATTGGTTATTGACCGGAGATGAGTCTCGGTCATGTCTACATAGTTCTCGAACCCGTAGGGTCCGCACGCTTAACGTTCGATGACGATCGATATTATGAGTTTATGTATTTTGATGCACCGAAGGTAGTTCAGAGTCCCAGATGTGATCACGGACATGCCGAGGAGTCTCGAAATGGTCGAGACATAAAGATTGATATATTGGAAGGATATATTCGGACACCGGACGGGTTCCGGGGGTCACCGGATAAATACCGGAGTACTGGGAGGTTACCGGAACCCCCCTGGGAGTTAATGGGCCTTAGTGGGCTTTAGGGGAGAGAGAGGGGGGCTGCCTAGGGCTTGGCCACGCGTCCCCCCAAGCCTAGTCCGAATTGGACTAGGGGGAGGGGCGGCGCCCCCTCCTTCCTTCTCTTTCTCTCCTCCCCTTCCTTCTTCTCCTACTCCTACTAGGAAAGGTGGAATCCTACTCCTAGTGGGAGTAGGACTCCACGCTTGGCGCGCCCCCTCCTAGGTGGGTCGCCTCCTCCCTCGCCCTCCTTTATATACGCGGGGAGGGCATTCCTTGGACACGCATCAATTGTTCCTAGCCGTGTGCGGTGCCCCCCTCCACAGTTACACACCTCGGTCATATCTTTGCAGTGCTTAGGCGAAGCCGTGTGCCGGTAACTTCATCATCACCGTCACCATGCCATCGTGCTGACGGAACTCTCCCGCGACCTCAACTGGATCAAGAGTTCGTGGGACGTTATCGAGTTGTACATGTGCTAAAAGCGGAGGAGACGTACGTTCGGTGCTTGGAACGGTTGGATCGCGAAGACGTTCGACTACATCAACCGTGTTACTAAATGCTTCCACTTTCGGTCTACGAGGGTACATGGACACACTCTCCCCTCTTGTTGCTATGCTTCTCCTAGATAAATCTTGCATGATCGTAGGAATTTTTTTTGAAATACTACGTTCCCCAACAGGGTAATCATAGCAAGACATACATCAAGTGTTCTCAAACCCATAAAAGTATTCAATCCGATAAGTGCAAAATCTCAAATGGAAAACTCAATTAATCACAAAAAGATAGAGAGGGGAAACCACCATATGATCCAACTATATTAACAAAGCTCACGATACATCAAGATCGTTCCATCTCAAGAACACGAGAGAGAGAGAGAGAGAGAGAGATATTAAACACACAGCTACTAGTACAAACCCTCAGCCCTGAGGGTGGACTACTCCCTCCTCATCGATGAGATTGTTGGAATGATGAAGATGGCCTCCGTTGATGATTTCCCCCTCCGACAGGGTGCCGAAACAGAGTCTAGATTGGTTTTTTGTGGCTACAGAGACTAGCGGTGGCGGAACTTCTGATCTATCGTTATTTCTAGAGGTTTCTGTATTTCTAGCATTTTTTGGTATTGGTCTCACGCTAAGGGGGGCACGAGGGGCCCACAAGGCACCAGGGCATGCAGAGGGGGGTTGTCGGGGGAAACGGCACCTATGGGATCTCGGGGACCCCTACTACGTTGGCGAGGGCGTAGCGCTGCGCAAAGAGCAGGTCTAGCGATCAACACGTGGGAATTTTTACCCAGGTTCGGGCCGCAAATGATGCGTAACATCCTAGTCCTGCTTGTCTGTGTGTATCTTGTGTTCTTGAGCTCTTGAACTGGCTACTATGCGTGCCTTGTCCAAAAAGTCTGAATCCTTCCACAGTATGCCTCGGGCCCCCTTTTATATGGCAAAGGGGTCGCCACAGTGGCACACAGGAGGTGGAAAGTATCTATAGTGTACAACTTTATCGCATGACACCGTAGGACAAACGCATTTAATGCGCTGCCTACGTGCCCTCTTGCTTTATCGGGGATGGAAACAGAGCTCGTCCCGTCCGTCGCCGCCTCGCCTTGTTCCGACGCGCGTCCAAGCTGACGAGGCATGTAGCCCACGCTGGCTGGCTGGTTGCTGTGCTGGTGCGGTGGCAGGGTCTTCACAAAGATCTGCATGCCACCACACATGTGCTTGTCTAGTTGGCGGGCTGGTTGCCGTGTTGGAACGGCCGTGCGGCAGCAAAACCTTGGCAGGTGCGGGCCCGGCCATGGCCCCGCAGACGCCCCCCGGCAAGGGTCTTGCCGGGGTCTTGTGGCCATCCCCGTCAAGGATCTTGCCGGGGGTCTTCGATCGTCCCCGGCAAGGATCTTTCCGGGGGTCCTCGTCTTCTGGTCCTTATCTAGATTCGCACGCCTTTGGTCTTCTCAAAGATCTGCATGCCACCACGCAGGCACCCCTGAGTCTTGTCCTTGACGTTGTTGATGGTGCCAGAGCTCCTAGGCCCAAGGGTGGCGGCCTTGCTGGTGTTAGGCAAGTTGACCCAGCAAGACCCTTGTCGGGGCTATGTAGGCTACCCCGGCAAGGGTGTCACCGGGGAGAGTCCATCTTGCCCCTCTGCTCTCCATGCCTCCAGATTGAGTGCTGCCTTGGCAGTCTTGTACCTTTCATTCCTCTGCCTCGCCAAGCATGACCGCAGGTGCGGCTACGACTGCCCGTGCATAAGTAATGGGGTACAGAAAGGCCCCTACTTTTGTACACCGACATGATCCCCCAGGCCCGGGCCACACATAAGCGTGAAGCATTGTTGGGCCAGGCCCAGAACGATGCGCGGGCATGCGTGGTAGAGTTTTAACTGTGGTAATTTCTTCGCTAGTTGTGCTTCCCCATGACTCGCATTGGGTGCGTGACGTGGGAGTCGTGCGTGGAACGGTTGCAGCATGCTCGCGTCACGTTGTGATAAATAGTAAAGAGGCGGCCCGCGTCTTCCCCATAAAAAAGAGGAAGCTGCAGGGGCGCTACTCATTTACCCTCTGCACCCTTTCCAATCTTGGAACCGTCGTTCCCCTCTTCTTCTCCGAGCGCAAATTGGAGCTTTCGCCTCTGCTTGCCGCCGCGGCGCACCATTTACCTTGATCCCTCGCCCCCTCTCAGCCGCCATGACGCCCATGGCTGGCAAGGGCAAGGGAGCGGCTAAGGACGCCGGGGGGAAGGAGGCGCCGGAGAGCGAGTTGGTGGAGTCGCGGACGCAGTTCGCCCTCTTCTCCCCGATGGTCGACGCGCTCACCCTCAGGGACAAGTTCAAGTGCCCGTAGGGGAGGGAGACGACGGGGCATCCCGCCACGCGCGTCGTCCCCACCTTCTTCCCCAAGCCCGGTCCAAATCGATACCCTTTCTTTGTCGATTACTTCTCCTACGGGCTCTGCCCCCCTTTCTCATATTTATTCAGTGATGTCATGCACACGTATGGCTTCCACCTTTTGGATCTTACGCCGAACGCCGTGGTGTGCATGGCCTTCTTTGCTCACCTTTGTGAGGGCTTTGCCGGAGTGCACCCCAGCACGGCGCTCTTTCGCCATTACTTTACTCCTCGTATCAAGCCAGGGGCGCCATTTCTGGTTGCATCACTTGGATCCTGAGGCCCCAGATCAAGGGAACGTACCCGGAGGGTGCTCAGAAGGAGAGGTGGGACGAGTGGCAAAGCCGGTGGTGCTGGATTGAGGAGACGGATCCACCGGAGTTCTGCCGGGTCCGTCGGAGGCCGCCGGTCCGCAGCAAGGACTGGGGCGAGCTCGACGTCGACGACCAGAAGCTCACGATTACCACCACCAGGATCCATCGCCTCACCTCGGCCGGGCTCACTCTTGAAATAATCGGGGCCGACTTCATTCGCCGCCGGATTGCCCCATTGCACTATATGGGGAGGCTAGCCTAGGATTTCTGGAATGCGGCCGATATCATGAGGCTTCGCCCTGGCTTGAATCACAACTTCACGGTGCTGCAGCATGCTCATCTTTGTTAGAGGCTCTTTTAGTTCAAGATCGACGAGGTTGGCAGGGTCGAGAAGACCGGCATGGCCGCTAGGGCCGCCAAGCCTGACAACCTGTTCGGGTTGCCAGCGGGGGTGGTCTCATTGAGCAACAACTCTTGCTTGATTGCCACCATCGCCATGACGCCAGTTTTCGACGCGCACGGCCTCGATCCGACCTGGGCCGAGCCAAAAGCGGAGCTTGCATAGACATTCTTCGACAACTTGTCGGAGAGGTATGTCCGTGACGAGCCATAGCTCACCCGCCCCACCACTAAGGAAGAGTTTGTGTATATTGCCGCCAGGGAGGAGGAGGTAGCACTTGCCGTGGAGGCCGACAGCCTCGGCACTGTGGAGGACGAGGCCGACGTGGCCGCAGAGGAGAAGGAATTTGCTAAGTGGGCGGGGTCCGCCGGGGAGCCCAGCGGCGCCAGCGCTTGGGTTTTCCTTGTTAAAGAAGAGGTCGAGGAGTTGGCCGAAGAGGAGACCGGCGCGGATGACTCCCCAACCCCACGGAAGAAACGCATTCTACGGCGGGCTGGCTCCGGCCAGCCGGTACGGCCCGGCAAGACCACGCAGCGGCAACAGGCCCAGGCGCAGCCTGTGCGCCAGACAAGGGTTGCAGCAGCGAAGAGGGCCGCAGTTGCCGCCTCTTCCGCATCCAAGCGGCTCAGGACCCCATCCCCTTCTCCTCCGCTTGCGGACGCCGCCCCAGAGGCTGATTTCGATCTCGGATCCTTGGAGGAATCGAGCTTCCTTGCCGTGGCTGGAAAGAAGAGAGGATAGGAGCATGGAACCTTGGCGGACCATTAACATTTATTGGAATCAAAAAGCAGTACAATATCATGTACAAGCATGTATATACGCATACACATAAACATCGAAATCAACGGGAAACTATACGTACTACAGGGTTTTTCTTCCCTGACTGTGCACAGGGTCTGCGCTTGGCTTTGTACATAGGGTTACATGCCTTGCCGGCAAGGCTAGTACAAAAAGGGGGTTGCCGGGGCTCCCGGCAACTGCGCCATAGGGGTAAAACTTGTGAAGATGTTCGATATTCCAGGAATTGCTCACCTGAATGCCATCTTCGGTCTCCAGGCGGACTGCGTCGGGCTTGGTGCCTCGTATTACCCGATAAGGGCCTTCCCACTTTGGCGTCAACTTGTTAGAATTCTTGGCAGATTGGATTCGCCAAAGGACAAGGTCGCCTTCCTCAAGGCTTCGGGCGTGAACCTTGCGGCTATGGTAGTGGCGCAAGGCTTGCTGGTAGCGAGCGGCTCGCACAGCAGCCTGAAGATGATCTTCCTCAAGGAGCGTCGCATCATCTTGGCACAACTGCTCTTGCTCAAGCTCATCATAAGCGAGCACTCGAGGTACCCGTATACGAGTTCCATGGGGAGAACTGCTTCTGCCCCGTATACCAGGGCAAAGGGTGTTTGGCCAGTGGCTCGATTTGGCGTCGTTCTGATCGACCAAAGAATTGTTGGCAACTCATCAATCCAGCGTCTTCGCACTTGTGTAGCCTGTCAAAAGTTCTAGTCTTGAGGCCTCGCAACACTTCTGCATTCGCCCTCTCAGCATGGTCGTTACTTCTGGAATGAGCAACAGAAGCAAAACAAACCTTCCCGCCGAGGTCTTGGATGTACTGCATGAAGATGCGGCTCGTGAACTACGTGTCGTTGTCGGTAATGACTCTATTTGGCACACCAAAACACCATACTAGTCCTTTGGAGAACTTGACGGCGGATTGTGCAGTCACCTTTCTCACCGGTTCCACTTTCGGCCACTTTGTGAACTTGTCGATCGCGACGTACAAGTACTCAAAGCTCCCGAGAGCGTGGGGAAAGGGGCCCAGTATGTCGAGCCCCCAGACTGAAAATGGCCAGGAAAGAGGGATTGTCTGAAGAGATTGAGTAGGTTGATGAAGCTTCTTTGAATGGAACTGGCACACTTCGCACTTGGTTACTAGTGCAGTTGCATCCTAGAGGGCGGTGGGCCAGAAGAAACCTTGCCGGAATGCCTTGCTGACAAGGGCTCTTCATCCTATGTGGGAGCCACACATGCCTCCATGTATCTCTACCCATAGCTCCAGTCCGTCCTCCTGAGGAATGCACTTTAATTTCACACCGTTCGGTCTCCTTCTGTATAGGGCATTGTCCACAAATAGGTACATGCTCGACCGACAAGCTACTTTCTCTGCCTCTTCCTGTTCCTCGGGGAGTTCCCCTGTTTGTAGGAAATGGACGGTGCGTTGCGCCCATGCCGGATCCTAGGGCTCGATGGCAAGGATTAAAGGCTCATCTTCAGCCGTATGGGCAGCTGCCTCTATGCCCAGGATGGGACTATATCTCCTACGTGTCGAGGCACGACTTAAAGATATAAGCCCATTCTGGAATGATCGCAAGTTTGGTATCTTTGCACGACTCATGTAAAAGAGGGATTAAATTGCAAAAGGAGATAGTTGGCTTACACTCGCCACTTCACACAATACATTACATAAGCAAAACATCATTCAAAAACATCACAACCCGACTACGGGTGAAGATCCAAATGGAAGATACCAAAACAACAACATAAAGCCACAGGTCCGAATCGCCCCTAGTAGAAACCACTACTGATCGTCGAAAACATCACAAGCATAAGGCCACGCTCTTCATCGAGCTCCCAGTGAAGAACTTGAAGCAGCTCCTGATCATTCTCGGCTGAACCTGCATCTGGTGTTGTAGTAACTATGAGCCACGAGGACTCAGCAATCCCATAACCATGGGTAACAAGACTAGCAAAGCTTTATGGGTAGGAAGAGGTAAAGTGGTGAGGTTGCAGCAGCGGCTAAGCATAATATGGTGGCTAACTTACGAGTACCAGAATAAGATAAGCATCTACGCAAACGGTCGCAACTAGTAGTGATCGCTAAAGATCCTGAACTACTTACGAGTCAAACATAACCCCACCGTGTTCTCTTCTCAAAGTGAAAAGAGACAGTCACAGTTACTCACACAGTGGTGTGTTTTACTTCGGATCCTCTGTCAAGTTTTCTACAACCGGACATTAACAAATTCCAATCTGCCACATAACCGCGGGCACGGCTTTCAAAAGATTATAACCCTGCAGGGGTGTCCCAACTTAGCCCATCACAAGCTCTCACGATTAGCTGAAGTGATAAATATAATATCATCACCCCTTATCTTAGGGAAATCCGATCAGGCTCGGCATCCCGGTAGCACAAGACATTTCGACAATGGTAAAACAAGTCCAGCAAGACCTCCCGGCGTGCCGACACCCTGATAGTAGCCGCGCGTATCTCGTCTCAGGCCACGACCGGATGAGCAATACGTGCAGCAACCGAAGACCCCAGATAACTAGGTGGCACCGCAAGTGGCTCTAGTTTGGGACCAACACCATCAGCACTGGCCCCCCCTGTTATGTAGAATTAAGAACCCGGGGACGCGACCCCCTATGCAATTTTATCTAATTAAATAAGTTATTATTATGAGGCAAATTAAAACCAATGTTGGGCCTTGCTGGAGGAGTTTTAGTTAAAGTCGAACTGTCAAGGGGTCCCCATCCACCCATCGTGTAAGGAACGCAAAATCAAGGAACATAATGCCGGTTTATCGGCGCCTAAGGTGGCATGAGTGGAACAAAACACCGAGCAAAAGGCCAAGCCTTCCACCCATGCCCAGTATATAGGTGTGTTAATAATAATAATAAATATCGTGATATTCCAACAACAAGTTCCCTCCTGGAACGATCTTCATCTTCACCTGCAACTAACAACGCTATAAGAGGGGCTGAGCAAGCGGGTAACATAGCCAAACAGTGGTTTTGCTAGGAAGGTGTCAAAGGTTAGAGGTTTCATGGCAACAAGGAGAGGCTGACATAAAGATGGGTAGCGCGACATGTAACGATAGCATCGAGACAACTAAGCATGGCAATGGTAGTAAAGGTATCCAAGGGTATGCTCATCTTCCCTAGGATTCCGCAAGGAAGAAGAACAGGATCCATGAAGTAGACGGAGCAACATAGTCGAGCGAATCCTCACAACTCCGGAACGAATCCGAAGCTAACAAGAGAAGCAACCGGAAAGAAGCAAACAACACGGTAAACACACAAGCGTAAACATGGCATATGATGCACATCCAAGTATGATGCATGTCCGGTTTAATTATGCATGGCATGGCAATGTGCACAAACAAGTACTACAAGTTAAGTGGAGCTCAATATGCAACGAGTTGCATATTAACGAAACACCACATTTTAATTATTTAATTGACTCTCGTTTATTTACAAGACAAGGTTAAATGTTGGTTAACATGGCAAGAGGTGAAGCATAATAAAACTACACTATTTAGACATTTTAAATGAGGCCGGAAATAACAACAACAATTCCGGGAAAATCCCCATGAGCATGTTTAGTAATTTTAAGCAACCAACAATCACACATATAATGTTGTTAACATGATGCGGATGACATGATCAAGTTTTATGCAAATTATTAAAAGGTTGACATAAAGATGATAAGAAGTATTTGTCACCGTGGTGGAAGGAAAAGGGTGCCACGGCAACGATCCGAAAATGATGCAACGGCAACATCTCGGTTCCGGTAACCCGTTGAGAGTCCGGTGCAACAGAAAAGGTGGCGAGAACGAGACATGCAAGATGATGGGGTGCTCCTGGTTTCCGGGTTCCCACGGGTCGGCGACAAAAGAGGGCACAACGGACACGGCGCAAACAAGGAAGACATCTCATACAACACACATTCACAAGCGATCATCCACGGGGTCAACTCGGGGTTATACCTTCGGAACGAACGTTTCGGGGCGGCTCGAGATCGTAGAGGGACGTAGTGGTACACGGGTCGTAGAGGAAGAAGTCGTTCTCACGAGTCGTGGTACACGTGTCATGGAGGGAAGTAGACGTTCTCGTTTCCGAAGAGGTACTTGTCGCGGCATCGGACGTCCTCGGGGCGACGGTAGTCGAACTTGACATCGGTAGGGGTACTCGTTCTTCCGAAGGTAGTCGTACATGTTCGTAGCGGTCTTGCCAGTCTCGGTCTCGGTCGTAGTTGTACTCGGTCATCGTGGTACTTGCCGGTCTTGGTCTCGGCCACGTAGTTGTACTCTTGTGGTCGAGGTACTTGGCGATCTCCGTCACACCGGAAGAGACACTTGGCGAACTGATACGTCCAAAATGTATCTATAATTCTGCTTACTCCATGCCACTTTTGGGTGATATTACTATGATATTCATACACTTCCATACACTTTTGATCATATTTGGACTAACCTACTAATCCAGTGCATCACGGTGCTAGTTTCTGTTTTTGGCTATTTTTGTATTTCAGGTTTTCACGTTACGAGAACTGCCAGGAAAAATCCAGAAAAATCAGATAAAAAATCAGCGTTCCAGAACCTACCTTGCGTACGAAGGGCAGCCGGGGTGGCCACCAGGGCTCCAGGCGCCCTGGCGGCGCCCCCCCCCCCCTGGGCCGCGCCGGGGGGGCGCCTGGGCCCCCCGAAGCCCGTCTGGTGCCCCCCTTTGGCATATATTTAGAGCGTCCCTCGAAACCCTCGGAACGGGAACTCTTTTTCGCGATCTCATCTCTGTTCCGCCGCCGCCGCCGCTTCCAAGATCGGGAGCACCAGGAGAACTCTTCCCGGCACCCTGCCGGAGGGGAGGATCACCATCGGGAGCCTCTCCACCACCATGGACGCCTCCCGGATGAGTTGTGAGTAGTCTCCCTTGGACCATGAGTCCATGACCAGTAGCTATGTGATGTTCTCCTCCCGTTCTTGTGCTTCACTAATTAGTCCTCGTGTGCTGCCCTACATGATCGAGGCACATATGTAATCCTTATGTTGTTGCTATGTTGAGTTTGCTGGGATCCGATGGATTATGAGATTATGTTCAGATTGATCTTGAGTAATATATTTGATCTACCTCTTTTATATTTATGTTCATAAGTAATTCTTGCATGTTCTCCGTTGTTATTTATTGCTTTGGCCAAGTAATACGTAGTGACTCCAAGAGGGAACGTTATGCTCGATTGTGGGTTCATGCCCCTCGATGACTAGCTTGAGTGACAGAAACATGAGTCTAGGGGATGTGCTGTTGCCACAAGGGGGAAAACAACGGTGCTTGTGCCCGCGGGTGCAAGGATTGTTTACTTTACGCAAAGTTCTTTTAATGCAGTTGTCTGTTGCATTGAGTTTACACTATGGGTGGGACTCGCAACTTAATACCAGCGAGATGTTCTGGATAGATATCTCAAGGTGGATGATTAGTAGTAGATATTGATGGATTTCGGTCTACTTACTTTGGCGTACCGACCATGCTTTGAACCTCAACCTTTCTTGCAATGTAATCAGCATTGGTTTGCGTTCGTGGTCCTGTCAATTGCCCAGCTGTAATTCGTTTACCTCACATAGCTGTTTTATCGTATTTTGGGAGAGAGACATCAGTAGTGAACATCATGAGACTCCGGTCCATATTACCATCATTGATCACACCCGCTATTTACTTTTCGCTATTATTTACTATTGCAAAACATTATCTATCACTACTATCATTGCTTTTAATCCTTTGTGAACTACAAGGCCGGAGGGATTGACAACCTCTCTGTACTCGTTGGGAGCAAAGTTATTTGTATCTGTGTGCAGGTCCACGTTGATTGCTAATCCGCGCCGTTAGCAGTTGACACCTACTTGTTGAACCTAGGAGTCTCTGGGGATTCGATCATTGGCATCTTTGCTAAGGGAAAACACTTCCACAACACTGCATCTTTCACCTTCCACTTGGGGTAACCAACGAGGGGTTAGAGGCCCATCAAGGAGTATTTTCTGGCGCCGTTGCCGGGGACTCCACTCTTCAGGATAGGGGAGTTGCATGCTATCTTTTACCTTTGCTTTTTAGTCTTGTTAGTTTACCTTTCAGTTTTTTGCTTTAGTACCTTTTATCGAAAATCACAAAAATAGTTATCTTGCTTGCTTGCTACTATGGGTTCCACCGAGAACACCAAGTTGTGTGACTTCACTAGTCACAACAACGATGACTTTATCAGCACACCTTTCACTACACCTGCCACTTCAGCACCTTCATATGAAATTAAACCTGCTTTACTGAAATTAGTCATGAAAGATCAATTCTCCGGTGCTGGAGATGATGCTGCTTTACACTTGAACAACTTTATTGAACTTTGTGATATGCAAAAGTACCAAGAAATAGATGGTAATATTGTTAAGCTTAAGCTTTTTCCTTTCTCCTTGAGAGGAGGAGCTAAAATTTGGTTTCAGTCTTTGCCTAGAAATAGCATAGATTCATGGGACAAGTGCAAAGATGCTTTTATCGGAAAATACTATCCACCTGCTGAAATTATCCAACTTAGAAGTAACATAATGAATTTTAAACAATTGGATAATGAACACGTTGCCCAAGCTTGGGAACGTATGAAATCTCTTATCAAGAACTGCCCTACTCATGGTTTGACTACTTGGATGGTTATCCAAACTTTTTATGCAGGCTTGAACTTTACCTCGCGGAACATGTTAGATTCGGCCGTGGAAGGAACTTTTATGTCAACTACACTTGGTGCTGCCACAAAGCTTCTCGATGAGATGATGACCAACTATTCCCAATGGCACACCGAACGCGCTCCGACAGGTAGGAAGGTAAACTCTGTCGAGGAGATTTCCTCCCTTAATGAAAAAGTTGACTTGATCATGTCTCTACTTTCGAAGCAATCTTCTGTTGATCCTCGTTATGATCCTTTAGATTCTGTGATTGCTGATGCTTATAGGAGTAACTTTGGTAGTAATCCTAGACCGTTCCCCTCTTATGGGAACAACAATGCTTATCCTAGTACCAAGAACTCCATCCAAAAAGATAGAGATTTGCCTGGCTATGAGAAACTGCTAGAAATAGAGAAGGCCACTAAGAATTACATGCACACCCAATATGAACAAAACAAAACCTTCTCGAGGCAATTAAATGAGCATACTGCTATCTTGCAAGACATTAGTAGACGATTAGAGAACATAAATATTGAGATTTCTAACCTCCAGACTAGACTCACTATCACTGAGACCCAAGTTTCCAATATGTCCCACACACAAGCCACTTTGATAAACCAAATGGCAGCTAAACCCGAAGTGGTTGCATCCCTAAGGGAGGAAGAAGATAGAATTAAGAGCCTTCCTACCCACCACACTGTTGCCACTATCCAAGTTGTTGAGGATATCCAAACTCTTAGCACCTAATGTACTCCTGGTCCCATTGGACCTATTAATGGTGATGCTATGACTATAGAAACTACCAAACAAGTGAACCTAAAGGACACCACTACCACTTTACTTGATGCTAATGACCTTGATTTTGATAATTGCACTCTTACCGAAGTTATTGATTTCCTTCACAAGATGTCTAGAGACCCCCGCACTAGCACGCTTAACCTTGCCTTCACAGAGCATATCACTAATGCTCTCATCAAAGCTAGGGAGGAGAAACTTAGAGTAGAAGCCTCCATACCTAGAAAGCTAGAATATGGCCGGGATCCTATGATAAAAATTAAATTGAATGACTTCTCTTGCTATGCATTATGTGATGTTGGAGCTAGTACCTCTGTTATGCCCAAAAGAATGTATGATATGCTTAAATTGAAACCTTATGATTCTTGTTCTTTTGGTGTTCGTCTCGTTGATTCTTCCATAAAGAAACCTTTGGGGAGGATCGACGATATTCTTATCGTTGTTAATGATAATTATGTTCCCGTTGATTTTACTATTATGGATATTGAATGTGATCCTTCATGTCCAATTATTTTGGGACGTCCCTTTTTACGCACCGTTGGTGCTATCATTGACATGAAAGAGGGTAATATAAAATTTCAGTTTCCTCTCAAGAAAGGGATGGAACACTTCCCTCGAAAGAAGATCAAGTTACCTTTTGAGTCCGTTGTACGGGCTAGCTATTCTTTTACTCTTGATAAAACTTGATCTATATACATTATGCCTAGCTTAAAGGCATAAAAGAAAGCGCTTTTGGGAGGCAGCCCACATGAATATTTTTTTTGCTTTTGTTGGGTCTTGATATTGTTTACTGCTGTAGCATCATCATTGTATCTTTACTTTTCAATTTTGTGCCAAGTATAGCCTCTGATTGCTAGAAAGTTCAAAAGTTGTGAGGTGCTGTCCAGGAAACAGATTCTGTCCTTGGATAGAGAAATTCGTATAAAATCACCAGATCATCTTTTTGGTCTGAATTTTTTCGAAAGCGTTCTCTATATAATTGTCTTTCGTGCCTCTGTTCTGAGTTTTTTGATTTGAGTTGCAGAAGTGCCCCGAACAAATCAATTACTACCTGCTGTTCTGTTTTTCACAGATTCTGTCCTGTTTTGCCTTTCCTTCATTTTGCAAACCAAGAGCTTGCTTTTTCTTTGCAAAAACCTTTTGGCAATCTTGAGAAACAGTAGAACTTCAAGAATATCTTTATTTCCAGCAAGGTGTAATTATTTTATTAAGGGTGCTAACCTCGCTAATCAGATTATGATGAGTTATGTATGAAGGGAGTTTTCAAGTGTGCGAGGGAAGATGATAAAAAGATTCAGGAGTGTCAAGCGCTCAAGCTTGGGGATGCCCCCGTGCACCCCCAAGAAATATTCAAGGAGACTCAAGCGTCTAAGCTTGGGGATGCCACCGTGCATCCCCTTCTCCATCAACATTATCAGTTCGTCTTTCGTTTCGCTATATTTTTATCACTTCATGTGTTAAGTGCTATGCTTGGAGCGTCTTGCTTTTAGTTTTCTTTTTAGTTTTTCATAACGAGTCGGAACTCAGCATTCTTTATGTGGGAGAGAAACACGCTCCACTTCTACCTAGAACATAACATAGAATTTTCATGTCTATCTTTGCTGTGTGTGTTCTTCGTCTTTTAAAATAGCTACTATCATGCTCTGCTCTTAGTATTCATGCTTATCTTTTCAAAGAGCTTTTGTTTAGTTGGTTGCTTGAACTCTCTTTAATTATCATGCTCACCTTATTAAGAGAGTTTTCTTCCGTTGCATTGGTTAATATGTCTATGATAAATATGCTACGTGCATAATGGCGCTTAGTAGTTCAGGTTTTCTTATGGTTAGTCTCAAATAGCTGGGGGATTCCCAATGTGTTATTGGAATACCAACTTGATTTGTTTGCCGATAATGTGGTATGGTTTAGTAATATCTTCCTTCGAGAATTTATTTTGATTGACTTGGCGTATGCTCACCCATATTTAAGACTATAAAGAAAGTCTGTCAAGCCTTGATGATCTTTTATTTCTGAGTAGTGATATAACTACCATGCCTGATTCAATATTGCTTTGTCGCTCTGCATGATTATGACCGTCATTGCTCTCTTAGTTGGTCGCTCCCAGTCTTTTGCTAACCTCCACCTGTACTAAGCAGACTAACCTTGCAATACATAGCTCATGGGAAAGTAGCTCAAAAACTATTGTGGTAAAGAATATGTTGCCTATGTATCTTATTTCTTATAAGTTGCTTGCTGAGCGGTAACCATGTTTCTGGGGACGCCATCAACTGTCACACTTTTGTTGAATATCATGTGAGTTGCTATGCATGTTTGTCTTGTCTGAAGTAAGGGCGATTTGCCGTGGGTTGAATGAGTATGCATATTGTTAGAGAAGAACATTGGGCCGCCAACCAAAGCCATGTATCATGGTGGAAGTTTTAGCTTGGACATTAATCCTCAATCTCTTATGAGAATATGCTTATGCATTAAAGAGGAGTCCATCATCTATTTTCTATGTTGTCCCGGTATGGATGTCCTCAAGTTGAGATCTATCAAAAACGAGAAATCAAATGCGATTTATCTCCTTGGACCTTTGTACAGGTGGCATAGAGGTACCCCTTTGTGACACTTGGTTAAAACATATGTAATGCTATGATAACCCATGGAAATCCGAGCTAATTAGGACAAGGTGCGAGCACTATTGGTACTCGATGCATGAGGCTTGCAACTTATAGGATGTCTTATGCATGACACATATGAAGTACTACTACCGTTGACAAAATTGCTTCTATGTTTTTAAAAATAAAAAGCTCTAGCACATAACCATTCTTTTACTTCTATGTTGAGTCTCCACCTTCTTTTTAAAAGCACCAACTACTGAGAGCATGATTGTCATTCTGAGTGTAATGTGCATTGTCCCAAAGTAGCATTGTCTTTTGCATGATTGTGATATCGTTTATTTTGAAATCATTGTATCTAGTCATCACTTAAACCTTGAAGGTGCCCCTGCATTTATGTTTTGCATCACTAAAGGGGGCAAGCTAGATATCACTTTATCATATTTGCACATCATGTTCATTGCAAATCTTTTTGATGCTTCAATGTCATATTGTAAAACTTTCAGTCATTTGTGATTTTCTCATGAGGCAACTTAATTACTATAGAATCATTGTCTCAATAAGCTTTTGTCATATGACTATGAATAAGTCCTATATGGTTAATAGCATGTCACCACAGAAATTATTCTTGTTATCATTTACCTACTCGAGGACGAGCAGGAATTAAGCTTGGGGATGTTGATACGTCCAAAACGTATTTATAATTTCTGCTTGCTCCATGCCACTTTTGGGTGATATTGCTATGATATTCATACACTTCCATACACTTTTGATCATATTTGGACTAACCTACTAATCCAGTGCACCCCGGTGCTAGTTTCTGTTTTCGGCTGTTTTTGTATTTCAGGTTTTCGCGTTACGAGAACTGCCAGGACAAATCCAGAAAAATCAGATAAAAAATCAGCGTTCCAGAACCTACCTTGCGTCCGAAGGGCAGCCGGAGGGGGGCCACCAGGGCTCCAGGCGCCCTGGCGCCCCCCCCCCCCCCCGGGCCGCGTCGGGGGGGCGCCTGGGCCCCCCGAAGCCCGTCTGGTGCCCCCCTTTGGCATATATTTAGAGCGTCCCTCGAAACCCTCAGAACGGGAACTCTTTTTCGCGATCTCATCTCTGTTCCGCCGCCGCCGCCGCTTCCAAGATCGGGATCACCAGGAGAACTCTTCCCGGCACCCTGCCGGAGGGGAGGATCACCATCGGGAGCCTCTCCACCACCATGGACGCCTCCCGGATGAGTTGTGAGTAGTCTCCCTTGGACCATGAGTCCATGACCAGTAGCTATGTGATGTTCTCCTCCCGTTCTTGTGCTTCACTAATTAGTCCTCGTGAGCTGCCCTACATGATCGAGGCACATATGTAATCCTTATGCTGTTGCTATGTTGAGTTTGCTGGGATCCGATGGATTATGAGATTATGTTCAGATTGATCTTGAGTAATATATTTGATCTATCTCTTTTATATTTATGTTCATAAGTAATTCTTGCATGTTCTCCGTTGTTATTTATTGCTTTGGCCAAGTAATACGTAGTGACTCCAAGAGGGAACGTTATGCTCAATTGTGGGTTCATGCCCCTCGATGACTAGCTTGAGTGACAAAAACATGAGTCTAGGGGATGTGATGTTGCCACAAGGGGGAAAACAACGGTGCTTGTGCCCGCGGGTGCAAGGATTGTTTACTTTACGCAAAGTTCTTTTAATGCAGTTGTCTGTTGCATTGAGTTTACACTATGGGTGGGACTCGCAACTTAATACCAGCGAGATGTTCTGGATAGATATCTCAAGGTGGATGATTAGTAGTAGATATTGATGGATTTCGGTCTACTTACTTTGGCGTACCGACCATGCTTTGAACCTCAACCTTTCTTGCAATGTAATCAGCATTGGTTTGCGTTCGTGGTCCTGTCAATTGCCCAGCTGTAATTCGTTTACCTCACATAGCTGTTTTATCGTCTTTTGGGAGAGAGACATCAGTAGTGAACATCATGAGACTCCGGTCCATATTACCATCATTGATCACACCCGCTATTTACTTTTCGCTATTATTTACTATTGCAAAACATTATCTATCACTACTATCATTGCTTTTAATCCTTTGTGAACTACAAGGCCGGAGGGATTGACAACCTCTCTGTACTCGTTGGGAGCAAAGTTATTTGTATCTGTGTGTAGGTCCACGTTGATTACTAATCCGCGCCGTTAGCAGTTGACACCTACTTGTTGAACCTAGGAGTCTCTGGGGATTCGATCATTGGCATCTTTGCTAAGGGAAAACACTTCCACAACACTGCATCTTTCACCTTCCACTTGGGGTAACCAACGAGGGGTTAGAGGCCCATCAAGGAGTATTTTCTGGCGCCGTTGCCGGGGACTCCACTCTTCAGGATAGGGGAGTTGCATGCTGTCTTTTACCTTTGATTTTTAGTCTTGTTAGTTTACCTTTCAGTTTTTTGCTTTAGTACCTTTTATCGAAAATCACAAAAATAGTTATCTTGCTTGCTTGCTACTATGGGTTCCACCGAGAACACCAAGTTGTGTGACTTCACTAGTCACAACAACGATGACTTTATCAGCACACCTATCACTACACCTGCCACTTCAGCACCTTCATATGAAATTAAACCTGCTTTACTGAACTTAGTCATGAAAGATCAATTCTCCGGTGCTGGAGATGATGCTGCTTTACACTTGAACAACTTTATTGAACTTTGTGATATGCAAAAGTACCAAGAAATAGATGGTAATATTGTTAAGCTTAAGCTTTTTCCTTTCTCCTTGAGAGGAGGAGCTAAAATTTGGTTTCAGTCTTTGCCTAGAAATAGCATAGATTCATGGGACAAGTGCAAAGATGCTTTTATCAGAAAATACTATCCACCTGCTAAAATTATCCAACTTAGAAGTAACATAATGAATTTTAAACAATTGGATAATGAACATGTTGCCCAAGCTTGGGAACGTATGAAATCTCTTATCAAGAACTGCCCTACTCATGGTTTGACTACTTGGATGGTTATCCAAACTTTTTATGCAGGCTTGAACTTTACCTCGCGGAACTTGTTAGATTCGGCCGCGGGAGGAACTTTTATGTCAACTACACTTGGTGCTGCCACAAAGCTTCTCGATGAGATGATGACCAACTATTCCCAATGGCACACCGAACGCGCTCCGACAGGTAGGAAGGTAAACTCTGTCGAGGAGATTTCCTCCCTTAATGAAAAAGTTGACTTGATCATGTCTCTACTTTCAGCAATCTTCTGTTGATCCTCGTTATGATCCTTTAGATTATGTGATTGCTGATGCTTATAGGAGTAACTTTGGTAGTAATCCTAGACCGTTCCCCTCTTATGGGAACAACAATGCTTATCCTAGTACCAAGAACTCCATCCAAAAAGATAGAGATTTGCCTGGCTATGAGAAACTGCTAGAAATAGAGAAGGCCACTAAGAATTACATGCACACCCAATATGAACAAAACAAAACCTTCTCGAGGCAATTAAATGAGCATACTGCTATCTTGCAAGACATTAGTAGACGATTAGAGAACATAAATATTGAGATTTCTAACCTCCAGACTAGACTCACTATCACTGAGACCCAAGTTTCCAATATGTCCCACACACAAGCCACTTTGATAAACCAAATGGTAGCTAAACCCGAAGTGGTTGCATCCCTAAGGGAGGAAGAAGATAGAATTAAGAGCCTTCCTACCCACCACACTGTTGCCACTATCCAAGTTGTTGAGGATATCCAAACTCTTAGCATCCAATGTACTCCTGGTCCCATTGGACCTATTAATGGTGATGCTATGACTATAGAAACTACCAAACAAGTGAACCTAAAGGACACCACTACCACTTTACTTGATGCTAATGACCTTGATTTTGATAATTGCACTCTTACCGAAGTTATTGATTTCCTTCACAAGATGTCTAGAGACCCCCGCACTAGCACGCTTAACCTTGCCTTCACAGAGCATATCACTAATGCTCTCATCAAAGCTAGGGAGGAGAAACTTAGAGTAGAAGCCTCCATACCTAGAAAGCTAGAAGATGGTCGGGATCCTATGATAAAAATTAAATTGAATGACTTCTCTTGCTATGCATTATGTGATGTTGGAGCTAGTACCTCTGTTATGCCCAAAAGAATGTATGATATGCTTAAATTGAAACCTTATGATTCTTGTTCTTTTCGTGTTCGTCTCGTTGATTCTTCCATAAAGAAACCTTTGGGGAGGATCCACGATATTCTTATCGTTGTTAATGATAATTATGTTCCCGTTGATTTTACTATTATGGATATTGAATGTGATCCTTCATGTCCAATTATTTTGGGACGTCCCTTTTTACGCACCGTTGGTGCTATCATTGACATGAAAGAGGGTAATATAAAATTTCAGTTTCCTCTCAAGAAAGGGATGGAACACTTCCCTCGAAAGAAGATCAAGTTACCTTTTGAGTCCGTTGTACGGGCTAGCTATTCTTTTACTCTTGATAAAACTTGATCTATATGCAATATGCCTAGCTTAAAGGCATAAAAGAAAGCGCTTTTGGGAGGCAGCCCACATGAATAAATTTTTTGCTTTTGTTGTGTCTTGATATTGTTTACTGCTGTAGCATCATCATTGTATCTTTACTTTTCAATTTTGTGCCAAGTATAGCCTCTGATTGCTAGAAAGTTCAAAAGTTGTGAGGTGTTGTCCAGGAAACAGATTCATGCCCCTCGATGACTAGCTTGAGTGACAGAAACATGAGTCTAGGGGATGTGCTGTTGCCACAAGGGGGAAAACAACGGTGCTTGTGCCCGCGGGTGCAAGGATTGTTTACTTTACGCAAAGTTCTTTCAATGTAGTTGTCTATTGCATTGAGTTTACACTATGGGTGGGACTCGCAACTTAATACCAGCGAGATGTTCTGGATAGATATCTCAAGGTGGATGATTAGTAGTAGATATTGATGGATTTCGGTCTACTTACTTTCGCGTACAGCCCATGCTTTGAACCTCAACCTTTCTTGCAATGTAATCAGCATTGGTTTGCGTTCGTGGTCCTGTAAATTGCCCAGCTGTAATTCGTTTACCTCACATAGCTGTTTTATCGTCTTTTGGGAGAGAGACATCACTAGTGAACATCATGAGACTCCGGTCCATATTACCATCATTGATCACACCCGCTATTTACTTTTCGCTATTATTTACTATTGCAAAACATTATCTATCACTACTATCATTGCTTTTAATCCTTTGTGAACTACAAGGCCGGAGGGATTGACAACCTCTCTGTACTCGTTGGGAGAAAAGTTATTTGTATCTTTGTGCAGGTCCACGTTGATTGCTAATCCGCGCCGTTAGCAGTTGACACCTACTTGTTGAACCTAGGAGTCTCTGGGGATTCGATCCTTGGCATCTTTGCTAAGGGAAAACACTTCCACAACACTGCATCTTTCACCTTCCACTTGGGGTAACCAACGAGGGGTTAGAGGCCCATCACGAACCCATGGCAGCAACTAGGTGGTTCTGTCCACGGCTGAAACAGCGAGGCGCAGGCACCAGGGAGGAGCTCGGGGCTCGGGCCACGATGCAACGGCGACGGCTGCAGCGGAGGAGGGCCAGAGGTGAGGAGGCGGGGCCTGGCCGGCCGGGCTGCTCCCGCGCTGGAGATGGAGGCAGCAAGGGGCTCGCTGGAGGAAGAAGAGCGCAGGGGCCTGGCGCGCAGCTCCTGGCCGCTGGAGGAGGATGGCCGCGGCCGTGGTGGCGCTCACCGGGCTTGGGGCGGCGGCCTGGCGCGCCGGACGGCGACGGAGGGGCGCGGCTCCACGCGAGGGAGACGGAGGCAGGGCGGCCATTGCCGGGGTTGACGGGGCACTCGGGGCCGCGGCCCTGGCGACGGAGGGCCGGTGCGAGGCGCTGCTGTCGTGCGGCTTGGCAAGGGGGCTGCAGGAGGCAAATGAAGGCGAGGCGCGCGACGGGAGAGGAGCGAGGGACGAGGGGCGCTGCGAGGGGAGAGGGAGACGAGCGAGAGAGGTGGAGGGCTCGAGAGGATCGGGAGAGATCGAGGGAGCGGGATCGGGGAAGAAAGGTGTGGGCGAAGAGATCGATGAGGAGAAGGAAAAGAACAGAGGGAGCGCTCGAGGGAAAGCTGGGGTTCGGGCGCTGGGGAGTTGGGGTCGAGGGAGAGAGAGTGGGGATCGGTGCGAGGGAGAGAAGCTGGCGGCGGGGAGGGAGAGCGAGGGGAGATGGTGTGACTGGGACTAGGGTTTGGGGAAAGATGGGCCTAGGAGCTGATGGGCTTTGCTGGAGGCCTGGGCCAAGAGACTAGTAGGGGAAGGAATGGGCCGGCTAGGAGGAGAGGCCGCAGGCCCAGATGGCCTGGCTGCTCTTCTTACATGCTATTTTCCGAATAAAACAGAAAACCACAAAGGAAAAGAAAAGAAGGAGGAGTTAGGAATAGGCTTAGGGCATAGGGTAAAATTCCCTGGACTCACAAAAATGTAAGGAATTAATTAAAATTGCTGGAGGGTTTTTGGAAGAACCTCGATAAACGAGAAAAGAAATATGGGGAAGGTTTAGAAGTAGAAACTTGGAGTGAAAAGGCATGGGGAATATTTGCAAGTGTGTTGCGGTTAATTCCAAACAACGGAATAATTTATAATATAGCTCCCTAAATATTGGGAGGATATGTTATAAAGAGAAGTCATCCTTCCCTCGATATAAATGGACCGAAGGTCCACACAATTTATTTAGGTTGAGATGCAAAATAAATATGACATGATGGCATGATGACATGATGCAATGCAAAATAAATAAAGCAAGCACAAAAGAAACACATGGGAGAATCCGGAACATCTGGAATCTTATGGAATCTTCTGGGACGTCGGTCTTCGGGTGTCACAACTCTCCCACACTAACAGAGGATCTCGACCTGAGATCCTAGAGATAGCACCGGGTAAAAACGGAAGAGGAAGAGGTAAAACAAAGTTGCTTCTTTGACAGACTAGTGAAACCACGAACCTGAGAGGTTGACCAAATTGAAAGAAGAAAACAACGGAGATGAACGAAGTTAAGAGCACTCCGGTAAAATGAGGAACAAGGAACACCACGAGAACCTTGCTGTTGAAAGACATGAAACAAGAGCTCACGGATGACGAAATTTTTTTCAAAACCACTCCGGTTAACCAAGATTGAGAAGGAATAAGCACGAAAAAAATTTGGACAGCACTCCGTCTGAAAATGGAAGGAATTAACATGAGCTTGAGGAGATGGAATGATACTTGATGAAAACAACAACACACAGCCTCTGAAACAATTTAAAGAATGAGACAAGGGGTAAGAAAGATTACAGATAGCACTCCGGTTAAAAGATAGGCAAAACTTGACAAGATGAGAGAACTAGAATGGAGGACACAACACTCCAGTTAAATAGACAAGCAAGGGAGAATATGATCTTGATAAAAACGAGATGATGGTTTGGAGAGAGCAACATCACAAAGCCTCCGGAATGAAGGAATAGATGCTAGATCGTTGGGAAGAAAAGAACGGAGAAGAAAATGACAACTACTCCCACGAATGAATTTGAACGAGCATCCTTATGAAGAAGGGTTGAACGGAGTTGTTGGAAAAATCAACAACGAAAAGAATAAGCTCGATGTGGGCTTATGGAAAACATCTTAAAATTAAGAGGTGACAACCAGCCACTGACGAAAACAATTGATTGGATTGAGATCAACAAGGAGACGAAAAACTTATTTCACCGGAATGATAAATGAAGAACTTGGGTCATTTATAAGCACCATGATAGCAACAATCCTTAGGGAAATCTTTTAGGTGAATTATAACCCAAGATAACTCCAACGAATAATTGAATGGTTTGAAAGATCTCCTGAACAAAGAAATGATGGGTTTAAATATCTCATTCCTGACAACTTCTGAATCATGAAACATGAAGGAAAAATTGTCAAAAATGACATAACACCATCTGAAAAGATAAGGAAGAAGGGATTGCAATTGGAATGCATGATGAAGAATGCTTGAGCTCCAACAATAATCTTGATGAAGACTTCGAGGATGAATTAAATCTTGATGAACCACCAAGAAGAACTCCGGTAATGAAAGCATGAGAAGTGAAGATGAAAAGAATAAGATTCAAGGCCTGTGATGAATTGGATTGAGCTTTGAAATGATATAATTGAAATAACTTGGAGCTCCGGAAACAAGATGAAGAATTTAGAATCGAGAATATAATATGATGAACAAGCTCCGGAGAAAGAAATTAATCACTTCGAGGAAATAAGAATAAGATTTACTGTGTGCTTATCCTTCAACAAATTAAATTGATGACAACCAAAGGATTTGGCATACTACCTATTCTTGTTGCAAAGAATTAAAGAGAGATCTCGGACAAACTTGGGTAAATCTTCAATGAACCACCGGTAGAATTATGAAAAGAACAAATGAATTAAAACGATAACAAGGAAGAGTACACTTGAATGAACCACCGTAAAAATATGGAGACGAACGAAGAGACATCAATGAAGAATATTTGGAGGTCAAAGTTGAAAACTGAGAACGAAGAAATCTTCTGAAATGATGGCCTTCGGAGGATCACAATGGAAAGAATTCATGAAATGCTTCGGATGGTATAAAAGAATTCCTCACAATCGGAACAATAATGAGGATGGCATGAAGCTAGAACCACGAATCTTCAAGAGAACGGGCCAAGATTTAAGAGAAACACTTCTCCTGTCTTCAAATGTTGAGAACGAAGACGAGAAATGCATCAAGAATTTCAAGATACTCCGGAAAAGAAATTAGAAGAGTCAAGTAAGATCCTGGGAAAAGACCTGTGGGTTAGGGCCCACTAAAGAAATCACCGTTGAAAAAGATTGCTTAAGAGATATTGCACCGGTTGAATTAAATGGCTTGAATAAGAAGACAATCCTCAAAATAATTTGAATGGATTAAGAATGGAATTATGAGTCTTCAGCACTCCGGATATGAATAGCAAGAGGAGAATGATTTATTGGTGCACCGGAATAAGAAAGCATTGTGACAAGAGGAAAAGGATAATATCAACACCGAAATCTTGAATTACATTCACCGGCAGAATATGAGAACAACAGAATGATGAACTTGAAGCTCTTGAGCAACTTCACGATAAAGCACCGGATAAGAAAATTGAAGGAAAAGAATGAAGAAATATCACATGAATAGAATGGATACTTCATCTGAGAATTTCTGGCTCCGAGAAGAAGAAGGGTGGGAGGGCGGGGAAAACAAAGACAACTTGGGATGAATGAAACAGACAATCGTCAGATTTCTCAACGACGTCCGTATGGAATAACTTGAAAAGAAGGCACACCGGTTGAAAAGGATTAACATGAAAATCTCGATGGTCAAGAAGGACTAGCACTCCCATAGAAATATGAGAACACCGATTAGGAAAGGTATGGAATCAACATTTGACATCGAAGCAACTCGAATACCAGAATCCAAACAAGAACAAAGGATAGATATGTTGTAACAGAATCTTCACAATATCATTCGAACGGAGAATTGAACGAATGAATTCCGTAGGTACATCAACTTGACGAGAAGCCACTTGGAAGAACAAAAGGTAAATAAAAAGGAACAAGGAACAGATAGAACAAATACAAGATAGAAGCTTCGTTCGACAAATTCGTGCTGAAAGCTCATGGAACATGTTACAAAAGGGTTTTGCAATCCCCGGATCAGCATAGCCAAGGACCCTTTAAGATGCAACTCCCGATCGGAACAAGCCCATAAACCACTTCACTCAATGTAGAACCCCGAACTTCATATCATGCATTCGTGGAAGAAAGCCTAGAACTACTAGATGAACCCACCTATTAATTTACGAAAGTTTCCAGTTATGCAATCAGGTGTTGGGGATACAGGGGAAGCACCGCGCACTCAACTCTAATCCTACATCCAGCTGTATCCATCCTTCAACACATAACCAGTTGTTCTCGGAAACCGTTTACCTCGGACCTTTGAAACGCATCTTCTATACAAGCTATGGCAATACTCCCGAACTACCTCCCCAGTACTGGGTGATGTCGGGGTTATCTTGCCACTAACCGCATAGGAGAGTTTTTGATGTCGGCCGTCTTAAGTATTCTAGTACTGCCGCGATGGATTTGTGACGACAACACCTCGGAGCTCAACTCCCCGGGACACTGCCACAACCCCTAATGACAGGAGGCATCGAGAACAATGTTCTCGTCACAAAGACATCGGAACAATCCAAACAATACTCGCGAGATCCTAAAAAAAAATTGGTGAAATTTTTGAAAGTAGAAGAGGTAAGAGTAATCGTCAGGAGTCCTCACCAGAGTGAAAAGAGAAGAGGAGCAAAAGAAATCCTACTCTCCGAAAATGTTTTGAGTCCTATATAT
>LR738714.1:465397017-465496923 GCA_902687465.1 Secale cereale
ATATATATATATATATATATATATATATATATATATATATATATATATATATATATAGGACTCAAAACATTTTCAAGTGTGTGCCTAGACTCAACCGTTAACGATTCGATCAATCAGTGGGGGCTTCTAGGTCGGAGAAGGCTCTGATACCAACTTGTAATGCCGAGGATGGGACTATATCTCCTACGTGTCGAGGCACGACTTAAAGATATAAGCCCATTCTGGAATGAACGCAAGTTTGTTATCTTTGCACGACTCATGTAAAAGAGGGATTAAATTGCAAAAGGAGATAGTTGGCTTACACTCGCCACTTCACACAATACATTACATAAGCAAAACATCATTGAAAAACATCACAACCCGACTACGGGTGAAGATCCAAATGAAAGATACCAAAACAACAACATAAAGCCACAGGTCCGAATCGCCCCTAGTAGAAACCACTACTGATCGTCGAAAACGTCACAAGCATAAGGCCACGCTCTTCATCGAGCTCCCAGTGAAGAACTTGAAGCAGCTCCTGATCATTCTCGGCTGAACCTGCATCTGGTGTTGTAGAAACTGTGAGCCACGAGGACTCAGCAATCCCATAACCATGGGTAACAAGACTAGCAAAGCTTTATGGGTAGGAAGAGGTAAAGTGGTGAGGTTGCAGCAGCGGCTAAGCATAATATGGTGGCTAACTTACGAGTACCAGAATAAGATGAGCATCTACGCAAACGGTCGCAACTAGTAGTGATCGCTAAAGATCCTGAACTACTTACGAGTCAAACATAACCCCACCGTGTTCTCTTCTCAAAGTGAAAAGAGACAGTCATAGTTACTCACATAGTGGTGTGTTTTACTTCGGATCCTCTGTCAAGTTTTCTACAACCGGACATTAACAAATTCCAATCTGCCACATAACCACGGGCACGGCTTTCGAAAGATTATAACCCTGCAGGGGTGTCCCAACTTAGCCCATCACAAGCTCTCACGATTAGCTGAAGTGATAAATATAATATCATCACCCCTTATCTTAGGGAAATCCGATCATGCTCGGCATCCCGGTAGCACAAGACATTTCGACAATGGTAAAACAAGTCCAGCAAGACCTCCCGGCGTGCCGACACCCTGATAGTAGCCGCGCGTATCTCGTCTCAGGCCACGACCGGATGAGAAATACGTGCAGCAACCGAAGACCCCAGATAACTAGGTGGCACCGCAAGTGGCTCTAGTTTGGGACCAACACCATCAGCACTGCCCCCCCCCTGTTATGTAGAATTAAGAACCCGGGGACGCGACCCCCTATGCAATTTTAATTAATTAAATAAGTTATTATTATGAGGCAAATTAAAACCAATGTTGGGCCTTACTGGAGGAGTTTTATTCAAAGACGAACTGTCAAGGGGTCCCCATCCACCCATCGTGTAAGGAACGCAAAATCAAGGAACATAATGCCGGTTTATCGGCGCCTAAGGTGGCAAGAGTGGAACAAAACACCGAGCAAAAGGCCAAGCCTTCCACCCATGCCCAGTATATAGGTGTGTTAATAATAATAATAGATATTGTGATATTCCAACAACAAGTTCCCTCCTGGAACGATCTTCATCTTCACCTGCAACTAACAACGCTATAAGAGGGGCTGAGCAAGCGGGTAACATAGCCAAACAGTGGTTTTGCTAGGAAGGTGTCAAAGGTTAGAGGTTTCATGGCAACAAGGAGAGGCTGACATAAAGATGGGTAGCGCGACATGTAACGATAGCATCGAGACAACTAAGCATGGCAACGGTAGTAAAGGTATCCAAGGGTATGATCATCTTCCCTAGGATTCCGCAAGGAAGAAGAACAGGATCCATGAAGTAGACGGAGCAACATAGTCGAGCGAATCCTCACAACTCCGGAACGAATCCAAAGATAACAAGAGAAGCAACCGGAAAGAAGCAAACAACACGGTTAACACATAAGAATAAACATGGCATACGATGCACATCCAAGTATGATGCATGTCCGGTTTAATTATGCATGGCATGGCAATGTGCACAAACAAGTACTACAAGTTAAGTGGAGCTCAATATGCAACGAGTTGCATATTAACGAAACACCACATTTTAATTATTTAATTGACTCTCGTTTATTTACAAGACAAGGCTAAATGTTGGTTAACATGGCAAGAGGTGAAGCATAATAAAACTACACTATTTAGACATTTTAAATGAGGCCGGAAATAACAACAACAATTTCGGGAAAATCCCCATGAGCATGTTTAGTAATTTTAAGCAACCAACAATCACACATATAATGTTGTTAACATGATGCGGATGACATGATCAAGTTTTATGCAAGTTATTAAAAGGTTGACATAAATATGATAAGGAGTATTTGTCACCGTGGTGGAAGGAAAAGGGTGCCACGGCAACGATCCAAAAATGATGCAACGGCAACATCTCGGTTCCGGTAACCCGTTGAGAGTCCGGTGCAAAAGAAAAGGTGGCGTGAACGAGACATGCAAGATGATGGGGTGCTCCCGGTTTCCGGGTTCCCACGGGTCGGCGACAAAAGAGGGCACAACGGACACGGCGCAAACAAGGAAAACATCTCATACAACACACATTCACAAGCGATCATCCACGGGGTCAACTCGGGGTTATACCTTCGGAACGAACGTTTCAGGGCGGCTCGAGATCGTAGAGGGACGTAGTGGTACACGGGTCGTAGAGGAAGAAGTCGTTCTCGCGAGTCGTGGTACACGTGTCGTAGAGGGAAGTACACGTTCTCATTTCCGAAGAGGTACTTGTCGCGGCATCGGACGTCCTCGGGGCGACGGTAGTCGAACTTGACATCGGTAGGGGTACTCGTTTCTTCCTAAGGTAGTCGTACATGTTCGTAGCGGTCTTGCCGGTCTCGGTCTCGGTCGTAGTTGTACTCGGTCGTCGTGGTACTTGCCGGTCTTGGTCTCGGCCACGTAGTGGTACTCTTGTGGTCGAGGTACTTGGCGATCTCCGTCACACCGGAAGAGACACTTGGCGAACCCATGGCAGCAACTAGGTGGTTCTGTCCACGGCTGAAACGGCGAGGCGTAAGCACCAGGGAGGAGCTCGGGGCTCGGGCCACGATGCAGCGGCATAGGCTGCAGCGGAGGAGGGCCAGAGGCGAGGAGGCAGGGCCTGGCCAGCCGGGCTGCTTCCGCGCTGGAGATGGAGGCATCAAGGGGCTCGCTGGAGGAAGAAGAGCGCAGGGGCCTGGCGCGCAGCTCCTGGCCGCTGGAGGAGGATGGCCGCGGCCGTGGTGGCGCTCGCCGGGCTTGGGGCGGCGGCCTGGCGTGCCGGACGGCGACGGAGGGGCGCGGCTCCACGCGAGGGAGACGGAGGCAGGGCGGCCGTTGCCGGGGTTGACGGGGCGCTCGGGGCCACGGCCCTGGCGACAGAGGGCCGACGCGAGGCGCTGCTGTCGTGCGTCTTGGCAAGGGGGCTGCAGGAGGCAAATGAAGGCGAGGCGCGCGACGGGAGAGGAGCGAGGGACGAGGGGCGCTGCGAGGGGAGAGGGAGACGAGCGAGAGAGGTGGAGGGCTCAAGAGGATCGGGAGAGATCGAGGGAGCGGGATCGGGGAAGAAAGGCGCGGGCGAAGAGATCGATGAGGAGAAGGAAAAGAACAGAGGGAGCGCTCGAGGGAAAGCTGGGGTTTGGGCGCTGGGGAGTTGGGTCGAGGGAGAGAGAGTGGGGATCGGTGCGAGGGAGAGAAGCTGGCGGCGGGGAGGGAGAGCAAGGGGAGATGGTGCGACTGGGACTAGGGTTTGGGGAAAGATGGGCCTAGGAGCTGATGGGCTTTGCTGGAGGCCTGGGCCAAGAGGGGAAGGAATGGGCCGGCTAGGAGGAGAGGCCGCAGGCCGAGATGGCCTGGCTGCGCTTCTTACATGCTATTTTCCGAATAAAACAGAAAACCACAAAGGAAAAGAAAAGAAGGAGGAGTTAGGAATAGGCTTAGGGCATAGGGTAAAATTCCCTGGACTCACAAAAATGTAAGGAATTAATTAAAATTGTTGGAGGGTTTTTGGAAGAACCTCGATAAACGGGAAAAGAAATATGGGGAAGGTTTAGAAGTAGAAACTTGGAGTGAAAAAAGGCATGGGGAATATTTGCAAGTGTGTTGCGGTTAATTCCAAACAACGGAATAATTTATAATATAGCTCCCTAAATATTGGGAGGATATGTTATAAAGAGAAGTCATCCTTCCCTCGATTTAAATGGACCGAAGGTCCACACAATTTATTTAGGTTGAGATGCAAAATAAATATGACATGATGGCATGATGACATGATGCAATGCAAAATAAATAAAGCAAGCACAAAAGAAACACACGGGAGAATCCGAAACATCTGGAATCTTCTGGGACGTCGGTCTTCGGGCGTCACATAGCAACATCAATCTTAGAACATAATGGATACTAGGGATCAAACCCTAACAAAACTAACTCGATTAGATGGTAAATCTCATCCAACCAATCACCGTCCAGCAAGCCTACAGTGGAATTACTCACGCACGGCGGTGAGCATCATGAAATTGGTGATGGAGGAAGGTTGATGATGACGATGGCGACGATTTCCACTCTCTGGAGCCCCGAACGGACTCCACATCAGCCATCCCGAGAGAGTTTAGGGCTTGGCGGTGGATCTGTATCGTAAAACGCGATGAATCCTTCTCTCCGATTTTTTCTCCCCGAAAGTGAATATATGGAGTTGGAGTCGAGGTCAGTGGAACCTCAGGGGGCCCACGACACAGGGGGCGCGCCCCGGGGGGCAGGCAGGCCCCACACCCTCGTGGACAGGGTGTGGCCCCCTGGTCTTGATTCTTTCGCCGGTATTTTTTATATATTCCAAAAATATTCTCCGTGGATTTTCAGGTCATTCCGAGAACTTTTATTTCTGCACAAAAATAACACCATGGCAATTCTGCTGAAAACAACGTCAGTCCGGGTTAGTTCCATTCAAATCATGCAAGTTAGAGTCGAAAACAAGGGCAAAAGTGTTTGGAAAAGTAGATACGTTGGAGACGTATAAACTCCCCCAAGCTTAAAGATTTTCTTGTCCTCAAGCAATTCAGTTGACAAACTAAAAGTGATAAATAAAAACTTTTACAAACTCTGTTTGCTCTTGCTATTGCAAATATGTAAAGCCAGCATTCAGGTTTTCAGCAAACATTATGAACTAACCACATTCACAATAACATTTAGGTCTCATGTTTACTCATATCAATGCCATAACCAACTAGCGAGCAATAATAATAAACCTCAGATGACAACACTTTCTCAAAATAATCATAATATGATATAACAAGATGGTATCTCGCCAGCCCTTTCTGAGACCGCAAAACATAAATGCAGAGCGCCTCTGAAGATCAAGGACTGACTAGACATTGAATTCATGGTAAAAGAGATCCAGTCACAGTCATACTCAATGTAAATTAATAGCAATGCATGCAAATGACAGCGGTGCTCTCCAACTGGTGCTTTTTAATAAGAGGATGATGACTCAACATAAAAGTAAATAGATAGGCCCTTCACAGAGGGAAGCAGGGATTTGCAGAGGTGCCAGAGCTTGAATTTTGAAACAGAGATAAATAATATTTTGAGTGGCATACTGTAAGGGCATCTTTTGCCTTAGGGTTTTGGTGATGATGAGAACACACGTTTGTTCTAATTGTGCGCCATAGTTTTCTCAGGTACACATTGTGGGGCGCAAGACAGTTAGGTTTTCCCTCTATGCGGAAAAGATCGAAGACGGAGTTTCCGACGTTTTTATTCCGTTGGTCGTAGGATATCCGTACTATTAGGGGGGATCCGCATTGGAAGGTATTGGGTGAATCACTTCATGTACACATTCCATGCACCCACCATATACCCTCCGTTCGAGGAGAGAGAGGTTCCTCGTCCTCTGTTCTGTGCAATTCTGGCCATGGCGGTAGTACCGCTATCTTGAGCGGTTGTACCGCTGGCCGGTAGTTCCGGTACTACCACCGCACCAAGTACTGCTCATGGGTGTTTTCATTCTGTACGGGGTACGGTGGTACACCGGTGGTGGCACGGTAGCTCCGGTATGTCTTGACAAACCGGTACTACCGGTGCTCAGGGCGGTAGTATCGCCTTGGACCCCACCACCCAGGGACTACTGGCCCAGTGGTAGTTCCGGACCAACCTCCGCTCCAACTACCGGCCTGAGGGTTTTACCTTTTGTATATGGCCCGGTAGTTGAGAGGTGGTTGCGCGGAAGTTCCGGTTTATTCTGATAAACCGGTACTACCGGGTGCGCCACCGGAAGTACCGCCCTAGTACCCTAGCAGGGGTTTCCCGCATGCACCGGTTGTACCGGTGTCTTTTGCGGAAGTACCGCTCCTATGCATTTCTGCACATAACGCGGTTGGATCTGTGGGGGGGCTATATAAGGAAGTGCTTCTCCTTCCTCCCACCTACCTCTTGCCTCTCTCTCTCCTCCATTACTGCCATTAAAGCTCTCTTGCCCGATCTCTCTCTCTAGCCACTCAAACTCGTTGATTTGCTAGGGATTGAAGGAGGAGACCTAGATCTACACTTCCACCAAAGGATATTTGATTCCCCCATACTTTCTTGTGAGGATTTTGTTACTCTTGGGTGTTTGAGCACTCTAGAGGATGATGACTCAACATAAAAGTAAATAGATAGGCCCTTCACAAAGGGAAGCAGGGATGAGCTCTCTAGAGGATGATGACTCAACATAAAAGTAAATGGATAGGCCCTTCACAGAAGGAAGCACGGATTTGCAGAGGTGCCAGAGCTTGAATTTTGAAATAGAGATAAATAATATTTTGAGTGGCATATTGTAAGGGCATCTTCTCCCTTAGGGTTTTGGTGATGATGAGAACACACGTTTGTTCTTATCGTGTGCCATAGTTTTCTCAGGTACACATTGTGGGGCGCAAGACGGTTAGGTTTTCCCTCTATGTGGAAAAGATCGAAGATGGAGTTTCCGACGTTTTTATTCCTTTGGTCGTAGGATATCCATACTATTAGGGGGGAATCCGCATTGGAAGGTATTGGGTGAATCACTTCACGTACACATTCCATGCACCCACCGTATACTCTCCGTTCGAGGAGAGAGAGGTTCCCCGTCCTCTGTTCTGTGCAATTCTGGCCATGGCGGTAGTACCGCTATCTTGAGCGGTTGTACCGATGGCCGGTAGTTCCGGTACTACCACCGCACCAAGTACTGCTCAAGGGTGATTTCATTCTGTACCGGGTACGGTGGTAGACCGGTGGTGGCACGGTAGTTCCGGTATGTCTTGACAAACCGGTACTACCGGTGCTCAGGGTGGTAGTACCGCTTTGGACCCCACCACCCAGGGACTACTGGCCCAGCGGTAGTTCCGGACCAATCTCCGCTCCAACTACCGGCCTGAGGGTTTTACCTTCTGTATATGGCCCGGTAGTTGAGCGGTGGTTGCGCGGAAGTTCCAGTTTATTCCGATAAACCGGTACTACCGGGTGCGCCACCAGAAGTCCACCCTAGTACCCTAGCAGGGGTTTCCCGCATGCACGGGTTGTACCGGTGTCTTTTGCAGAAGTACCGCTCCTATGCATTTCTGCACATAACGCGGTTGGATCTGTGGGGGCCTATATAAGGAAGTGCTTCTCCTTCCTCCCACCTACCTCTTGCCTCTCTCTCTCCTCCATTACTGCCATTAAAGCTCTCTTGCCCGATCTCTCTCTCTCTCTCTAGCCACTCAAACTCGTTGATTTGCTAGGGATTGAAGGAGGAGACCTAGATCTACACTTCCACCAAAGGATATTTGATCCCCCCCCATACTTTCTTGTGTGGATTTTGTTACTCTTGGGTGTTTGAGCACTCTAGACGGTTGAGGTCACCTCAGAGCCACATTCCATTATGGTGAAGCTCCGTGGTTTCGTTATGAGCCTCCAATTAAGTTGTGGAGAGAGCCCCAACCTTGTTTGTAAAGGTCCGGTCGCCGCCTTCAAGGGCACCAATAGTGGAATCACGGCATCTCGCATTGTGTGAGGGTGTGAGGAGAATATGGTGGCCCTAGTGGCTTCTTGGGGAGCATTGTGCCTCCACACCGCTCTAACGGAGACGTACTTCCTCTCAAAGGGAAGGAACTTTGGTAACACATCCTCGTCTTCAATGGCTCCACTTTTGGTTATCTCTCACCTTTACTTGTGCAAGCTTCATTGTGTTAGTATCTTGTGCTTGCTTGTGTGTTTATTATTGTTGCATCATATAGGTTGCTCACCTAGTTGCATACCTAGACAACCTATATTGTTGCTAAGTTTAATTTGGTTAAGAAAAGCTAAAAATTGTTAGTTGCCTATTCACACACACACCCCTCTAGTCAACCATATCGATCCTTTCACATACTTCCATTGTCATCGTAACAACCAAGAGTTCTCGATATCTTCCATGCTACACACATTATAGGCAGTTCCCAAATAGAATGGTAAAGTTTATACTCCCCCACCACCAACAAGCACACTCCACGGCTGGCCCGAACCAACGGGTACCGCCCATACCAACAACAGTCTTGGGGGAGTTTTGTTTAATTATTTTGATTTGATTTGAGCATGGGACTGGGCATCCTGGTTACCGGCCATTTTCTCGTGAATGATGAGCGGAGTCCACTCATCATGAGAATGACCCACCTAACATGAAAGACATAGATAACCCTAGTTGATACATGAGCTATTCGAGCATACAAAACATAATTTCATTTGAAGGTTTAGAGATTGGCACATACAAATTTACTTGGAACGACAGGTAAATACCGCATATAGGAAGGTATGGTGGACTCATATGGAATAACTTTGGGGTTTATGGACGTGGATGCACAACCAGTATTCCCGCTTAGTACAAGTGAAGGCTAGAAAGAGACTGGGAAGCGACCAGCTAGAGAGCGATAACAGTCGTGAACATGCATTAAGATTAATCAATAATGAGTGCAAGCATGAGTAGGATATAATTCACCATGAACATAAATATCGTGGAGGCTATGTTGATTTTGTTTCAATTACATGCGTGAACATGTGTCGAATCAAGCCACTCGAATCGTTCAAAGGAGAATACCACCCTATCATACCACAACAACTATTTTAATAGCATGTTGGCACACAAGGTAAACTGTTATAAACTCCTAGCTAATTAAGCATGGCATGAGCAACTATAATCTCTAATTGTCATTGCAAGCATGTTTCATTCAAAATAGATTGAATCAGGAACGATGAATTATTAATATTTACAAAAACAAGATAGGTTGAGTTTATACCAGCTTCTCTCATCTCAATCAGTTCATCCTATATCGTCATTATTACCTTTCACTCGCACGACCGAACGGTGTGGATAATAATAATAGTGCACGTGCATTGGACTAAGCTGGAATATGCAAGCATTTAATACAAGGGAGAAGACAAGGTAGCATGGCTCTTGGTTAAATCAACAATAATGCATATGAGAGCCACTAAACATTTTCATCATGGTCTTCTCCTCTTGACCCCCAAAGAAAAGAAAAGAAATAAAACTATTTACACGGGAAAGCTCCCAACAAGCAAAAGAAGAACGAGAAATATGTTTGGGTTTTCTTTTAATTACTAGTACTATAGGCATGGAAAGTAAACTAGCTAAAAGCTACAACTAAAAAAATGTTTTTCTTAAGGTTTTTCTAACACACAAGAAAAAGACTTAGAAAAGAAAATAAACTAGCATGGATAGTACAATGAAAAAGTATGAGCACCGACAATTGGAATGAGTGTGTGAACATGAATGTAATGTCGGTGAGAAATATGTACTCCCCCAAGCTTAGGCTTTTGGCCTAAGTTGGTCTATGGCCACTACTGGCCTGACGGATATCCAAAGTCGTAGTTGGGGTTGTACTATGATGCAGCGGCTATTGCCTGATGAGCTGCCTCTTGGAGACGAGCCGCCTCTGTCATCTCCTCATACTCATTTGCCTCCTCCCTGGTTATAACATATCTCATTTTTGCCTGAAATTCAAAGAAAGTAGGAGCAGGAAGAGCAATATGGACAGTGCGACGTCTGTCAAAGATTAGTCGGTACTGGAGGAATTGTTCATTCCTCTCAACAAACTGATGGCGGACCATAGCATTATAATCTAGATAAGCAGGAGGCAACTTCATATCATTTTTATGTATGGGTACACGAAGATAATTAGCCACACGTGTTGCATAAATTCGACCAAACAAATCTCCACTTAAACCGTTAAGATGTAACCTTCGTGCAACAATGGCCCCCCAAGTTATATTGTCTATCACCTAATACCACACTCTTGAGGACACCTAAGATCTGGAACGCACATGTGGCAAGCCTCATCTTTACCGTTAATGCATCTACCAACGAAGAGAGCAAAATAATGTATGGAAGGGAAATGAATGGTCCCTATGGTAGCTTGTGTGATTTCTTTAGATTCCCCCATAGTGATACTAGCAAGAAAGTCTTTATATTCAGATTTGTGAGGTTCACTAATATTACCCCATTGCGGGAGCTTACAAGCATCATTAAAATCTCCTAAGTCCATGGTATATGATTTATCATAAAGATCAAATAAAACAGTGTGAGAATTGCGTGCGGATGTAAATATAAATCTTCTCACAAAGGAGTCAATTAGGTAGTGGTATTGTGGGCACTTATCTGACACGAAGTCCTCAAGATCAGCATTACGCACATACGTGTCAAATTCATCCTTGATGCCTGCCTGGACCATAAACTCCTCCGACGGCCATTCACAAGGCCACACTTGAGCTTCCCTCATTGGTTCATCGTCCGGCTCATGTATCACGAGCCTTGGTACTTGCTTCCTTGAGGAACCACCTTGGTAAATTTTCCAATGCATTTTTCTCTGAAAAATTTCTGAAATTTTAGTGACTCAAAATAAAAGTGAACCAAACTCAATAAGATTGATAGCAAAACTCCCACAAGTGCTTAGAGGCTATATCATGCATTAAAACTACTTTTGACCACGTAAATTTGACATGCAAGCTCAAGAACAGGGTCACCTTATCAGCAAAATTTTGCAATTAATAAAGCACTAGAACAAAAACTAATTGGACCATTGGAGGAGTTACATACCGAAGAACAATTTCCCCAAACAGTTTTGTGAATGGAGCTTTGAGCAAGGAGATCGAAAATGGTAGCAAGATGAGCTAGAACACGGGTTTGAGCTATGGGAGGATTTTTTCTGGAGGAAGATGAAGTGTGTGGGCGCTGGAATAACTGGAGGGGGGCACGTGGGGCCCACGAGGCAGGGGGCGCGCCCTGGACCCTCGTGGCCAGGTAGTGTGGCCCCCTGGTGTGTTCTCAGTGCCAAATATTCTTAAATATTCTACAAAAAATCATATTTCATTTTCGGGACATTTGGAGAACTTTTATTTTTGGGGTATTTTTTATTGCAAGGATAATTCAGAAAACAAACAAAAAATATTATTTTTGCTTTATTTAATTTAAATAACATAAAGTAAAAAGAGGGTACAGAGAGTTGTGCTTTCTAACTTCATCCATCTCATGTTCATCAAAAGGAATTCATTGGCAAGGTTGATCAAGTCTTGTTAACAAACTCTTTCCGAATAACATGAAACCGGAGAATTTTCGAATAACACTAGGTTACCTCAACGGGAATATGTATGTCCCCAACAATAAGAATATCATATTTCTTCTGGACAGTAGGAAGAGGGAATTCAAAACCACCAATAGTGATTGTTGAAATTTTTCCAATAGAATTGATACTGTGGACTTGAGGTTGTTTCCTCGGAAAGTGTACCGTGTGCTCATTACCATTAACATGAAAAGTAACATTGCCTTTGTTGCAATCAATAACAGCCCCTGCAGTATTCAAAAAGTGTCTACCAAGGATAATCGACATACTATCGTCCTCGGGAATGTTAAGAATAACAAAGTCCGTTAAAATAGTAACATTTGCAACCACAACAGGCACATCTTCACAAATACCGACAGGTATAGCAGTTGATTTATCGGCCATTTGCAAAGAAATTTCAGTAGGTGTCAACTTACTCAAATCAAGTCTATGATATAAAGAGATAGGCATAACACTAACACCGTCTCCAAGATCACATAAAGCAGTTTTAACATAGTTTCTTTTAATGGAGCATGGTACAGTTGGTACTCCTGGATCTCCTAGTTTCTTTGGTATTCCACCTTTAAAAGTATAATTGGCAAGCATGGTGGAAATTTCAACTTCAAGTATCTTTCTTTTATTTGTAACAATATATTTCATATACTTAGCATAAGGATTTGTTTTAAGCATATCAGTCAAACGCATACGCAAAAAGATAGGTCTAATCATTTCAGCAAAGCGCTCAAAATCCTTATCATCCTTTTTATTGGATGGTTTAGGAGGAAAAGGCATGGGTTTCTGAACCCATGGTTCTCTTTCTTTACCGTGCTTCCTAGCAATGAAGTATCTTTTATCATATCGTTGATTCTTTGATTGTGGGTTATCAAGATTAACAGCATGTTCAATCTCTACATCATCGTTATTGCTAGATTGAGCATCATCATGAACATCATCATTAACATTATCACTAGGTTCATGTTCATTACCAGATTATGTTTCAGCATCAGAAATATAAATATCATTGGGATTCTCAGGTGTGTCAACAACAGGTTCACTAGAAGCATGCAAAGTCCAATCATTTTTCTTTTTCTTCTTCTTAGAAGGACTAGGTGCATCAAAATTAGTTCTTTGAGAATCTTGCTCAATTCTCTTAGGGTGGCCCTCGGGATACAAAGGTTCCTGAGTCATTCTACCTCCTCTAGTCATAACTCTAACATCATTATCATTTTTCTTATTATTTAATTCATTGAGCAAATCATTTTGTGCTTTAAGTACTTATTCTACCTGAGTGGTAACAATAGAAGCATGTTTACTAATGAGTTTAAGTTCACCTTTAACTCTAGACATATAATCACTCAATTGTTCTATCATATAAGCATTATGTTTCAATTGTATACTAACATAAGCATTGAAGTTTTCTTGTTTAACAATAAAATTATCAAACTCATCTAAGCATTGGCTGGAAGACTTATTACGATGAGTATCACCTTCATCAAATCTATAGAGATAATTTACCTTTACTACTTGTGTTGGGTTATCAAGACCATGCATTTCTTCAATAGGTGGTAAGTTCTTAACATCTTCAGCTTTAATACCTTTTTCTTTCATAGATTTCTTTGCCTCTTGCATATCTTCAGGACTGAGAAATAGAATACCCCTTTTCTTAAGAGTTAGCTTAGGAGTTGGTTCAAGAAGTGTCCAATTATTTTTATTACTCAACATATTATTCAATAGCAATTCAGCTTGATCAACAGTTCTTTCCCAGAAAACACAACCAACACAACTATCCAGGTGGTCTCTGGAAGCATCAGTTAGTCCATTATAATATATATCAAGTATTTCATTTTTCTTAAAAGGATGATCAGGCAAAGCATTAAGTAATCGGAGAAGCCTCCCCCAAGCTTGTGGGAGACTCTCTTCTTAAATTTGCACAAAATTATATATTTCCCTTAAGGCAGCTTGTTTCTTATGAGCGGGGAAATATTTAGTAGAGAAGTAATAAATCATATCCTGGGGACTACGCACACAACCAGGGTCAAGAGAATTAAACCATGTTTTAGCATCACCCTTTAAGGAGAACGGAAATAGCTTAAGGATATAATAGTAACGAATTTTTTCTTCATTCGTGAATAGGGTGGCTATATCATTCAATTTAGTAAGATGTGCCACAACAGTTTCAGATTCATAGCCATGGAAAGGATCAGATTCAACCAAAGTAATTAACTCAGGATCGACAGAGAAATCATAATCCTCATCAGAGATAAATATAGGTGAAGTAGCAAAAGCAGGGTCATATTTCATTCTAGCAGTCAAAGACTTTTCTTTCAGCTTAGCTAGCAGTTTCTTGAGATCATATCTATCTTTGCAAGCTAAAAGATTTCTAGCAGTTTCTTCATCCATAACATAACCCTCAGGCACAACAGGCAATTCATATCTAGGGGGAGAATCTTCATCATCAATATTATCAGTTTCAATAATTTCATTCTCTCTAGCCCTAGCAAGTTGTTCATCAAGAAATTCACCTAGTGGCATAGTATTATCAAGCATAGAAGTGGTTTCATCATAAGTATCACGCATAGCAGAAGTGGCATCATGAAGAACATGCGACATATCAGATTCAATAGCATGTGTAGGTGTCGCAAATTTACTCATAACAGAAGGTGAATCAAGTGCAGAGCTAGATGGCAGTTCCTTACCTCCCCTCATAGTTGAGGGATAAATCTTGGCTTTTTCATCTTTCAAGTTCTTCATAGTGATCAACAGATATAAATCCCAAGTGACTCAAAGAATATAGCTATGCTCCCCGGCAACGGCGCTAGAAAATAGTCTTGATAACCCCAAGTATAGGGGATCGCAATAGTTTTTGAAGACAGAGTATTCAACCCAAATTTATTGATTCGACAGAAGGGGAGCCAAAGAATATTCTCAAGTATTAGCAGTCGAGTTGTCAATTCAACCACACCTAAAAGACTTAATATCTGCAGCATAGTATTTAGTAGCAAAGTAGTATGGAAGTAACGGTAACGGTGGCAAAAGTAACAGTAATAGATTTGTAGTGATTGTAACAGTAGCAGCAGAAAAGCTCGTAGGCATTGGATCGATGATGGATAATTATGTCGGATGTGATTCTTCATGTAATAGTTATAACATAGGGTGACACAGAACTAGCTCCAATTCATCAATGTAATGTAGGCATGTATTCTGAATATAGTCATACATGCTTATGGAAAAGAACTTGCATGGCATCTTTTTTCCTACCCTCCCATGGCAGCGGGGTCCTATTGGAAACTAAGGGATATTAAGGCCTCCTTTTAATAGAGTACCGGACCAAAGCATTAACACTTAGTGAATACATGAACTCCTCAAACTACGGTCATCACCGGGAGTGGTCCCGATTATTGTCACTTCAGGGTTGCCGGATCATAACACATAGTACGTGACTATTGACTTGCAAGATAACATCAAGACTCACATATATTCATGAAAACATAATAGGTCCAGATCTGAAATCATGGCACTCATGCCCTAGTGACAAGAATTAAGCATAGCAAAGTCATAGCAACATCAATCTTACAACATAATGGATACTAGGGATCACCCTAACAAAACTAACTCGATTACATGGTAAATCTCATCCAACCCATCACCATCCAGCAAGCCTATGGTGGAATTACTCACGCACGGCGGTGAGCATCATGAAATTGGTGATGGAGGAAGGTTGATGATGACGATGGCGACGATCTCCACTCTTCGGAGCCTCGAACGGACTCTAGATCAGCCCTCTCGAGAGAGTTTAGGGCTTGACGGCGGCTCTGTATCGTAAAACGCGGTGAATCCTTCTCTCCGATTTTTTCTCCCCGAAAGTGAAGATATGGAGTTGGAGTCGAGGTCGGTGGAACCTCAGGGGGCCCACGAAACAGGGGCACGCGCCCACCCTCGTGGACAGGGTGTGGGCCCCGTGGTCTTGATTCTTTCGCTAGTATTTTTTATATATTTCAAAAATATTCTCCGTTGATTTTCAGGTCATTCCGAGAACTTTTATTTCTGCACAAAAATAACACCATGGCAATTCTGCTGAAAACAGTGTCAGTCCGGGTTAGTTCCATTCAAATCATGCAAGTTAGAGTCCAAAACAAGGGCAAAAGTGTTTGGAAAACTAGATACATTGGAGACGTATCAATGGCTAAGTTAATTGAAGCACGAAGGTACCTGGTTCCACAGGCAACTTGAGGGCAGCGCGTTTCGACAACTTGTCGGCAATGTTGTTCTCTGCTCGGGGAGCATGATCTGCTTGTAGACCGTCAAAACACTCCTGCAACTTCCTCACTTCATCCACACAGGCCTCCATCAACGAGCTCTGGTAATCCTTGTTAACTTGCTTGACGACAAGCTGCGAATCACCCCTGATGATGAGCTTCCTGATTCCGAGGTCTGCCACGATCCTAAGACCAGCAAGCAATCCCTCGTACTCTGCAGCGTTGTTCGTTGATTTTTCCCGAGGAAAGAGCATCTGGACTATGTACTTGAGGCGCTCTCCGGTGGGTGCAACGAGTAGCACACCGACACCAGCACCTTGCAGTGTGAAAGCTCCATCAAAGTACATAATCCAATCACGGCTCGTCTCCTTGCCGGGAAGGGTGATCTCCTGAATCTATTCGTCAGGCGTTGAGGTCCATTCTGCTATGAACTCTGCCAAGGCTTGGCTCTTGATTGTTGAAGTACTTTCGAACTTGAGGCCAAAGCTTGATAGTTCCAACACCCACTCCACAATCCTCCGGGTTGCATCCGGGTTGTGCAAGATTCGTTGCAAAGGGAGGCGGGTGACGACAGTGATCTCAAGCGCTTGGAAATAGTGACGCAACTTTCTCGAGGCCATAAGGAGGCCGAAAAGTAGCTCATGTATACCAGAATATCTTGACCTAGCCCCTACAAGAGGGAACTGACAAAATAAACCAGGTGCTGCATCACCTTCTTCTTCTATTCGACTTTGCCCACTTGCGTAGACTCTGTCTTGACGAGACCACGCTTTGCCGGGGGTTCTGCCTTGCCGGCATCAGGCCCTGACGGGGAGAGTTCCGACCCATCATCCGACGACTCCACCACTACCGTTGCTTCTTCCTCTCTGCGCCACTAGCGCAGCACTGGCCACTTGATTCATTGCCACTAGATATAGCAGCAACGGCTCTTACGGTTTAGGCGCGACTAGTATTGGCGTGGAGGAGAGGTACCTTTTCAAATCCTGCAGCACTGCCTCTGCCTGTCCATTTCATCGGACTCACCTTTTTCAAAATATTGAAAAAGGGGAGGGCGCACTCAGTAGATTTGGAGATGAACCTACTTAGAGCAGCAACGCAGCCGTCGAGCCTACGTACATCTTTGACTCGTCTTGGCGCCTCAATCTGCTCAATCGCTTTGATCTTGTCGAGATTTGCTTCGATTCCGCGTTGAGACACAAAGAAACCAAGAAGTTTACCGGATGGGACGCCGAACACGCACTTCTCTGGGTTGAGCTTGAGGTTGATCTTGCGTAGGTTTGCAAATCTTTCCTCTAGATCCTGCACGAGCGTGGCCTTGTCCTTGGTTTTGACCACTATATCATCCATGTAGGCTTCCATATTTCCATGCACCTGGGGCTCAAAACCGATTTGGACTGCTCGGGCAAATGTCGAACCAGCGCTTTTCAACCTGATAGGCATCCGTACAGAGCAGTACGTACCACATGGGGTGATGAACACGGTCTTTTCTTCGTCTTCCTTCATCATGAAGATCTGGTGGTATCCTGAGTACGCATCGAGGAATGACAGCAGGTAACACCCGGCAATGGAGTCCACTATCTGGTCAGTGCATGGCAGTGGGAAAGGATCCTTTGGACATGCTTTATTGATATTTGTATAGTCGATACACAGCCTCAATTTCCCATTAGCCTTACGCACTACCACTGGATTGGCCAACCATGTGGGGTGGAGAACTCCTCTGACCAAGCCTGCCGCCTCCAACTTGTTGATCTCCTCGATGATGAACTCTTGGCGCTCCAAAGCTTGCTTCCTGACCTTCGTCTTGACGGGCCATGCATGGGGACAGACAACAAAGTGGTGCTCAATCACCTCCGTGGGAACGCCGGGGATGTCGGATGCTTGCCATGCAAACACGTCGACATTCACCCGCAGGAAGGTGACGAGTGTGCTTTCCTATTTGTTGTCAAGGGTGGAGCTTATGGTAAAAGCTCCACCTGTGCAATCCTCCCTGATGGGGACCTTCTTGGTTTGTGGTGGGGCCGCCTTGGACCTCTTGCTCCCGCTGGCGGAACTCTCTGGCACGTCCTCAACAGAAATGTGCTGCTTCGAAGAGGCGCATTTACCGGAGGGGGCACAGGAACTCTTGCCGAGGTCAGAAGTCTTGTCGGAAGGGGCCTTGCCGGTAGGAGCAAAGGCCTTGCCGGTTTTCTTCTCCCTCGGGGTCTCAGCGGTAGGAGCAAGTGCCTTGGCAGGAGCTGATGCAACTGCCTCTCAGTAGAGTTGGTCGGCGCAGATGAGCGCGTCTTTCTTGTCGGAGAGGACGGTGATGACTCTCATTGGCCCAGGTATATTCAATATTTTGTAGGCGTAATGTGATGCCGCCATAAACTTGGCCAGCGTTGGGCGGCCGAGGATCCCATTATAGGGCAAGGGGATCTTGGCAACATCAAAAACAATCTTCTCCGTCCTATGATTTAGCTCGCCCCCAAATGTAACAGGCAATGCGATCTTACCCTTCGGCTGACTCCTCCCCTGGTTGCCCCTTGAAACGTGCATGTCTCCTCGAGATCTCCATCGGGGATTTGCAGCCTCTCGATCACAACGGGTGAGATCAAGTTCAGACTGGCCCCACCGTCAACTAGCACTTTTGTCACCTTGAGATTGCGTATCGTTGGCGAAACCAACAATGACAAACACTCGACCGCCGTTGTGTGATCGGGGTGATCCTCGGTATCAAAAATGATAGGCGTGCTGGACCACTTTAGTGGCCTCTGGGCGTCAAATGATGGCTCTGTCACAGTGACGTCACGCACCCACTGTTTTAGTTGGCGGTGAGAGGTATGCAACGAGGCGCCATCGTCGACGCACATGGCCTCCGTAGCTTTCTGGAACCCCATGCTCGCTGGACTCGTCGTCCTCATCATGATCATCATCTCCCTCGTTCTAGTCGCGGCCCCGAGCGGGCCTCTCTGGTTGATTATCTCTGCCGCGACGACCTCCTCGGTCGGCACACTTCTTGCTGGGCGCCTCAGCACCATCCGGGCCCTTCTCCTTATCTCGCCTCTCATATTCAGCTTGCTGCTTCTCTACAAGCAGCTCAACCTGCTGGCAATTCTGGAGGTCATGGCCCTTCGTGCGATGGATTTTGCAGTACAGCTTGTCGGAGCCTTCTGGCTTGTCGGCGGCCGCCAAGGCCCGGCAGGTGGCACACCCGCCAACTTCTTTGCCGGGGTCGTCAACCTTGGCCTTCTTGGTGGCGTCGGGGTTGTCGGATCCCTTGATAGCAAGCACGGCCTTGCCCTTACGCTGCCTGTTGCGGCGTCGTCGCTTCTTTGCCGGGGCGATGGCGTCTCCATCTGTGGAGTCGGTTTCTGCACCGACATCTTCGTCGGGGTACTTCCTCCCTTCTTCAGCCCGAGCACATCTATCAACCAGAACATAAAGCTCGGCTACATCTCTGACCTTGTTCATCGCCAGCTCCTCACGCATCTTGCGGTTGCGCACATTCTGATGGAATGCACTGATGACGATGGTGGGGTGAACGTCTGGGATGTTGTACTGCACACGGCTGAACCTTTGTATGTACTTGTGCAGGGTTTTGCCGTCCTTCTGGGGGATGACATGCAAATCACTCGCCTCGCCAGGAGCTTGGTGGCCCCCGGTAAAGGCGCCAACAAACTCGTGGCACAGATCCGACCAAGAAGAAATGGAATCCACGGGCAGGTGCATCAACCATGACATAACGTTGGGATTAAGCGCCAACAGGAATTAGTTGGCAAGCACATTGTCGTCGCGAGCCCCAGCGGCATGCATCGCGATAGTGTAGATGATGAGGAACTTCGACGGGTGTGTCCTTCCTTTGTACTTTTCTCTGACCTCAAGCTTGAATGTGCGGTGGGTGGGCCACTAGAATTGCCATAGCTCGCGGGTAAAGGCTGGACAACCCACCTCGTAAGGTAAGGCACCAGAGCCCCCCGGTGCTGGGCGGTCCATAGTGGGCCCCGCACGCCCATCTGACTGATGGCGCGCTTCTCGACATCGCTCGATAGTGTTCTGAGCGTCCTCCTGGGCTCGCTCCCGGAGAACTTGACGTTGGTCGCAGCGGGCTCGCGGGTCGGACGACGCTGTGGAAACGTTGTCATGAGCGTCGGCCCGACGAGCCGGTGGCTGCTGTTGCTGGCATGGGGGAGGAGAGTGCACCATGGTCGCAGCAGCTCCGGTCCTTCCACCACCGGCGTGCATCAGCTCGACAGAGCACCAGCATGAGGGATCCGCTGGTCGCAGTTCATCTCTATTGGCGAAGCTGATGAGGCTCCGAATGGTGGCTCTCCACTCGTCGAGCTTCTCCACGGCGGGAGGAAAGTCGAGGAGCAGTTGCACACGCGCCAACGCTTCTGCTGGCGTGGGTGGCGGCGAAAGCTGCATGGACCGTGACGCGCTCTGACTTCTAACCACGTTAGAAGGATCTCTATCATGGTCTCACGGTCGCACGGCGCTTCCGCTAGTGTCTGGACGTGCATGCTGGCCCGATGCATCTTGAGAGTGACGCAAAGGGCTCTTCCCGCGGTGGCACCCGGGGGCACCGACGTCGCGGCATTGCTCGCCATGCACGAGCTGGGAAGATCGCGGCGCGGGCGCCGGCGGGGGTGTCCTAGAGGTCGTCGTGCCGCCTGTAGGCAGCGCGGTGACGTCCTTGGACCCAGCGGTGTGCGGCTCATTGTCTTGGGCACGAATGACGCTACTCGCCTGGCTCCAATGACCGGAGTGTGGTGGATCCTCGTGGGCCACGCCTCCGCCACCATCCGCGGCCGCACCATGGCCCACCCACGCTGGCACGGGCGGTTCGGCTCCAAACGGACCGATCGCCGCGATCCCCTTCTTTTTGGGAGACATGGTGTAATGCCCAGTATGTGACTATGCCTCCGACGTGTCGAGGCACGACTTAAAGGCATAAGCACATACTAGAATGATCTCCAGTATGGTATCTTTGCACAACTCATGTAAAAGAGGGGATGAAAAAGTAAAAGAGTAGTTGGCTTACACTCGCCACGTCACACAATGTAATAAATTAATATTCATCATCCAAATAACATCAGAGTCCGACTACGGACGAAGATCCAAATGAAAGATACCATAAATAAAGCAACAAAAGGTCCCGATCATCCTAGTAAGAGCCCTACTGATCCTCGGGGTAAGACACGTAGTATCGCCCACGCTCTTCGTCGAACTCCCAATACAACACTGAACCACCACCACCTGTGTAGTTCTCATAGGTACTTGCATCTGGTGTTGTGTAGAATCTATGAGCCACGGAGGACTCAGCAACCCCGTTCCCGGGTAGCAATACTATAAAATCCTTAGGTGTGGAAAAGGCTTAAAAACAAGGTTGCAGCAGCACTAGCACTAACTTACGGGTTTAGAGCGAGGAGAGAAACAAGTGCCAACGATCGACAAAGTGATCACGAAGTGATCCTAACTAAACACGTCAATCATAACCCCATCGTGTTCACTTCCCGGACCCCTTTGGAAAGAGACCGTCACGGTTACTCACACTGGTAGTGTATTATGAACATGGTGTCAAGTTATCTACAACCGGATATTAACAAATTCCCATCTGCCACATAACCGCGTGCACGGCTTTCGGAAGATCAAACCCTGCAGGGGTGTCCCAACTTAGCCCATCACAAGCTCACGATCTGCGGAGTCGCAACTCCAAAGTGGGAAGACCCGAGTATTCTCGGAATCCTGTGCTCAAGATATTTCGACAAAGGTAAAACTAATCCAGCAAGACCTTCCGACGTGCCGACACCCTGATAAGAGCCGCGTGTATCCCGTCTCAGGCCACGATTGGATTGTCCAAACTTCCGGTAGGCCAAATACCAGAGTTGCCCCTGGCGGCCACCGGCGGTTGACAAGTTTGGACCAACACTCATGAGGAGCACTGGCCCGGGTAGTAAAATTAAGTCCTCGGGGTCCGGAAAGTCCCTATGCAAGTTATTTAGTTATGGAAAATGGTAAAACCAAGGTCGGGCCTTGCTGGAAAAGCTTTAGCACTAAGCGAGTTATCGAGGGGGGCCCATAAACCCCAACCGTGCTAGGGACGCAAAATCAAGGAACATAACACCGGTTTAACGGTTCCTAGGGTGGCATGAGTGGAACAAAACACCAAGCAAGAGGCTTAGCCTTCCACCCATTACCAATAAATAGGTGCCTTAGTTTAACAGATTATATATTGTGATATCCCAAAGCAACTTCATCATGGAGCAATCTTCAAAGCTGCACCTGCAACTAACAACGCTATAAGAGGGGTTGATCGACGCGTACTTAGCCGAACAACGGTTTGCTAGGAAGGTGGTTAGAGTGTTTCATGGCAACAATAGGAGGACTGACAAACAGACATAGGCATCGAGGCAATATCTAAAGAGCGAGACATCTAGCATAGGCAAAGATAGTAGTGATATCTGGGTATGGTCATCTTGCTTGTTGATTCCACGGAGGGATCGTAACCTTGCTCCTCAAACTCAGCCTCGGCAGTAACCTCAAACTCCGAATCGGCTCCCGGATCTACTCAACACAAGAACACAACACGGCACAAAATCAAACATGGAGCAATGCACAAACAACATGATGCAAGTAATAACATGGGATGCAAGTATGATGTGTGTATGCATGTGGATGCTCTTGAGCCTAAGGAAAAGTTGATGGAAAAAGCCCTCATCTTGGAAAACCAAGCAAGCCACTGGATAAGGGGGAATATTTCGGTTGAAATCGATATAAAGATCACCGAAAACGGACGCACGGTTTGCAAATGGCAAGCAAAACAATATTCACACAAACTGTAGTTTAGAGCAACGTGGCAACTTTGGAGCAAAAATAATTATGCTACAGCACTCAAACATGGAGACAAAGGGCATGGATGTGAAGTAGACATGATACTCAACAAGCATGAACTTAGAACACACCCAAAAACCTACTGGAACACAATTAACTAAGCATGTCAAGTTGCAATAAATTTATCCAGACTTAGTAAAAATCTGGGAAGGCAAAAACATCATCACAATGCTGCCTTCGGAGGCACAAAACAACAAGCATATCAACTCCATTAAGTATATAAAGATCATGGACATGTAATAGACATATCATACATCAAACAACTCCACTGGAGCAACTCCATAGGATGCATGGATCAATAACAACAAGCTTCACCAAATTGATCATGCTGACAACAGGCTGACAAGTAAATTTATAGCAACTTGAGAGCAAGAAATAAATAAGCTACAGTAGGCCATATATGCAAACTAAGGCATGGATGGATATAGCATGACATGAACAACAAGACATGATCATTGGACATACTAAAACAAGCATGGATTCGAGTGGGGCATCAAGCAAACATAGCATCAGGTTTAACGGATTCAGACTTAGCAGTTTTTTTCACTAAGTATAAAACAGCAACATTGGCATGGCATGTTTACAAGCTTGTTTAAGTCACCTCAAGGCATATCATGAAAAGTGGATTGCACCACAGCAAAGACCATATGATTGTGCTTCTAAAACATATAGACATGTGGCATGAAGACGAACACACCAATAGCAATGAGCAAGTCAAATTAACATCTCATATCAAGATTCAGCACTTAACAGCCACATGCACTTTTGCAACAGAGATTAACATGGCAATATGACAACTAACATGAATGCTACAGCAACCATCATGTAGAGCATTTAACAACGAACATCTGGACATATCATTCACTCCATTCGGACCGACATGCACAAAGTTATCACATCTCAAACATGGCAACAAAATTACAGTCATCAGCAGTTTTAAACATATAGCACTCTTGCAACGATGATTAGGGCATCAAGATGAACTCAAACAAGCATGCCACAGTGGAACAAAATAAAGAGCACATATCAGCGAACATTTTGATGTATTACACGCTCAAAACGGATCTACGAGCACGAAGTTATTGCATGTCAAAGAGGGCAACAAATTTACTGAATCTGGGGACTTAGTGGGATTTTTACCCTCCGAAAAAGTCAAATGTGGACGAGGAGGTCCCAGGACGGAGAGATCCGGCGAAGACGGGGCATTTGGTTGGCGGGACGGGTGGATCTCATCCACCCGCCAGATCTGGATCGGGGCGGGCCCGGCGGCTCGCCGGAGAACGTCACCGGCGGGGAAGAAGGCCGCGGCGGTGCGGTGGCGCCGGGAAGAGGCCGGGGCGCGGTGGCACAAGCTCGCCGGAGCGCGGCGGCGGGCCTGGCCGGAGGGACCGGCAGCGGCGGGGCGCGGAGCCCTCGGAGTTTGGGCGGCGGCGGTCGGCCCTCGGGGCAGAGGCGGCGGCGCGGTGGCGCGAGCTCGCCGGCGGCAGGCGAAGCTCGGCGAGTCGAGCCGGCGGCGAAGACGAAGTGCGGCGGCGGCGGATGCACGCGGGCCGGGCGGGCCCCGCCTAGGCCGGGCGGGCCGGCGGCGCTGCGCGGGTGGAGAGGCGCAGCTCGGACACGCGGCGCCGTCCGGGCGGACGTGTCCGGCGCCGTCCGGACGTGTCCAGCGGCCGGAGGAGCTGCGGGGCACGGGGAAAAAGGGGGAAAAGGAAGAACTAGGGTTTCGCCCAAAAATGGAGGGGATGGGGCCTTTTTATAGGCATATGGAGCTAGGAGACTCCAAATAAGGTGCGGTTTTCGCCCACACGATCACGATTCGATGACCGAGAGGATGGGAGTGGGTGGGCTGGGTTAGTGGGATGTTGTGGAGGGGGTCTTGGGCCAAAAGAAGAGAAGCATTTAGCCCACTAGGTTAACCGTTGGAGTATCAAACGAACTCGAAACGCGATAAAACTTGACAGGCGACCAAAACAACATCGCACGACAAGTCTCACCTCATTCCGGGAACGTTACACGGCCACATGTGAAATAAGGACTCGGGGGTGCCACGGGCACGTGTGTGAGTGTTGGAACTCGAAACAGACAACGGGAAGAGGCGAGCGGGACCGGGTGCAAGTTACAACACGAATGCAATGCAATGCACATGATAACATGACATGGATGAAATGCACACACGCACACGACAAAACGAAGAAATCCGAAAAGAAAGAAGAGCCCAGAATGGAATTGAAGAAGTCAACGTTTCATATATTGCCATAAATGGAAAGTATCACATATGGGGTGTTACAAACTCTCCTACACTACATAAAGATCTCTTCCCGAGATCTAGGACTGGAAGAAGGAAGGATACTCGGAACGAAGGTGATCTTCTCGTTCCCACGTAGCTTCTCGGTCGGTATGGTGTGACCACTTCACTTTCAAGAACTTGATTGACTTGTTGTGGGTCTTGCGCTCAGTTTCTTCAAGAATAGCAACAGGGTGCTCATGATAAGACAAGTCTTGTTGAATATCAATCTCCTCGAACGGAATGGTGCATTCAGGTGTCTTGAAGCACTTGCGGAGTTGAGACACGTGAAACACATCATGAACATTTGCAAAGTTGGAGGGAAGCTCAAGTTGATAGGCTAGATCGCCTCTTTTGCCAAGAATCTTGAAAGGGCCCACGTATCTCGGAGCAAGCTTTCCTTTGATACCGAATCTTTGGGTTCCTTTCATAGGAGAAACACGGAGATAGACATGATCTCCAATGTAGAAAGCCAAATCATGATGCTTGCCGTCATAGTAACTATTTTCACGCGATTGAGCGGCTTTGAGATTCTCAGGTATGACTTTGCACATTTCTTCAGCTTCTGAGATCAAATCATTGCCAAGAAGTTGACGTTCACCAGTCTTGGACCAGTTGAGCGGGGTACGGCACTTTCTGCCATGGAGGATTTCAAAAGGAGCTTTGTCGGCACTTGCTTGGAAACTGTTGTTGTAAGAGAATTCGGCAAACGGGAGACAATCTTCCCACTTCATACCAAAAGAGATGACACAAGCTCTCATCATGTCTTCGAGGATCTGATTCACGCTTTCGACTTGACCACTAGTCTGAGGGTGAAACGCAGTGCTAAAACGAATTTTTGTGCCCATGGCTGACTGAAAGGAGTCCCGGAACTTGGATGTGAACAAACTTCCACGGTCTGAGGAGATGACTTGAGGAATGCCATGCAAAGAAACAATTCTGGAGGTGTACAGTTCTGCCAGCTGAGCTGCGTTGATGGATTCTTTGACGGGAAGGAAATGAGCTACTTTAGTTAGCTTGTCAATCACTACAAAGAAAGCATCATTCCCCTTCTTGGACTTGGGAAACCCAGTGACGAAATCCATTTCAATGTGATCGAATTTCCACTCGGGAATAGGTAGAGGTTGGAGGAGACCGGCTGGACATTGATGCTCTGCCTTCACTCTTCTGCAGACATCACATTCATTCACGAATTGGGCAATCTCCCTTTTCATGCGAGTCCACCATTATGATTGCTTGAGGTCTTGGTACATCTTAGAACTTCCGGGATGAATCGAGAGGAGGGAGTCATGTGCTTCGTTCATTATGAGCTTCCTGAGATCACCCTTGGGAACCACAATTCTGTCTTCAAAGAACAAGGTGTCTTTCTCATCAGCGCGATAGCACTTGTATTTGGGAGTACCCTTAGCAATACCAAGTTTCACTTTCTGCACCATAGCATCACTTAGTTGTGCCTCACGGATTTGATCTTCCAAGGTAGGAGCAACTTAAAGGTTTGCAAGAAAGCCTTGCAGAACAACTTGGAGGTTGAGCTTCCTGAATGATTCACAAAGCTCAGGCTGGAACGGTTTGAGAAGGAGACAGTTGCAATATGCCTTTCTGCTCAAGGCATCTGCAATTACATTGGCCTTGCCAGGTGTGTACTCAATGCTTGGATCATATTCTTGAATCATCTCAACCCAACGAGTATGGCGAAGGTTAAGGTTTGGTTGTGTGAAGATGTACTTCAAGCTCTTGTGATCGGTGAAGATGTCCACTTTTCTGCCCAACAGAAGGTGTCTCCACGTGATCAAGGCATGTACAACTGCTGCTAGCTCGAGATCATGTGTGGGGTAATTCTTCTCATTTGGTTTCAACTGACGAGAAGTGTATGCCACAATCTTCTTGTCTTGCATGAGAACACCACCAAGACCTTGCAAAGAAGCATCACAAAAGACTTCATAGGGCTTGGACTCATCCGGAGGAGTAAGAACCGGAGCAGAAATGAGCTTCTCTTTGAGTGTTTTGAATGCCACATCACAATCAGGAGTCCAGGAGTACTTGACATTCTTCTGCAACAGGTTCGAAAGAGGCTTGGCAATCTTTGGAGAAGTTCTCAACGAACCTTCTGCAATGGCTAGCGAGACCAAGGAAGCTACGGAGTTGCTTGACATTCTGCGGGGGTTCCCAGTTGACAATAGCTTCAACTTTCTCGGGGTTCACAGAAATGCCCTCGGCAGAGATAATATGGCCAATATATAAGACTTTATCCAGCCAGAATTCACATTTAGAGAACTTCGCATAGAACTTGTGTTCACGGAGCCTGTCAAGGACCAAACGGAGGTACTTGGCATGGTCTTCTTCATTCTTGGAGAATACCAAGATGTCATCCAGATAGACGAGAACAAATTCATTCGTGTAGGGGTTGAATATGAAGTGCATCATCCGAGAGAAAGTGGGTGGAGCATTTGCAAGGCCGAATGACATGACCGTGTATTCAGAGGAGCCATAGCTTGTTCTGAATGTGGTCTTGTGAATATCCTCTTCACGGATACGAATCTGATGGTAACCCATCCGGAGATCGAGCTTCAAGAACACCTTTGCTCCTTAGAGCTGCTCAAACAATTCATTGATATTGGGGAGCGGATACTTATTCTTTATTGTCTTCTTGTTCAACGGTCGGTAATCAACACAAAGGCATTCCGTGACATCCTTCTTCTTGACAAATAGAACACCACAGCCCCAAGGAGAAGTACTAGGCCTGATTAGACCCATACGTTCTTTCTCATCGAGTTGTTTCTTCAGCTCCTTCAACTCTTCAGGAGAAAGCTTGTACGGATGCCGACATGCTGGCTCGGTACCGGGTTCGAGTTCAATGACGAATTCAACTTGAGATGGGGAGGCATGCCTAGAAGATCTTCAGGGAAAACATCTTCATATTCATTCACCACCGGAATATGAGAAATGGCATTAATCTCGCCCTTTTCATTGAGAGAGAATAGCCTGATTGTGTTATCTCGAGCTGCGAAGATAATCATGTCTTCGTCAGGATGAGTAAGCTTGACTTCCTTGTTTGCACAATCAATGTTTGCATCATGCTTGGAGAGCCAATCCATCCCAAGAATAAGATCAATGTTGGAGTTGCCAAGAACAACCGGAGAAACCAGAAAATTGTAATCACCCATATGAATAGATATATCTGGAGCCATGTAGCGAGAATTCATTTGTATTCCCGGTGAGACCACAGTTACAGACGTTGGCAGCTTTTGGAGTGGAACTTCATGCTTGGATGCAAAAGGTTTTGAAATGAAGGACATCGATGCACCAGAATCAAACAACACTTTTGCAGGAATTGAGTTAACTAGAAGATTACCAATTATCACATCCGAAGAATTCTCTGCTTGAGCTGCATTCATCAGATTCACTCTTGCGTACTTGGGATTGTGCTTGACAATAGCATTGCTGACAGGTGGAGGAGGCGGAAGGCGCCTTTGAGTACACTTGTTAGCATAGTGACCCTTCTGGCCACACTTGTTGCAAGTAACTTCTGAAAGAGGCCGGTGATAAGGACCACTTGGTCTTGGAGCTTGAAACTGAGGCTTGGACTGATTGATTGGGTTGGGTGGGTGGGAGAATCCACGGACACCTGAGTGCTTGTTGTTGCTTGGAGGACGGAGCACTGGAGGAGGCGGTAGCCGGAACTTCTGGTGCTTGGCAACCACTTGGGAAGAAGAGGAGGAGTGAACAGCATCTCTGATCCTCTTTTTGGAAGCTTCAATCTTAAGCTGAGTTGCCTCTTGCTTAAGAGCCATATTATAGAATTGGTCAAAGTCATCCGGATCGAACAAGGTGAGAGCTAGTTGGAGTTCATCCTTTAGACCACCACGGAACTGATAAATCTTGCTCTTGGCATCTGGGATGTCTTTCTTGGCATAGCGGGCAAGATTCTGGAACTTGACATTGTATTGATAGACGGACATAGTGCCTTGCTACAGGTTGCGGAATTGATCACGCATGCCTTCAATGACATTGGTTGGAATGTGGTGAGAGCGGAAATCCTTGCAGAAGTCAGTCCACAAGATCTCACGTCCACCTGTGGAATCTTTGTACTGTTGCGACCAATCAGCAGCTTGGTCTTTGAGTTGGAAAGTGGCAAACTTGACATAATCCTCAGGTCTCACGTTACTGCATTCAAAGTGCTTTTTGATGTCTGTGATCCAGTCTTCAGCATCTAGCGGATCCACACAGTAACTGAAAGACTTTGGTTGGTTTGCCAGGAATTGGTTGAGGGTTGCAAAGTGAGGTTGATTGAACAGATTGCCTTGGCCTTGGTTCCCATGACCACCTTGATTTGCTTGGTTGGCTTGAATGTTCTGCATCATTTACATAAGCATCTGGGTGTTCTGGTTGGTCGCTTGCATAATTGCTCTCCAGGCCTCAGACGGAGGAGGAGGGGAAGGAGGACGTTCAGGAACACGCTCTTCTTCACCCTCTGGGTTAGCGTTGGGAACCTTCTTAGGAGCCATCCTGAATGAGATGACAACTATTAGCCATTGATTGAAAATATATAAGCTGAATCAACGGCTAGAAATTGCAACATAAGTCTTCGCAAGAACATTCGAACAAAATGAACGAATGTAATCCACAGTTTAATGGTACAACAATCTTCTTGAGAAGCCACTTGGGAGAACAAAAAGTAAATAAAACAACAAGGAGCAGATAGAACAAATACAAGATAGAAGCTTCGTTCCACATGTTCATGTTGAAAGCTCATGGAACGTGTTACAAAAGGGTTTTGCAATCCCCGGATCAGCATAGCCAAGGACCCTTTAAGATGCAACTCCCAATTGGAACAACGCCCATAAAACCACTTCACTCAATGTTGAACCCCGAACTCCATATCATGCACTCGTTGGAAGAATGCCTACGAGCTACTAGAAGAACCCACCTATTAATTTCCGAAGGTTTCCGGTTATGCAATCGGGTGTTGGGGATACAGGGGAAGCACCGCGCACTCAACTCTAATCCTACATCCAGCTGTATCCATCCTTCAACACATAACCAGTCATCCTCGGAAACTGTTTACCTCGGACCTTCGAAACGCATCTGCTATACAAGTTGTGGCAATACTCCCGAACTACCTCCCTAGTACTGGGTAATGTCGGGGTTATCTCACCACTAACCGCATAGAAGAGTTTTCGATGTCGGTCGTCTTAAGTATTCTAGAACCGCTGCGATACATTTGTGACGACAACACCTCGGAGCTCAACTCCCCGAGACACTGCCACAACCCCTAAATGACAGGAGGCATTGAGAACAATGTTCTCGTCACAAATATATCGGAACAATCCAAACAATACTCGCGTGATCCTAAAAAAGAAATTAGGGAATTTTTGAGACTAGAAGAGATAGAACAACGTCAGTAGTCCTCACCAAAGCGATGAAGGGATGAGGAGTAAAAAGAAATCCTACTCTCCGATATATATATATAGGACTCAAAACATTTTCATGTGTGTGCCTAGACTCAACCGTCAACGATTCGATCAATGAGGGGGCTCCTAGGTCGGAGAAGGCTCTGATTACCAACTTGTAATGCCCAGTATGTGACTATGCCACCCACGTGTCGAGGCACGACTTAAAGGCATAAGCACATACTAGAATGATCTCAAGTATGGTATCTTTGCACAACTCATGTAAAAGAGGGGATGAAAAAGTAAAAGAGTAGTTGGCTTACACTCGCCACGTCACACAATGTAATACATTAACATTCATCATCCAAATAACATCAGAGTCCGACTACGGACGAAGATCCAAATGAAAGATACCATAAATAAAGCAACACAAGGTCCTGATCATCCTAGTAAGAGCCCTACTGATCCTCGGGGTAAGACACGTAGTATCGCCCATGATATTCGTCTAACTCCCAATACAACTCTGAACCACCACCACCACCTGTGTAGTTCTCATCGGTACCTGCATCTGGTGTTGTGTAGAATCTGTGAGCCATGGAGGACTCAGTAATCCCGTTCCCGGGTAGCAATACTATCAAAGCCTTAGGTGTGGAAAATGCTTAAAAACAAGGTTGCAGCAGCACTAGCACTAACTTACAGGTTTAGAGCGAGGAGAGAAACAAGTGCCAACGATCGACAAAGTGATCACGAAGTGATCCTAACTAAACACGTCAATCATAACCCCATCGTGTTCACTTCACGAACCCCTTTGGAAAGAGACCGTCATGGTTACTCACGCTGGTAGTGTATTATGAACATGGTGTCAAGTTATGTACAACCGGATATTAACAAATTCCCATCCGCCACATAACCGCGCGCACGGCTTTCGAAAGATCAAACCCTGCAGGGGTGTCCCAACTTAGCCCATCACAACCTCACGATCTGCGGAGTCGCAACTCCAAAGTGGGAAGACCCGAGTATTCTCGGAATCCCGTGCTCAAGATATTTCGACAAAGGTAAAATTAATCCAGCAAGACCTCCCGACGTGCCGACACCCTGATAAGAGTCGTGCGTATCCCATCTCAGGCCACGATCGGATTGTCCAAACTTCCGGTAGGCCAAATACCAGAGTTGCCCCAGGTGGCCACCGGCGGTTGATAGGTTTGGACCAACACTCATGAGGAGCACTGGCCCGGGTTGTGAAATTAAGTCCTCGGGGTCCGGAAAGTCCCTATGCAAGTTATTTAGTTATGGCAAATGGTAAAACCAAGGTTGGGCCTTGCTGGAAAAGCTTTAGCACTGAGCGAGTTATCAATGGGGGCCCATAAACCCCAACCATGTTAGGGACGCAAAATCAAGGAACATAACACCGGTTTAACGGTTCCTAGGGTGGCATGAGTGGAACAAAACACCAAGAAAGAGGCTTAGCATTCCACCCATTACCAATATATAGGTGCTTTAGTTTAACAGATTGTATATTGTGATATCCCAAAACAACTTCATCATGGAGCAATCTTCAAAGCTTCACCTGCAACTAACAATGCTATAAGAGGGGCTGAGCGACGCGTACTTAGCCGAACAACTGTTTGCTAGGAAGGTGGTTAGAGTGTTTCATGGCAACAATAGGAGGGATGAAAAACAGACATACGCATCGAGGCAATATCTAAAGAGCGAGACATCTAGCATAGGCAAAGATAGTAGTGATATCTGGGTATGGTCATCTTGCCTATTGATTCCACGAAGGGATCGTAACCTTGCTCCTCAAACTCAGCCTCGGCGGTAACCTCGAACTCCAAATCGGCTCTCGGCTCTATTCAACACAAGAACACAACACGGCACAAAATCTAACACGGAGCAATGCACAAACAACATGATGCAAGTCATAACATGGGATGCAAGTATTATGTGCGTATGCATGTGGATGCTCTTGAGCCTAAGGACAAGATGATGGAAAAAGGCCTCATCTTGGAAAACCAAGCAAGCCATTGGATAGAGTGGAAGATTTCGGTTGAAATCGATATAAAGATCACCGGAAACGGACGCACGGTTTGCAAATGGCAAGCAAAAAAATATTCACACAAAACTGCAGTTTACAGCAACATGGCATCTTTGGAGCAAGAAATAATTATGCTACAGCACTCAAACATGGAGACAAAGGGCATGGATTTGAAGTAGACATGATACTCAACAAGCATGAACTTAGAACACACCCAAAAACCTACTTGAACACAATTAACCAAGCATGGCAAGTTGCAATAAATTTATCCAGACTTTGTCAAAATCTGGGAAGGCAAAAACATCATCACGATGCTGCCTTCGGAGGCACAAAACAACAAGCATATCAACTCCATTAAGTATATAAATATCATGGACATGTAATAGACACAGCATACATCAAACAACTCCATTGGAGCAACTCCATAGGAGGCATGGATCAATAACAACAAGCTTCACCTAATTGATCATGCTGACAATAGACTTAGCAGTTTTTTTCACTAAGTATAAAACATGAACAATGGCATGGCATGTTTACAAGCTTGTTTAAGTCACCTCAAGGCATATCATGGAAAGTGGATTGCACCACAGCAAAGACCATATGATTGTGCTTCTAAAACATATAGACATGTGGCATGAATACAAACACACCAATAGCAATGAGCAAGTCAAATCAGCATCTCATATCAAGTTTCAGCACTTTACAGCCACATGCCCTTTTGCAACAAAGATTAACATGGCAATATGACAACTAACATGAATGCTACATCAACCATCATGTAGAGCATTTCACAACGAAGATCTGGACATATCATTCACTCCATTCGGACCAACATGCACAAAGTTATCACATCTCAAACATGGCAACAAAATTACAGTCATTAGCAGTTTTAAACATATAGCACTCTTGCAACGATGATTAGGGCATCAAGATGAACTCAAACAAGCATGCCATAGTGGAACAAAATGAAGAGCACATCTCAACGAACATTTTGATATATTACACGCTCAAAACGGATCTACGAGCACGAAGTTATTGCATGTCAAAGAGGGCAACAAATTTACGGAATCTGGGGACTTAGTGGAATTTTTACCCTCCGAAAAAGTCAAACGTGGACGAGGAGGTCCCGGGACAGAGAGATCCGGCGGAGACAGGGCGTTTGGTTGGCGGGACGGGTGGATCTCATCCACCCGCCAGATCTGGATCGGGGCGGGCCCGGCGGCTCGCCGGAGAACGTCACCGGCGGGGAAGAAGAAGGCCGCGGCGGCGAGGAGGCGTCGGGAAGAGGCCGGGCGCGGTGGCGCGAGCTCGCCGGAGCGCGGCGGCGGGCCTGGCCGGAGGGACCGGCAGCGGCGGGGCGCGGAGCCCTCGGAGTATGGGCGGCTGCGGTCGGCCCTCGGGGCAGAGGCGGCGGCGCGGTGGCGCGAGCTCGCCAGCGGCGGGCGGAGCTCGGCGTGTCGGGCCGGCGGCGAAGACGAAGTGCGGCGGTGGCGGATGCACGCGGGCCGGGCAGGCCCCGCCTGGGCCCGGCGGGCCGGTGGCGCTGCGCAGGTGGAGAGGCGCGGCTGGGACACGTGGCGTGATCTGATTGGCCGGGCGCGTCCGGGCGGACGTGTTCGGTGCCGTCCGGACGTGTACGCCGGCCGGAGGAGCTGCGGGGCACGGGGAAAAGGGAAAAAAAGAAGGACTAGGGCTTCGCCCGAAAATGGAGGGGATGGGGCCTTTTTATAGGCATATGTAGCTAGGAGACTCCAAATGAGGAGCGGTTTTCGCCCACACGATCATGATCCGATGACCGAGAGGATGGGAGTGGGTGTGCTGGGGTGGGCTGTTGTGGAGGGGGTCTTGGGCCAAAAGAAGAGAAGCATGTAGCCCACTAGGTTAACCGTTGGAGTATCAAATGAACTCCAAACGCGATGAAACTTGACAGGCGGCCTACATGTACCAAAACAACATCGCACGACAAGTCTCACCTCATTCCGGGAACGTTACATGGCCACATACGAAAGAAGGACTCGGGGGTGCCACGGGCACGTGTGTGAGTGTGGGAACTCGAAACAGACAACGGGAAGAGGCGAGCGGGACCGAGTGCAAGTGACAACACGAATGCAATGCAATGCACATGATAACATGACATGGATGAAATGCACACATGCACACGACGAAACAAAGAAACCCGAAAAGAAAGAAGAGCCCAGAATGGAATTGAAGAAGTCAATGTTTCATATATTGCCATGAATGGAAAGTATCACATATGGGGTGTTACACATGGCGATGAAGAAGTCGATGCGCTAACTTCTAGACCAGATTTTCACAGCCTAGCGCCCCCTACCTGGCGCGCCTAAGATGTCGAGGGAAACGGCACCTATGGGATCCCGGGGACCCCTACTACGGTTGGCGGGGGCGTAGCACTACACAAAGAGCAGGTCTAGCGAACAATGTGTGGGAATTTTTACCCAGGTTTCGGGCCGCAAATGATGCGTAACACCCTAGTCCTGCTTGTCTGTGTTTATCTTGTGTTCTTGAGCTCTTGAATTGGCTACTATGCGTGCCTTGTCCAAAAAGTCTGAATCCTTCCATAGTACGCCTCGGGCCTCCTTTTATATGGCAAATGGGTCGCCCAGTGGCACATGGGAGGTGGAAAGTATCTACAGTGTACAAGTTTATCGCCTGACACCGTAGGACAAACGCATTTAATGCGCTGCCTACATGCCCTCTTGCTTTATCGGGGACGGCAATAGAGCTCGTCCCGTCCGTCGCCGCCTCGCCTTGTTCCGACGTGCGTCGAAGCTGACGAGGCATACAGCGCCACGCTGGCTGGCTGGTTGTTGTGCGGTGCGGTGGCAGGGTCTTCACGAAGATCTGCATGCCACCACGCAGGTGCTTGTCTAGTTGGCGGGCTGGTTGCCCTGTTGGAATGGCCGCGGGGCAGCAAAACCTTGGTAGATGCGGGCCCGGCCGTGGCCCCACAGATGCCCCCGGTAAGGGTCTTGCCGGGGCTTGTGGCCATCCCCGGCAAGGATCTTGCTGGGGGTCTTCGGTCGTCCCCGGCAAGGATCTTGCCAGGGGTCCTCGTCTTCTAGTCTTTATCTAGATTCGCAGGCCTTAGTCTTCACAAAGATCTGCATGCCACCACGCATGCGCCCCTGAGTCTTGGCCTTGACGTTGTTGATGGTGCTAGAGCTCCCAGGCCCAAGGGTGACGGCCTTGCTGGTGTTGGGAAAGTTGCCCCGACAAGGCCCTTCCCGGGCTATGTAGGATGCCCCGGCAAGGGTGTCGCCGGGGGGGGTCCATCTTGCCCCTCTACTCTCCATGCCTCCGTCTTGAGTGTTGCCTTGGCAGTCTTGTACCTTTCCTTCCTCTGCCCCGCCAAGCATGGCCGCAGGTGCGGCTACGACTGCCAGTGCACAAGTAAAGGGGTACAGAAAGGCCCCTACTTTTGTACACCGACAGGGGTGGCGCGCCCTGGTGGGTAGTGGCCACCTCCAGCCCCTTCTGGTCCTCCCACGAAGCTTCTGGTGCCTCATTTGTTCCAAAAAAATTGTCAAAAAAATTGTTGCATTTGGAGAACTTTTTCTGCACAAAAACAACACCACTGTTGTTCTGCTGAAAACAGCGTCAGTTCAGGTTAGTTCCATTCAAATCATACCAAAACCATATAGAATTGTTGTAAATATGGCATGAATACTTCATAAATTATAGATACGTTAGAGATGTATCAGGTACACTTGCACGTCTCCACACCTTGTAGGTGGTCGGCCAGCCCCTCGCAGATGAAGATGTGCGAAGAACCAGAGTCCGCGAGCATCAACACTTCGCGGTCCTAGACCCACCCATGGAGGCGCATGGTGGTAGGCGACTTGGCGCCATCGACGGCCTCCTTGGAGATAACACAACAATCCACGTCGTGATGGCTCGGCGTAGGCGTGTGCAGCGTCCCATCGTCGGTGATGGGCGGTTTGCGCTGCATCATGTCGAGCACCTCTTCGACCACGTGAAGCTGGATAGTGGGACTACAATGGTGGTTGCGCCCACACCGCTCGCCGTAGGTGAAGAAGAGTCTGCGCGCTCGGCATTATGCATGGAGCGCGGCAATACTATCATCTTGGGGAGGAGTGTGTGTCGCTTCGATGACTCGGCGGTCCGCGCTGGTGCTGCCTGCTTGGGTGGTGCTGGTGCCGGCAGCAGGATAAGCAGTAGTGCTGAACGGGGCACCGACCGAGTCGGTGTAGGCGTGGAGTAATGGTGATCCTCCAATCGCATCACCTCCATCACTTCTTCCTTACGCGAGCAAGATCGATGATAGTATTGAGCATTTTTGGGCCATGCAAAACAACTGCTGCTCGAATTTCCTTCTGTAAACCATCAATGAAATGTGTAATAAAATATGTAGGTTCTCGTGATGCATGATGATTGACGAGCCATGAGATTATGCATAAATTGGGTGATTTTTTTGCATATTCAGTCATTGTTCCACTCTGTCTAAGCCTATCGAACTGATGCAATAGAGACTGAAACTCCTCTCGCCCACACTGCTCACAAACTGCATTAGCAAACATGCCCTGGTGGATTACGGCCACGACAGTGCGCCCTCTATGAAGTATATAGCAACACAACTCGCCCATGTTTCTAGACTCAAGGTGCACAGCCTGAAATAGGCTTCGCACTTGAGACGCCATGCCCGTGACCCATCCCCATTGGACAATGGAAATTCCAGTTACGGTGGCGAAGGATAATGAGAAAAAAATCCCCGCTGCCCCATGCATGAATGAGCTGAAGGAAATATGCCCTAGAGGAAATAATAACATTCTTATTTTATATTTCCTTATATCATGATAAATGTTTATTATTCATGCTAGAATTGTATTAACGGGAAACTTGATACATGTGTGAATACATAGACATAACATCGTGTCCCTAGTAATCCTCTACTAGACTAGCTCGATAATCAAAGATGGTTATGTTTCCTAACCATAGACATGTGTTGTCATTTGATGAACATGATGACATCATTAGGAGAATAATGTGATGGACAAGACCCATCTGTTAGCTTAGCATAATGATCATCCAGTTTTACTACTATTGCTTTCTTCATGTCAAATACATATTCCGCTGACTATGAGATTATGCAACTCCCGGATACCAGAGGAATGCCTTGTGTGCTATCAAATGTCACAACGTAACTGGGTGATTATAAAGATGCACTACAGGTGTCTCCGAAGGTGTTTGTTGGGTTGGCATAGATCAAGATTAGGATTTGTCACTCCGAGTATCGGAGAGGTATCTCTGGGCCCTCTCTGTAATGCACATCATAAGAAGCCTTGCAAGCAATGCGACTAATGAGTTAGTTCCAGGATGATGCATTACGAAACGAGTAAAGAGACTTGCTAGTAATGAGATTGAACTAGGTATGAAGATACCGACGATCGAATCTCGGGCAAGTAACATACCGATGACAAAGGGAATAACGTATGTTGTCATAACGGTTCGATCGATAAAGATATTCGTAGAATATGTAGGTGCCAAAATGAGCATCAAGGTTCCGCTATTGGTTATTGACCAGAGAGGTGTCTCGGGCATGTCTACATACTTCTCGAACCCGTAGGGTCCGAACGCTTAATGTTCGATGACGATTTGTATTATGAGTTATGTGTTTTGGTGACCGAAGTTTGTTCGGAGTCCCGGATGAGATCACGGACATGACTAGGAGTCTCAAAATGGTCGAGAGGTAAAGATTCATATAGTGGAAGGTTATATTCGGACATCAGAATGGTTCCGAGTGATTCGGGTATTTTTCCGGAGTACCGAGGGGTTACCGGAACCCCCCGGAGAAGTGTTGGGCCAACATGGGCGTAAGGGGGGAAAGAGGGAAGCCCGTGGGGGGTGGCCGCCCCCCCCCTCCTAGGGAGTCTCAATAGGACAAGGAGGATGGGTGGCGCCCCCCTTCCCTTTCCCTCTCATTCTCCTTCCTTTTCCCTCGGGTGGAAGAAAGGAAAAGGGGGGCGGTAATCCTACTTGGACTAGGAGTCCAAGTAGGACTCCCCCCTTGGCGCGCATCCTCCTAGGTCGGCTGGCCTCCCCTCCCCTCCCCTCCTTTATATACATGGGTGATACGTCTCCAACGTATCTATAATTTATGATTGTTCCATGCTATTATTTATGATGTTTTGGATGTTTAATGGCCTTTGTTATACACTTTTATATTATTTTTGGGACTAACCTACTAACCCAAAGGCCCAGTCTAGATTGCTGTTTTTTGCCTGTTTCAGGGTTTTACAGAAAAGGAATATCAAACGGAGTCCCAACGGAATGAAACCTTCGGGAGAGATATTTTTGGAGAAAATCACGCACGGGAGACTTGAGAACCACGGAGTAGGGCACATGTTCCCCTGCCTCGTGGGCCCCATGTTTGTCCCTCGGTGCCCTCCTTCCTCCTATATATACCTACGTACCCCGAAACCATCAGAAGAACAGAGAAAACCCTAGATCCACCACCGCAACCTTCTGTTCCAGTGAGATCCCATCTTGGGGCCTGTTCCGGAGCTCCGCCGTAGGGGGGATCTTCCACGGAGTGCTTCTACATCATCATCATCGCCTCACCATGAGTTGTGAGTAGTTTACCACAGAACTTCGGGTCCATAGCTAGTATCTAGATGGCTTCTTCTCTCTCTTTGGATCTCAATACAAAGTTCTCCTCGGTCTTCGAGGAGATCTATTCGATGTAATCTCTTTTTGCGGTGTGTTTGTCGAGATCCGATGAATTGTGGGTTTATGATCAAGATTATCTATGAGAAATATTTGGTTCTTCTCTGAACTCTTTATGTACGATTATAATATCCTTGCAAGTCTCTTCGAATTATTGGTTTAGTTTGGCCTACTAGATCTATAGTTCTTGCAATGGGAGAAGTGTTTGGCTTTGGGTTCAATCTTGCGGTGTCCTTTCAAACTGATAGTAGGGGCAGCAAGACACATATTGTATTGTTGCCATCGAGGATAAAATGATGGGGTTTATATCACTAAGGTTGAGTTTATCCCTCTACATCATGTCATCTTGCTTAAGGCGTCACTCTGTTCTTATGAGCTTAATACACTAGATGCATGCTGGATAGCGGTCGATGTGTGGAGTAATAGTAGTAGATGCAGAATCGTTTCAGTCTACTTGTCTCGGACGTGATGCCTATATATAATGATCATGCCTAGATAGTCTCATAATTATTCGCTCTTCTATCAATTGCTCGACAGTAATTTGTTTACTCGTCGTAGAATATCGCTATCATGAGAGAAGCCACTAGAGAACACTATGGCCCCCGGGTCTATTCTCAACATATCAATCTATAATCTACTTTACTTTTACGCTTTTACTTTCTGTTCTTATAATCAAAAATACCAAAAATATCAAACTATCATCTCTATCAGATCTCACTTTCGTAAGTGACGTAAAGGGATTGACAACCCCTTATCGCGTTGGCTGCGAAGTTCTTATTTGTTTGTGCAGGTGCGAGGGACTCACGCGTGGTCTCCTACTGGATTGATACCTTGGTTCTCAAAAACTAAGGGAAATACTGTTGGGGAACGTAGTATTTTAAAATTTTCCTACGGTCATGCAAGATCTATCTACCAGATGCATAGCAACAAGAGGGGAGAGTGTGTCTACGTACCCTCGTAGACCGAAAGCGGAAGCGTCAAGTGACGCGGTTGATGTAGTCGAACTTCTTCGTGATTCAACCGACAAGCACCGAATGTACGAAACCTCCACGTTCAGCACACGTTCAGCTTGATGACGTCCCACGAGCTCTTGATCCAGTAGAACATCACGGGAGAGTTTCGTTAGCACGACGGCGTGGTGACTGATATGATGAAGTTATCGGGGCAGGGCTTCGCCTAAGCACTGCAACGGTATGACCGAGGTGTGTTTCTGTGGAGGAGGGCACCGCACACGGCTGGAAAGATCAACTTGTGTGTTCTAGGGTGCCCCCGTGCCTCCGTATATAAAGGAGCAAGGGTGGAGGCCGGCTGGCCCCTCTATGGCGCGCCAAGGGGTGCAATCCTACTAGGAATAGGATAGGGAGAAGGGGGAAGGAAAGATAGGGAGAGAAGGAGAGGGAAAGAGGGGGCCGCGCCCCCCTCCCCTAGTCCAATTCGGACTGCCCCTTGGGAGGGGGCGCGCCACCTCCTGGCTGCTGCCCTCTTTCTTCCCTAAGGCCCACTAGGGCCCAACTTTCCCCCGGGGGGTTCCGGTAACCCCTCCGGCACTCCGGTAAATTCCGAAACTTTCCAGAACACTTCCGGTGTCCAAATATAGTCGTCCAATATATCAATCTTTACGTCTCAAACATTCCGAGACTCCTCGTCATGTCCGTGATCTCATCCGGGACTCGAAACTACCTTCGGTACATCAAAACTCATAAACTCATAATACCGATCGTCATCAAACGTTAAGCATGCGGACCCTACGGGTTCGAGAACTATGTAGACGAAGCCCTGCCCCGGTAACTTCATATTGGCTCCTACATATTCTACGAAGATCTTTATCGGTCAAACCGCATAACAACATACGTTGTTCCTTTTGTCATCGGTATGTTACTTGCCCGAGATTCGATCGTCGGTATCTCAATACCTAGTTCAATCTCGTTACCGGAAAGTCTCTTTACTCATTCTATAATACATCATCTCTTGACTAACTCATTAGTCATTTGGTCGCAAGGCTTATTATGATGTGTATTGCCGAGAGGGCCCAGAGATACCTCTCCGACACTCGGAGTGACAAATCATATTCTTGATCTATGCCAACACCACGAACACCTTCCGAGACACATGTAGAGCATCTTTATAATCACCCAGTTACATTGTGACGTTTGATAGCACACAAGGTGTTCCTCCGGTATTCGGGAGTTGCATAATCTCATAGTCATAGGAACATGTATAAGTCATGAAGAAAGCAATAGCAGTAAAACTAAACGATCATAGTGCTAAGCTAACGGATGGGTCTTGTCCATCACATCATTCTCCTAATGATGTGATCCCGTTATTCAAATGACAATGCATGTCTATGGCTAGGAAACATAACCATCTTTGATCAATGAGCTAGTCTAGTAGAGGCATACTAGGGACACTCTGTTTTGTCTATGTATTCACACATGTACTAAGTTTCCGGTTAATACAATTCTAGCATGAATAATCAACATTTATCATGATATAAGGAAATAAATAATAACTTTATTATTGCCTCTAGGGCATATTTCCTTCAAATACTTACGCTACTGTGCTGCATCTCCCTTTCCTCTTCGAGGGAATACAACGCAAGCTCGAGAAGTAGCATGAAGAATTTTTGGCGCCGTTGCCGGGGAGGCTTACGCAAAAGTCATATACCAAGTACCTATCACAAACCTTTATCCTTCGCATTACATTTTTGGCCTCTCGTTTTCCTCTCCCCCACTTCACCCTTGCCATTTTATTTGCCCTTCTTGTGTCGTGTGTTTATCGTTCGCTTGCCTCTTGTTTGCTTGTGTGTGTTGGATTGCTTGCTTCTCACTATGGCTCTCCCTGTCAGTGTTGACCCTCATCTCAAGAGGTTGGAGGAGATTGAAAACAATGTTAGACATTTTATGACTATACAATTTGAGCATAATGATTTCTTTAGAAGCGAGCTTAAAGAACAGAAAAAAATTTATGGAATATATGAGTAAAGACCTTGATGATATGTCTAAGGAATTTTATGGTTTGAAATCTCAGTTTGCCCATCTTGAGAACTTAATAGCCCAAATTTCGGATAAACAGTCCACCTTGATCAATAAGATGGCTACTAAACCGGAACAACATGAAAATAAAGATGAAGATCTAAAAGTTATTGATGTGTCTCATATTAGATCCTTGTTTTCTAGTATAAATCTTGATGAAGATAGGATTGGAGATGATTCTACTTTAAGGTGTCCCAGTGATTTGGAGTTTTTAGATCTTGATGCTAAAAAATTTAAAAGTGGGTGTGAAGAGATTAAAACTTTGCATAGTGATGAACCCACTACTTTGGATTTCAAGGGACTCAATTATGATAATTGCTCTTTTATTGATTGTATTTCCTTGTTGCAATCCGTACTAAACTCTCCGCATGCTTATAGTCAAAATAAAGCTTTTACTAAACACATAGTTGATGCTTTGATGCAATCTTATGAAGAAAAACTTGAGTTAGAAGTTTCTATCCCTAGAAAGCTTTATGATGAGTGTGAACCTACTATCAAAATAAAAATTAAAGATCATGAATGCTATGCTTTGTGTGATTTGGGTGCAAGTGTCTCCACTATCCCAAAAACTTCGTGTGATTTGCTAGGATTCCATGAGCTTGATGATTGTTCTTTAAATTTGCATCTTGCAGATTCCACTATTAAGAAACCTATAGAAAGAATTAATGATGTTCTTATTGTTGCCAATAGGAATTATGTGCCCGTAGATTTCATTGTTCTTGATATAGATTGCAATCCTTCATGTCCTATTATTCTTTGTAGGCCTTTCCTTAGACCGATTGGTGCAATTATTGATATGAAGGAAGGAAATATTAGATTCCAATTTCTGTTAAGGAAAGGCATGGAACACTTTCCTAGAAAGAAAATAAAATTGCCATATGAATCTATTATGAGAGCCACTTATGGGTTGCCTTCCAAAGATGGCAATACCTAGATCTATCCATGTATCGTGCCTAGCTAGGGGCGTAAAACGATAGCGCTTGTTGGGAGGCAACCCAATTTTATATTTATTTTTTGTTTTTGCTTCTGTTTAGGAATAAATATTGCATTTAGCTTCTGTTTAGATGTGGTTTTGTGTTTTAATTAGTGTTTGTGCCAAGTAGAACCTTTGGGAAGACTTGTGTGAAGTTTATATGATCTTGCTGTGAAAAACAGAATCGTTAGCGCTCGCTAGAATGGTCACCAGATTTTACTGGAGCGTGCTATTTAGTTGATTCTTTTTGCAGATGATTAATAGACAAATTCCTCACGTTTACCAATTTAGTTTGAATTTTTTGTAATTACAGAAGTATGCGAAAACTGCAGATTACTACAGATTGTTCTATTTTTGACAGATTCTGTTTTTCGTGTGTTGTTTGCTTATTTCAATGCATCTATGAGTAGTATTGGGAAGTATGAACCATAGAGAAGTTGGAATACAGTAGGTTTAACACCAATATAAACAATGAATTAATTCATTGCAGTACCTTTAAGTAGTGGTTTGCTTTCTTATACTAACGGAGCTGACGAGATTTTTGTCTAAGTTTTGTGTTGTGGAGTTTTCAAGTTTTGAGTATTGCTTTGATGGACTATGGAACAAAGAGTGGCAAGGGCCTAAGCTTGGGGATGCCCAAGGCACCCCAAGGTAAAATTCAAGTACAACCAAAAGCCTAAGCTTGGGGATGCCCCGGGAAGGCATCCCCTCTTTCGTCTTCATCCATCGGTAACTATACTCGGAGCTATATTTTTATTCACCACATGATATGTGTTTTACTTGGAGTGTTTTGTATAATCTGAGTCTTTGATTGTTAGTTTTCCACAATTATCCTTGCTGGACACACCTATTTGAGAGAGTTAAATATGGCCTAGGAATTGATAGAACACTCTATGTGCTTCACTTTTATCTTTCGAGTTGAATAGTTTTTGCTCTAGTGCTTCACTTATATCTTTTAGAGCACGGTGGTGATAATATTTTGAAGAAATTGTTGAACTCTCATGCTTCACTTATATCCATTTGAGAGTCTATTAAAACAGCATGGTAATGTGCTTAGGCTATAAAACCAGTCTTCACATTATAGACATCCAATATCAATGTAGTAAAAAAATTCATACTAAGTGCATTGAATATGATGAGGAGTTGGATGCTTGATAATTGTTTTCAGATATGTGGATAGTGATATTAGAGTCATGCTAATGGAGTTATCATGAAATTGAGAAATGCTTGTGTTAAGGTTAGTGATTCCCGTAGCATGCACATATGGTGAACCGCTATGTGACGAAGTTAGAGCATGAGGTATTTGTAAAGTGTCAACCTTTGTGTGGAGGTCGGGGTGCGCGATGGTTAACTCCTACCAACCTCCCCCCTAGGAGCATGCGCTGATTGCTTTGTTTTGATGACTCGTAGATTTTTGCAATAAGTATATGAGTTCTTATGACTAATGTTGATTCCATGGATTATACGCACTCTCACCCTTCCACCATTGCTAGCCTCTCTTGTGTCACGCAACTTTCGCCGGTACCATACACCCACTATATATCCTTCCTCAAAACAGCCACCATATATATTCCTCAAAGCAGCCACCATACCTACCTATCATGGCATTTCCATAGCCATTCCGAGATATATTGCCATGCAACTTTCCACCGTTCCGTTCATATGACACGCTTCATATTGTCATATTGCCATGCATGATCATGTAGTTGACATCGTATTTGTGGCAAAGCCACCATGCATAATTTTTCATACATGTCACCCTTGATTCATTGCACATCCCAGTACACCGCCGGAGGCATTCATATAGAGTCATACTTTGTTCTAGTATCGAGTTGTAATATCGAGTTGTAATGAAAGTGTGATGATCATCATTATTAGAGCATTGTCCCATGTGAGGAAAGGCTAAATCAATAAAGCCCCTCCAAAAAAGAAAAAAAGAAAGGCCAAAGAAAAAAGGCCCAAGAAAAAGAGAAAGAAAAGAAAAAGGGACAATTGCTCCTATCTCTTTCCACACTTGTGCTTCAAAGTAGCACCATGTTCTTCATGATAGAGAGTCTCATGTTTAGTCACTTTCATATACTAGTGGGAATTTTCATTATAGAACTTGGCTTGTATATTCCAACGATGGGCTTCCTCAAATGCCCTAGGTCTTCATGAGCAAGCAAGTTGGATGCACTCCCACTAGTTTCTTTTGTTGAGCTTTCATACATTTTTAGCTCTAGTGGATCCGTTGCATGGCAATCCCTACTAACTCACATTGATATCTATTGATGGGCATCTCCATAGCCCGTTGATACGCCGAGTTGATGTGAGACTATCTCCCTCCTTTATGTCTTCTCCACAACCACCTCTCTATTCCACCCATAGTGCTATGTCCATGGCTCACGCTCATGTATTGCGTGAAAGTTGAAAGGTTTGAAAGAATATAGTATGAAAACAAGTGCTTGGCTGAAATCGGGGTTGTGCATGATATGAATATTTTGTGTGATGAAGATGGAGCATAGCCAGACTATATGATTTTGTAGGGATAACTTTCTTTAGCCATAGTATTTTGAGAAGACATGATTGCTTTGTTAGTATGCTTGAAGTATTATTATTTCTTATGTCAATATAGACTTTTGTCTTGAATCTTTCAGATCTAAACATTCATGCCACAATTAAGAGAATTACATTGAAAAACTATGTTGGTTACCATTCCACATCAAAAATTATGTTTTTATCATTTACCTACTCGAGGACGAGCAAGAATTAAGCTTGGGGATGCTTGATACGTCTCCAACGTATCTATAATTTTTTATAGTTCCATGCTATTATTAATGATGTTTTGGATGTTTAATGGGCTTTGTCATACACTTTTATATTATTTTTGGGACTAACCTACTAACCCAAAGGCCCAGTCCAGATTGTTGTTTTTTGCCTGTTTCAAGGTTTTACAGAAAAGGAATATCAAATGAAGTCCAAACGGAATGAAACCTTCGGGGGAGATATTTTTGGAGAAAATCACGCATGGGAGACTTGAGAACCACGGAGTAGGGCACACATGGCTCCCACGAGGGTGGGGGCGCCCCTCCCCCCTATAGGGCGCGCCCCCTGCCTCGTGGGGCCCATGTTTGGCCCTCGGTGCCCTCCTTCCTCCTATATATACCTACGTACCCCGAAACCATCAGAAGAACAGAGAAAACCCTAGTTCCACCGCTGCAACCTTCTGTTCCCGTGAGATCCCATCTTGGGGCCTGTTTCGGAGCTCTGCCGGAGGGGGGATCTTGCACGGAGTGCTTCTACATCATCATCATCGCCTCACCATGAGTTGTGAGTAGTTTACCACAGACCCTCGGGTCCATAGCTAGTATCTAGAAGGCTTCTTCTCTCACTTTGGATCTCAATACAAAGTTCTCCTCGGTCTTCGAGGAGATCTATTCGATGTAATCTCTTTTTGCGGTGTGTTTGTCGAGATCCGATGAATTGTGGTTTTATGATCAAGATTATCTATGAGAAATATTTGGTTCTTCTCTGAACTCTTTATGTATGATTATAATATCCTTGCAAGTCTCTTCGAATTATTGGTTTGGTTTGGCCGACTAGATCTATAGTTCTTGCAATGGGAGAAGTGTTTGGCTTTGGGTTCAATCTTGCGGTGTCTTTTCCAAGTGACAGAAGGGGCAGCAAGGCACGTATTGTATTGTTGCCATCGAGGATAAAAAGATGTGGTTTATATCACTAAGTTTGAGTTTATCCCTCTACATCATGTCATCTTGCTTAAGGCGTTACTCTTTTCTTATGAGCTTAATACACTAGATGCATGCTGGATAGCGGTCGATGTGTGGAGTAATAGTAGTAGATGCAAAATCGTTTCGGTCTACTTGTCTCGGACGTGATGCCTATATATAATGATCATGCCTAGATAGTCTCATAATTATTCGCTCTTCTATCAATTGCTCGACAGTAATTTGTTTACCCGCCGTAGAATATCGCTATCATCAGAGAAGCCACTTGAGAACACTATGGCCCCCGGGTCTATTCTCAACATATCAATCTATAATCTACTTTACTTTTCCGCTTTTACTTTCTATTCTTATAATCAAAAATACCAAAAATATCAAACTCTCATCTCAATCAGATCTCACTTTCGTAAGTGACTGTAAAGGGATTGACAACCCCTTATCGCGTTGGCTGCGAAGTTCTTATTTGTTTGTGCAGGTGCGAGGGACTCGCGCGTGGTCTCCTACTGGATTGATACCTTGGTTCTCAAAAACTGAGGGAAATACTTACGCTACTGTGCTGCATCTCCCTTTCCTCTTCGAGGGAATAGAACGCAAGCTCGAGAAGTAGCAATGGGCAGGGGCACCCCAACAACAATAGTTGTTTCTTAGCCGTGTGCGGTGCCCTCCTCCACAGTTTACTCCTCCGGTTATTGCGTCGTAGTGCTTAGGCGAAGCCCTGCGCGGATCACATCACCAACACCATCGCCACGCCGTCGTGCCGACGGAACTCTCCCTTGACCCTCTACTGGATCAAGAGCTCGAGGGACATCATCGAGCTGAACGTGTGCTGAACACGGAGGTGTCGTACGTTCGGTACTTGGATTGGTTGGATCTTGAAGACGTTCGACTACATCAACCGCGTTAATACAACGCTTCCACTTTCAGTCTATGAGGGTACGTAGACACACTCTTCCCGACTCATTGTTATGCATCTCCTAGATAGATCTTGCGTGAGTGTAGGAATTTTTTTGAAATTTCATGCTACGTTACCCAACGGTGGTATCAGAGCCAGGTCTATGCGTAGATGATATGCACGAGTAGAACACAAAGAGTTGTGGGCGATAATGGTCATACTGCTTACCACCAACGTCTTACTTTGATTCAGCGGTATTGTTGGATGAAACGGCTCGAATCGACATTACATGACCCCGTTCATGAAACTGGTTCTACCGACGTGCTTTGCACACAGGTGGCTGGTGGTTGTCTGTTTCTCCAACTTTAGTTGAATCAATTTTGACTACGGTCGGTCCTTGTTGAAGGTTAAAACACCACACTTGACGAAAAATTGTCGTGGTGTTGATGCGTAGGTAAGAATGGTTCTTGCTAGAAGCCCGTAGCAGCCACGTAAAACTTGCAACAACAAAGTAGAGGACGTCTAACTTGTTTTTGCAGGGCATGTTGTGACGTGATATGATCAAGACATGATGAGTTATACGTTATTGTATGAGATGATCATGTTTTGTAAATTATCGGCAACCGGCAAGAGCCTTATGGTTTTCTCTTTATTGTATGAATTGTGAACGTCGTGTAATTGCTTTACTTTATCACTATGAGTTAGTGATAGTAGTACAAGCAATAGTTGGTGAGACGACCACGACACTACGATGAAGATCATGGTGTCAAGCCAGTGACGATGGAGATCATGATGACGTTTTGGAGATGGAGATCAAAAGCACAAGATGATCATGTCACATATATTTTGATTTCATGTGATGTTTATCTTTTTATGCATCTTATTTTGCTTAGAACGATGGTAGATCCCTTACTAAATTTCAAGAAATAACTGTTCTCCCTGAGTATGCGCCGTTGCGACAGTTCTTCGTGCTGAGACACCACGTGATAATCGGGTGTGATAGGCTCCACGTTCACATACAACGGGTGCAAGATAGGTTTGCACATGCGGAATACTCGGGTTAAACTTGACGAGCCTAGCATGTACAGACATGGCCTCGGAACACTGGAGACCGAAAGGTCGAACGTGAATCATATAGTAGATATGATCAACGAAGAGATGTTCACCATTGAAGACTACTCCATCTCACGTGATGACCGGACATGGTTTAGTTGATTTGGATCATGTATCATTTAGATGACTTGAGGGATGTCTATCTAAGTGGGAGTTCTTAAGTAATTTGATTAATTGAACTTTAATTTATCATGAACTTAGTCCTGATAGTATTTGCAAATTATATTGTAGATCAATAGCTCGCGTTGTAGCTCCCCTATGTTTTTGATATGTTCCTAGAGAAAACTAAGTTGAAATATGTTTGTAGCAATGATATGGACTAGGTCTGTGATCAGAGGATTATCCTCATTGCTGCACAGAAGTATTATGTCCTTGATGCACCGCTAGGTGACAGACCTATTGCAGGAGCAGATGCACACGTTGTGAATGTTTGGCAAAGCTCAATATGATGTCTACTAAATAGTTTAGTGCACCGTGTTTTAAGGCTTAGAACCGGGACTTCAAAAATGTTTTGAACGCCACGGAGCATATGAGATGTTCCAAGAGCTGAAATTTGTATTTCGGACTCACGCCCATGTCGAGAGGTATGAGACCTCGGACAAATACTTTGCCTACAAGGTGGAAGAGAATAGCTCAGCTAGTGAGCATGTGCTCAGAATGTCTGGGTACTACAATCACTTGAATCAAGTGGGAGTTAATCTTCCAGATAAGAAAGTGATTGACAGAGTTCTCTAGTCACTATCACCAAGCTACTAGAACTTCGTGATGAACTATCATATGCAAGGGATGATGAAAATGATTCCCAAGCTCTTTGCGATGCTGAAATCAGCAAAGGTAGAAATCAAGAAAGAGCATCAATTGTTGATGGTTAAACAAGACCACGAGTTTCAAGAAAAGGGCAAGGGAAAGAAAGGGAACTTCAGGAAGAATGGCAAGCAAGTTGCCACTCCCAAGAAGAAGCCCAAAGCTAGACCCAAGCCTGAAACTAGGTGCTTCTACTACAAAGGAAATGGAGACTAGAAGCGGAACTACCCCAATTATTTGGCAGATAAGAAGGATGGCGAAGTGAACAAAGGTATATTTGATATACATGTTATTGATGTGTACCTCACTAGTGCTCGTAGTAGCCCCTAGGTATTTGATACATGTTCGGTTGCTAAGATTAGTAACTCGAAATAGGAGTTGCAGAATAAACGGAGACTAGTTGAGGGTGAGGTGACGATGTGTGTTGGAAGTAGTTCCAATATTGATATGATCATCATCGCACACTCCCTGTACTTTCGAGATTAGTTTTAAACCTAAATAAATGTTATTTGGTGTTTGCGTTGAGCATGAACAAGATTGGATCATGTTTATTGCAATACGATTATTCATTTAAGTCATAGAATAATTGTTATTCTGTTTACATGAATAAAACCTTCTATGGTCATACACCCAAGGTGAATGGTTTATTGAATCTCAATCGTAGTAATACACATATTCATAATATTGAAGCCAAAAGATGCAGAGTTGGTAATGATAGTGCAACATACTTGTGGCACTGTCGTTTAGGTCATATTGGTGTAAAGCGCATGAAGAAACTCCATGCTGATGGACTTTTGGAATGACCTGATTATGAATCATTTGATGCTTGCGAACCATGCCTCATGGGCAAGATGACTAAAACTCCGTTCTCTAGAAGAATGGAGCGAGCCAACGACTTATTAGAAATAATACATACAGATGTATGCGGTCCAATGAGTGTTGAGGCTCGCGGCGGGTATCGTTATTTTCTGACCTTCAAAGGTGATTTGAGCAGATATGGGTATATCTACTTGATGAAACACAAGTCTGAAACATTTGAAAAGTTCAAAGAATTTCAGAGTGAAGTAGATAATCATCGTAATAAGAAAATAAAGTTTCTACGATCTGATCGCGGAGGCAAATATTTGAGTTATGAGTTTGGTCTTCATTTGAAACAATGTGCAATAATTTCACAGCTCACGCCACCTGGAACACCACAGCGTAATGGTGTGTCCGAACGTCGTAACCGTACTTTATTAGATATGGTGCGATCTATGATGTCTCTTACCAATTTACCACGATGGTTTGGGGGTTATGCATTAGGGATAGCTGCATTCACATTAAATAGGGCACCGTCTAAACCCGTTGAGACGACACCATATGAACTATGGTTTGGCAAGAAACCAAAGCTGTCGTTTCTTAAAGTTTGGGTTGCGATGCTTATGTGAAAAAACTTCAGCCTGATAAGCTCGAACCCAAATCGGATAAGTGCATCTTCATAGTATACCCAAATGATACTGATGGGTACACCTTCTACCACAGATCCGAAGGCAAGCTCTTTGTTGCTAAGAATGGATCCTTTCTAGAGAAGGAGTTTCTCTCGAAAGAAGTGAGTGGGAGGAAAGTAGAACTTGATGAGGTAATTGTACCTTCTCTCGAATTGGAAAGTAGCTCATCACAGAAAACCGTTCCCGTGATGCCTACACCAACTAGAGAGGAAGCTAATGATGATGATCATGAAACTTCAGATCGAGTTACTACAGAACCTCGTAGCTCAACCAGAGTACGTTCCGCACCAGAGTGGTATGGTAATCCTGTTCTAGAAGTCATGTTACTAGACCATGACGAACCTACAAACTATGAGGAAGCGATGATGAGTCCAGATTCCACAAAATGGCTTGAGGCCATGAAATCTGAGAAGGGATCCATGTATGAGAACAAAGTATGGACTTTGGTTGACTTGCCCGATGATCAGCAAGCCACAGAGAATAAATGGATCTTCAAGAGGAAGACAGACACTGATGGTAATGTCAGTCTACAAAGATTGACTTGTGGCTAAAGGTTTTTGACAAGTTCAAGGAGTTGACTACGATGAGACTTTCTCATCTGTAGCGATGCTTAAGTCTGTTCGAATCATGTTAGCAATTGTCGCATTTTATGAAATCTGGCAAATGGATATCAAAACTACATTCCTTAATGGATTTCTGAAAGAAGAGTTGTATATGATGCAACCAGAAGATTTTATCGATCCTAAAGGTGCTACCAAAGTGTGCAAGCTCCAACGATCCATGTATGGACTGGTGCAAGCATCTCGGAGTTGGAATATACGCTTTGATAAGGTGATCAAAGCATATGGTTTTATAAAGACTTACGGTGACGCATGTATTTACAAGAAAGTGAGTGGGAGCACTACAACATTTCTGATAAGTATATGTGAATGACATATTGTTGATCGGAAATGATGTAGAATTTTCTGAAAAGCATAAAGGATTGTTTAAAAAAGAGTTTTCGGTAAAAGACCTCATCGAAGCTCCTTACATATTGGGCACCAAGATCTACAGAGATAGATCAAGACGCTTGATAAGACTTTCGATTAGTACATACCTTGATAAGATTTTGAAGTAGTTCAAAATGGATCAGTCAAAGAAGGAGTTCTTGCCTCATTTGTAAGGTGTGAAGTTGAGTAAGACTCAAAGCCCGACCACGGCAGAAGATAGAGAGAGAATGAAAGTCATTCCCTATGCCTCAGCCATAGGTTCTATAAAGTATGCCATGCTATGTACTAGACCTATTGTGTACCTTGCCATGAGTTTGGCAAGGGGGTACGATAGTGATCCAGGAATGGATCACTAGAAAGCGATCAAAAATTATCCTTAGTAACTGGAGGACTAAGGAAATATTTCTCGATTATGGAGGTGATAAAGAGTTCATCGTAAAGAATTACGCCGATGCAAGCTTTGACACTAATCCAGATGACTCTAAGTATCAATCTGGATGTGTATTGAAAGTGGGAGCAATTAGCTAGAGTAGCTCCATGCAGAGCATTGTAGACATAGAAATTTGCGAAATACATACGGATCTGAATGTGACAGACCCGTTGACTAAACTTCTCTCACAAAGCAAAACATGATCACACCTTAGTACTCTTTGGGTGTTAATCACATGGTGATGTGAACTAGATTATTGACTCTAGTAAACCCTTAGGATATTGGTCACATGGCGATGTGAACTATGGGTGTTAATCACATGACGATGTGAACTATCGGTGTTATATCACATGGCGATGTGAACTAGATTATTGACACCAGTGCAAGTGGGAGACTGAAGGAAATATGCCCTAGAGGCAATAATAAAAAAATTATTTTATATTTCCTTATATCATGATAAAATTTTATTGTTCATGCTAGAATTGTATTAACAGGAAACGTGATACATGTGTGAATACATAGACATAACACAGTGTCCCTAGTAAGCCTCTACTAGACTAGCTCGTTAATCAAAGATGGTTAAGTTTCCTAACCATAGACATGTGTTGTCATTTTATGAACGGGATCACATCATTAGGAGAATGATGTGATGGACAAGACCCATCCATTAGCCTATCATAATGATCATTCAGTTTTACTACTATTGGCTTCTTCATGTCAAATACATATTCCTTCGACTATGAGATTATGCAACTCCTGAATACCGGAGGAATGCCTTGTGTGCTATCAAACGTCACAATGTAACTGGGTGATTATAAAGATGCACTACAGGTATCTCCGAAGGTGTTTATTGGGTTGGCATAGATCAAGATTAGGATTTGTCACTCCGAGTATCAGAGAGGTATCTCTGGGCCCCCTCGGTAATGCACATCATAAGAAGCCTTGCAAGCAATATGACTAATGAGTTAGTTGTGGAATGATGCATTAAGGAACGAGTAAAGAGACTTGCCAGTAACGAGATTGAACTAGGTATGAAGATACCGACGATCGAATCTCGGGCAAGTAACATACGAATGACAAAGGGAATAACGTATGTTGTCATTATGGTTCGACCGATAAAGATCTTCGTAGAATATGTAGGATACAATATGAGTATCCAGGTTCCGCTATTGGTTATTGACTGGAGAGGTGTCTCGGTCATGTGTACATAGTTCTCGAACCCGTAGGGTCCGAACGCTTAATGTTCGATGACGATTTGTATTATGAGTTATGTGTTTCGGTGACCAAAGTTTGTTCAGAGTCCCGGATGAGATCACGGACAAGACGAGGAGTCTCGAAACGGTCGAGAGGTAAAGATTCATTTATTGAAAGGTTATATATGGACATCGGAATGGTTCCGAGTGATTCGGGTATTTTTCCGGAGTACCGAGGGGTTACCGGAACCCCCTGGAAAAGTGTTGGGCCAACATGGGCCTAAGGGAGAGAGAGGGAAGCCCACGGGGGGTGGCCACGCGCCCCCTCCTAGGGAGTTCGAATAGGATAAGGAGGAGGGGGTGGCGCCCCCTTCCCTTTTCCTCTCCCTCTCCTTCCTTTTCCCTCCGGTGGAAGAAAGGAAAAGGGGAGATGAATCCTACTTGGACTAGGAGTCCAAGTAGGACTCCCCCTTGGCGCGCCTCCTCCTAGGCCGACTGGCCTCCCCTCCCCTCCTTTATATACGTGGGTAGGTGGCACCCCAACAACAACAATTGTTTCTTAGCCGTGTGTGGTGCCCCCCTCCATAGTTTACTCCTCCGATCATAGCGTCATAGTGCTTAGGCGAAGCCCTACGCGGATCACATCACCAACACCGTCGCCACGCCATCATGCTGATGGAACTCTCCCTCGGCCCTCTACTGGATCAAGAGCTCGAGGGACGTCATCGAGCTGAACGTGTGCTGAACACGGAGGTGCCGTACGTTCGGTACTTGGATCGGTTGGATCGTGAAGACGTTTGAATACATCAACCGCGTTAATACAACGCTTCCGCTTTCGGTCTATGAGGGTACGTAGACACACTCTTCCCGTCTCGTTGCTATGCATCTCCTAGATAGATCTTGTGTGAGCGTAGGAATTTTTTTGAAATTGCATGCTACGTTACCCAACAAGAGATATCCCCAAAGTGTTGTTGGTAATCGAACGACCCATGACCGGAGGCGCCCTTGGTGATCAGTGCCCCGATGAGATCCCTTAGTGACCTGCAATCCTGCCGTGGCCAACGGGCCCATGGTGGTCACCACCATGAATTTGTTGTCCGTCCATCGACCAGGCAAGGATCGCGTCTGCCGGGTGCTGGACTGTGACGCCCGAAGACCGACGCTCCAGAAGATTCCATATGTTCCGGGTTCTCCCGTGTGTTTCATTTGTGCTTTCTTTATTTATTTTGCATTGCATCATGTCATCATGCCATCAAGTCTTTTAATTTTAAAATTCAACTAAATAAACCGTATGGATCCTCGATCCATTTAAATTGAGGGATACTCACTATGGTGACTTCTCTTTATAACATATCCTCCTAATATTTATGGAGCTATTATGATAAATATTCCATTGCCTTGGAATCACCGTAACACACTTGCAAATATTCCCATGCCTCTTTTACTTCAAGTTTCACCGTCAAAATCTTCTATATAATTCTTTTCCCGTTTATCGAGGTTCCTCCAAAAACCTCAACATTTTTGGGCACTTCAAAAATCAAGTCTTAGTTCAAACCCATTTGAAGTAAATTCAAATATGTTTGAATTATATCTCGATCATGCCACTTCTATTTTTCTTGGATTATGCTCATTTTTATGGGCCCGTGAAAAATAACCTCATGTGGAAATTCCTTCCTAGACCTCCCTTTCTTTTCTTTCTCTTTTTCTATTTTTTTATTTGAGAGAGAGAGAGAGGGCAGCCCAGCTGGGCCTCCTTGCTGCCACAGCTGGCCCAAGGCCCAGCCAGCAGCCACCTCCCGGCCTCTCCTTTGGCCCAAGGCCCAACTCCCTCGCTTAACCCTAGCCGCACCCCGTCGCACCCTCCTCTCCCTCGATCCACCCCGCTCCCTCTCCCTCAGCGCCGCAGCGCCCCCTCCTAGCCTGATCCCCATCTTCCTCCCTTCTCTCTTGCTCCACCCGACCCCCCTGGAGCCCGATCCCCATCACCTGCGCGCCACTCGTCTCGGCCCCGCGTCGGCCACTTCCTCGCCTTCTCCCTCCGCCGAACCTCCCTGGCTGTCAGCCGCCTCGCCTCTGCATCGTCTCCAGCTGCCGTCGCCATCCCATGGTGCTCCGCCGCCGCCGAGCTCCACCAGGGAGTCGGCCTCGCCAAGCCTCCACCGCCGCCATAGCCTCGTCCTTTGCATCGGCCTCAACCGCTGCCACGTCGACCACTTCCTCGTCCTGGCCGCACCTCCTAGGTTCCCGCGCCGCCGGTCACCTTCTTTGCCGGAGTTGCCCGCCGCTATGTCCCTCTGCCTCGAGTTCGAGCTCGAGCCCTGCCCGATGCTGCCGTGGACAACCACCTCCCGTCGGCCCTCTCTGCCTGCTGCGATTCTGCCGCCGGCGAACTCCGACGCGGTCGGCGCCTCGTTTGTTCTCCCGCCTCTGCTTCCTTCTGTCGCCCTGCCGTGTTGCAAGATGAACCGGAGATCTTGTTGCCCCTTTGTCGTTTCCAAGTTCAAAACGAGGGACCCAAGTCTGCCAAGTACCAGGACGTCCATGACCCGTCAAGTTCATCTACGTGTGTTCGACTACCCTTGAAGACCCGTGGATGCGCCAAGTACCCCTTCGGTCCGAAACACCAAGTTCCACTATGTGCATGTACCACTACCGTCGCCCCGAAGATGTTGGATGTCAAGTACCTCTCCGAAATGAAACGAGAACGACTACATCCACTACCGTCGACCTCGAAGACCCATGGACGTCAAGTGCCGCTGCCGATGCCCCGAACGAACTCGAACCGTGTACCACTACTACCCTCGACGGCCCCTTGTACGACTACGAACGTGTACAACTACTTCCCTCGATGTCTCGAACCCCTCCGAAAACGCACGCTCCGAAGGTATACTGCGGAAACGATGCCCGTGAACGAATGTGGTTGTATGAGATGTTTCCCTTGTTGCACCATGTCCGTTGTGCCCGTCTTTTGTCGCCGACTCGTGGGAACCGAGTAACCGGGAGCACCCCACCGTCTTTGCATGACACGCTCACGCTCTCAGTCATCTTTTGCACCGGACTCTCAACGAGTTACCGGAACCGATATGTTGTGTGGAATCATTTTTGGATTCGCCGCCGTGGCCCCTTTCTTTCCACCACGGTGACAAATACTCTTTATCATCTTCATGTCAAGTTTTCATATAAAAATTGCATAAAACTTGATCATGTCATCCGCATCATGATAACAACCTTTGAATGTTAAATTTTTATTGCTTTCATAATTGCTAAATTGGTCATGGGGATTTTCCGGAATTGTTTTTGTTATTTCCGGCCTCATTTAAAATGCCTAGAGAGTGTAGTTTTACTTATGCTTCACCTCTTGCCATGTTTAATAAAAACATTTAATCTTTTCTTGTAGATAAACGAGAGTCAACTAAATAAATAAAATGGGGTGTTTCGTCAATATGCAACTCGTTGCATATTGAGCTCCACTTAACTTGTAGTATTGCTTGTGCACTTTGCCATGCCATGCATATCTAAACCGGCATGCATCATACTTGATTGAGCATTATGCCATGGTTATGATATGTGTGTTTACAGCGTTGTTTGCTTCTTTCCGGTTTGCTTCTCTCGTTAGCTTCGGGTTCGTTCCGGAGTTGTGAGGATTTGTTCGACTACTTCATGGACTTGTTCTTCTTCCTTGCGGAATCCTAGGCAAGAAGACCATCCCCTTGGATACCTTTTCTACCATTGCCATGCTAGTTGTCTCGATGCTATCGTTATATGTCGTGCTACCCATGTTTATTGTCAGCCTCTCCTTGTTGCCATGAAACCTCTAACCTTGACACCTTCCGAGCAAACCTTTGTTTGGCTATGTTACCCGCTTGCTCAGCCCCTCTTATAGCGTTGCTAGTTGCAGGTGAAGATGAAGATTGCTCCATGTTGGAACTTGATGTTTTGGGAATATCACAATATATCTTATATATCTTAACACGCATATATACTTGGCAATGGGTGGAAGGCTTGGCCTTTTGCTCGGTGTTTTGTTCCACTCATGCCACCTTAGGAGCCGATAAACCGGCGTTATGTTCCTTGATTTTGCGTTCCTTACACGGTTGGGTATATGGGGACCCCTTGATAGTTCGTCTTTAATAAAACTCCTCCAGCAAGGCCCAACATTGGTTTTACTTTGCCTCATAATAACAACTTAATTAATTAATTAAATTGCATAGGGGGTCGCGTCCCCGAGGATTCTTTCTACATAGCAGGGGGGCCAGTGCTGATGGTGTTGGTCCCAAACGGGCAACCTGCGGGGCCACCTGGGGGAAACCTGAGGGCTGGTTTTACTCGTAGCTTGTCCCATCCGGTTGTGGCCTGAGATGAGATACGCGCGGCTACTATTAGGGTGTCGGCACGCCGGGAGGTCTTGCTGGACTTGTTTTACCATTGTCAAAATGTCTTGTGCACCGGGATTCCGAGCCTAAGCGGATTGTCCCTAAGATAATGGGTAATATTATTATTACTTCTGTTGATCGTGAGAGCTTGTGATGGGCTAAGTTGGGACACCCCTACAGGGTTATGATCTTTCGAAAGTCGTGCCCGCGGTTACGTGGCAGATTGGAATTTGTTAATGTCCGGTTGTAGAAAACTTGATAGAGGATCCGAAGTAAAACACACAACTGTGTGAGTAACCGTGACTGTCTCTTTTCACTTTGAAAAGAGAACACGGTGGGGTTATGTTTGGCTCGTAGGTAGTTCAGGATCTTTAGCGATCATTACTAGTTTGCGACCGTTTGCGTAGATGCTCATCTTATTCTTGTACTCGTAAGTTAGCCACCATACATATGCTGCAACCTCACCACTACCCTTTTCCATACCCATAAAGCTTTGCTAGTCTTGATACCCATGGTTATGGGATTGCTGAGTCCTCGTGGCTCACAGATACTACAACACCAGATGCAGGTACCGCTGAGAACAATGCAGGAGATGGTTCAAGAACTTCACTGGGAGCTCGATGAAGAGAGTGGCCATATGTATGTGACGTTTTTGACGATCAGTAGTGGTTCCTACTAGGGGCGATCGGACCTTGTGTTTATGGTATCTTTCTCGTTTGGTTTTCGTCCGTAGTCGGTGTTTTGGATGATGGATGTTAATGTATTACATTGTGTGACGTGGCGAGTGTAAGCCAACTACTCTTTTACAATTTCATCCCTCTTTTACATGAGTTGTGCAAAGATACCATTCTTGAGATCATTCCAGTATGATATTATGCCTTTAAGTCATGCCTCGACACGTGATCTCATACTGGGCATTACAAGTTGGTATCAGAGCCTTCTCTGACCTAGGAGCCCCCACTGATTGATCGAATCGTTGACGGTTGAGTCTAGGAACACACATGAAAATGTTTTGAGTCCTATATATATCGGAGAGTAGGATTTCTTTTACTCCTCAACCCTTTATCACTCTGGTGAGGACTCCTGACGATATTCTATCTCTTCTATTCTCAAAATTCACTAAAAAAAATTAGTATCACGCGAGTATTGTTTGGATTGTTCCGATATCTTTTTGACGAGAACATTGTTCTCGATGCCTCCTATCATTTAGGGGTTGTGGCAGTGTCCCGGGGAGTTGAGCTCCGTGGTGTTGTCGTCACAAATCTATCGCAGCAGTTCTGGAATACTTAAGACGGCCGACATCGAAAACTCTTCTATGCGGTTAGTGGCAAGATAACCCCGACATCACCCAGTACTGGGGAGGTAGTTCGGGAGTATTGTCATAGCTTGTATAGCAGATGCGTTTCGAAGGTCCGAGGTAGACGGTTTCCGAAAATAACTGGTTATGTGTTGAAGGATGGATACAGCTAGATGTAGGATTAGAGTTGAGTGCGCGGTGCTTCCCCTGTATCCCCAACACCCGATTGCATAACCGGAAACTTTCGGAAATTAATAGGTGGGTTCATCTAGTAGCTCGTAGACATTCTTCCAACAAATGCATGATATGGAGTTCAAGGTTCTACATTGAGTGAAGTGGGTTTATGTGCGTTGTTCCGATCGGGAGTTGCATCTTAAAGGGTCCATGGCTATGCTGATCCGAGGATTGCAACACCCTTTTGTAACACGTTCCATGAGCATTCAACACGAACATGTGGAACGAAGCTTCTATCTTGTATTCGTTCTATCTTCTCCTTGGTGTTTTATTCTATCATTTTGTTCTCCCAAGTGGCTTCTCGACAAGTTGATGTACCCTTAAGCTATGGAATCCATTCGCTGTTCGAATGATATTGTGAAGATTATGTTGCAGCATATCTATCCTTTGTTTTTGTTTTGATTCTGGTATTCGAGTTGCTTTGATGTCAAGTGTTGATTCCATACCTTTCCTAATCGGTGTTCTAATAATGGGAGTGCTAATCCTTCTTGATCAATCAAGTTTGTCATGTAAATTCTTTTCAACCGGTGCATTTTCTCTTCAAGTTAACCCGATCCTTTTTATATGTGCAAGACCAATTCTTGGTTTTTCTCAATGGTTTCCGTTTTGTTTGTCTCAAGTTGTCTTTGTTTTTCCCCGGCCTCCCACCCTTCTTCTTCTCGGAGCAAGAAATCTCAAATCAAGTATCCATTTTATTCATGTGATGTCTCTTCATTCTTTTCCTTCAATGCCCTTATCCGGTGATTTCTCATGAAGATGCTCTGGAGCTTCAAGTTTATCATTGTTCCATTCTCATCTTCTTCTCCGGTGGATTTAATTCAAGCTTTGGTGTTCATTATATCCTTCCTATTGTTTCACATGTTTTCCCATGTTGAAAATTCTTATCCAAAATCTCTCTTGTTATTCAACTCTCTCTAATTCTTATCCGGAGTGTACAAGATAACTCAGAAGATTCATAAGTCCATTCTTAATCCGTTCAAACTATTTTGAGGATTGTCATCTTATTCAAGCCATTTAATTCAACCGGTGCAATATCTCTTAAGCAATCTTTTTCAACGGTGATTTCTTTTGAGTGGGCCCGAACCCACAGGTCTTTTTACTGGATCTTACCTGACTCTTCTAATTTTTCTAGAGTTATACTCAAATTCTTTTCAAAGTGTGACGTAAGAATGATTTCCATCAGTCGCATGCCTTCTCCAAGCTTGTTTTCAATTATTTTCATCTTTAGCTCGACCTTCCTCTTGTCATTCGTCTGAAGTATCTCGAAATTCTTCATGGCATTTCTCGTCTTCATTCTCAACATTTGAAGACCGGAGAAGTGTTTCTCTTAAATCTTGGTCGTTCTCTTGAAGATTCGTGGTTCTAGCTTCATGCCATCCTCATTATTGTTCCGATTGTGAGGAATTCTTTTATAACATCCGAAGCATTTCATGAATTCTTTCCGTTGTGATCCTTAGAAGGCCATCATTTCAGAAGATTTCTTGGTTCTCAGTTTTCAACTTCGTCCTCCAACTATTCTTAATTGATGCCTCTTCGTTCGTCTCCATATTCTTATGGTGGTTCTTTCAAGATTACTTCCGTTGTTATTGTATTAATTCATTTGTTCTTTTCATAATCCTACCGGTGAGTCGTTCAAGATTATTCTCAAGTTTGGCTATATCTCTCTCCAATCCTTTTCAAGAAGAATAAGTAGTATGCCAAATCCGTTGCTGGTCATCAATTTAATTTGATGAAGGATACGCATATAGTAAATCTTATTCTTATTTCCTCGAAGTGATTAATCTCTTTTTTCCGGAGCTTGTTCATCATATCATATTCTCGGTTCTAGGTTGTTCATCTTGTTTTCCGGAGTTCCAAGTTATTTCAATTATATCATTTCAAAGCTCCATCTAATTCATCGCAGGCCTTGAATCTTATTCTTTTCATCTTTCACTTCTCATGCTTTCATTACCGGAGTTTTTAATGGTGGTTGATCATGATTTAATTCATCCTCGAAGTCTTCATCAAGATTCTTGTTGGATCTCAAGTATTCTTCTTCATGCAATTGAAGTGTAATTCTTTCTACCTTATCTTTGAGATGGTATTATGTCATTCTTGACAATTTTTCATTTATGTTTTATGATTCACGAGTTATCGAAGAATGAAATATGTAAACCCATCATTTTCTTCGTTCATGAGATCTTTTCAACCTTCATTTTTCTTCGTTGGAGTTATCTTGGTATAGAGTTCATCTAAAACCTTCCATTGGGATTGTTGCTAATTATGATGCTTATCAAAGACCCAAGTTTTTCATTTATCCTCTCGGTGAAAGTGTTTTCATATCTTCGTTGATCTCAATCCAATCTATTGTTTCCCGTTAGTGGACGGTTGTCACCTCATAATTTTGAGATGTTTTCCATAAGCCCACAACAAGCTTATTCTTCTCGTTGAATTTCCCACAATTTTGTCCAATCCATCTTCGTAAGGTTGCTCTTTCAAATTCATTTGCAGTAGAAGTTATCATTTTCTTCTACTTTATTTCATCCTAACAATCTAGCTTCTATTCTTTTGTTCCGGAGGTATTGTAATATTGATATCTTCGTTCCATCATCTCTTTTTGTCAAGATCATATCCTTTCATTTGCTTATCCATTTAACTGGAGTGTCGTGTTCTCCATTCAATTCACTCATCTTATCAAGTTTTTCCTCTCTTTTCAACCCGAGTGCTATCTGAAATATTTCTTACCCCTTGTGCCATTCTCTCAATTGTTTCGGAGGCAATATGCTGTTGATTTCATCAAGATCATCCAATCTTCTCAAGCTCATGTTAATTCCTTCCATTTACAGTTGGAATGCTGTCCAAATTATTTCGTTCTTATTCCTTCTCAATCTTGGTTAACCGGAGTGGATTTGAAATTCTTTCGTCATCCGTGAGCTCTTGTTTCATGTCTTTCAACCTGCAAGGTTCTCGTGGTGTTCCTTGTTCCTCATTTTACCGGAGTGCTCTTAACTTCGTTGATCTCCGCTGTATTCTTTCTTTCAAGATTGTTCAACCTCTCAAGGTTCATGGTTTCACTCGTTTGTCAAAGAAGCAACTTTGTTTTACCTCTTCCTTTTCCGTTTTATCTTGTGCCATCTTCAGGATCTCGGGTCGAGATCCTCTGTTAGTGTGGGAGAGTTGTGACGCCCGAAGACCGACGCTCCAGAAGATTCCAGATGTTCCGGGTTCTCCCGTGTGTTTCATTTGTGCTTGCTTTATTTATTTTGCATTGCATCATGTCATCATGCCATCAAGTCTTTTAATTTTAAAACTCAACTAAATAAACCGTATGGATCCTCGATCCATTTAAATTGAGGGATACTCACTATGGTGACTTCTCTTTATAACATATTCTCCTAATATTTATGGAGCTATTATGATAAATATTCCATTGCCTTGGAATCACCGTAACACACTTGCAAATATTCCCATGCCTCTTTTACTTCAAGTTTCACCGTCAAAACCTTCTCTATAATTCTTTTCCCGTTTATTGAGGTTCCTCCAAAAACCTCAACATTTTTGGACACTTCAAAAATCAAGTCTTAGTTCAAACCCATTTGAAGTAAATTCAAATATGTTTGAATTATATCTCGATCATGCAACTTCTATTTTTCTTGGATTACGCTCATTTTTATGGGCCCGGGAAAAATAACCTCATGTGGAAATTCCTTCCCAGACCTCCCTTTCTTTTCTTTCTCTTTTTCTGTTTTTTTTACTTGAGAGAGAGAGGGCAGCCCAGCTGGGCCTCCTTGCTGCCACAGCTGGCCCAAGGCCCAGCCAGCAGCCACCTCCCGGCCTCTCCTTTGGCCCAAGGCCCAACTCCCTCGCTTAACCCTAGTCGCACCTGATAACCCTCAACCGTAAGGGGTCGAGATAGTCTTCGCGGGTAAGAATAACCCAATTTATTGATTCGACACACGGGGAGCCAAATAGTATTTATAAGCTTTGACAGTTGAGTTGTCAATTCAACCGCACCTGAAATATACTTACTTGCAACAAAAGATAAGTGGTAACGGTGATATGATAGTGATGGTGGTGATAGTAAAAGAAAACAGCGAAAGTAAATAGCAAAAGTAGCAACTAGTAACCAGCAGGATTTAAAACACTGTAGGCTAGGGAGATGGATGGTTGGGCGCTGCATGGATGAGATATATCATGAATCTAACTTGGGGCAAGGCACACGGAAAAGTAATGATCATCTAGGCAAATATCAAACATTAGGCATGTATCCCATAGGTAGTTGTACGTGCTTGCAATAAGAACTTGCACAACATCTTTTGTCCTACCATCCCGCTACGAACGGGGCCAAAAGGAACTTATGGAGATTAAGGTGCTCCTGTCAAAGAGCACCGGAACAAAGCAATAAACTCAATGGATACATGTAATCCTCAAACTACGGACCATCCCCTTTGGTGTCCAAGCTGTCACTTTTGGGATCGCCGGTTCCGGACCGTAATAGGTGCAAACAACTCATAGATAGGATCAAGAACACAAATATATTCATGCAAACACATATGGTTCAGATCTGAAATCATGGCACTCGAGCCCTAAGTGACAAGCATTAAGAGTAACAAGTTGAAGCAAAGATGATAAACACCACAGTAGATGATAGGCAACATGTCCCCAACGATCTGATAAACTATTACATGATCTAACTCATCCAATCCCTACCATCCCCTTTGCCTACAGCAGGGAATTACTCACACATGGAAGGAGAATTCATGGAGGGAGGATGGAGTGGTGATGATGATGACGATGGCGACGATCTCCCCTCTCCGGAGGCCAAATCAGCCTCCAGATTAGCCCTCCCGAAGAAGAACAGAGGGTGGCGGCGGCTCCGCGACGAAAACTGGGAAAACAACTCCTGATCTCGGGTTTTCTCGTCACGGGCTAAATACGGGTCAAAGTAGGGCACCAGGGGAGGTGGGGCCCACCCAGGCGGCCTGGCGCGGCGGCCAGGGGTGGGGCTGCGCCACCAGGGCGCCTGGGCCCCCCCTGGTTGCCCTCTGGTCAATCTTCTGGCACAAGGTTCCTTCGGGTGCGTGGATTTTCTGTGATTTTTCGTGGAATTTTCTGAGACACCTAAAAATCCGTTTTCCTGCACACAATAAAACCATACAGGCAGCTCTGTTGAAAACAGCGTCAGTCCGGGTTAGTTTAGTTCAAATCTTGCAAGAATGAGGTCAAAACAATAGCAAAAGTGTTTGGAAAAGTAGATACGTTTGAGACGTATCAACTCCCCCAAGCTTAGCATATTGCTTGTCCTCAAGCAATTCAGTTCAACGAACTGGACGCGACAAAGAAAACTTTGACAAACTCTTTTGCTTCATTAGATGTATATAAGCATGTACTACGAAAAGAGTCTAGCAAGTATTGAAACAATGCTATGACGACAATGCACGGAGCAATCCTTCTTTCAAGTGACCAATCACAAATACCTAAAAGTAAATAATATACTACTGAAAATCAAGACAAGATTACATTGCACATAGCTTGAGCATATTAGAGTGGTATCTCGCTAGCCTCCATGAGTGAAGCAAAACATAAATGCAGAAACTCCTCCAGAGTTTTAAAGGAGACTAGAACTAAGAATTTCAGAATAAATAATATCACAAGCATGCAGAAGACAATGTAATACTTTGGGACAATGCACATTACACTCAGAATGACAATTATGCTCTCCTAGTTGGTGCTTTGAAGAAAGAAGGTGGAGACTCTCGAACCGTGGAATTTGATGGCGAGGTTGAAACCCGTGGTCGGAAACAAAAACTAAACATGTACCAGAGCTCTTGGTTTTAAAAACAGAGGTAAAAATGTTTTTGAGAGGTGCATATTTCGTCAACGAATGCTAGCAGATAACCCAATTACTTCTTGAGCTGGACAAGTTTCGAGGAACGGCTCCCGCACGGGGACGATCACATCCCCTTAATCTCCTTTGTTTATCACTGCCAAAGTTTTCTGATTTCTCATGAACAAAGCGTGAAGGAGGGTTTGTTTGTTGTATTATCTTTTATGAGCCGGGCGCACTCTATGCCAGTTCCTTCTCGTATTAGGGGTTTGCAGATTAGACATGCAATCCCGGGGTGAAACTTGTCCAACTTAAAAAGATCATGAATTAACTACTACTTCCTCATGAGCTAAAACAGAGGCACAAAAAGAGAAATGCTTTTGATTAATTTTGAGATGGTACAGGAAAGTCTTCGTTAGGAATGGCAGGTAAATACCATGTATAGGAAGGTATGGTGGACTCATATGGCATAACTGGTTTAAAGGATTTTGGATGCACAAGCAGTCAGTCTGCTTAGTGCAGGTGGAGGTTAGCAAAAGACTGGGAAGCGACCAACTAGAGAGCAATAACGGTCATAATCATGCAGAGCGACAAAGCAACATTGAATCGGGCATGGAAGTGATATAACTATTCTGAACTCAAAGATCATCAAGGCAGAGCAGACTTTTTAGTCTTAAACATGTGTAAACATGTGCCAAGTCAATCCAAGAATTCTCCAAAGGGAAATACCACCTTAGTATACCAAACTATGAACAGTGCAATGCATGTAAATCATTTCAATAACACATTATATACTCTAGCTATTCGAGACTAGCCACAAGGAAAGCATGAACCACTGGGAGAGAATTGTGAACATAGCACTATGTCGCTACAAGCTGGTCTCTAGATCATAAGTATAGGCATATGTACAAAAGTAGAAACTAGAAGAGTTCATACCGGTTTTCCCTTGTTGCTTCCCTTCAGTCGATCTTCGTCATTACTGCCTCGTCACTTGCACGATCGAACGTAGGAAATATAATTAAATGCCATCACGGACTCGAGCTGAACTCTGAAAACAAAGCAAACTAAAGAGAGAAAGGAAATCTTTTTGGATTATTTCAAAGGTTGAACGAAAGCAAAAGAAAGAGAAAATCTTTTTGTTGTTTTTGCAAAGAAAGAAATAAAGAAAAACGGGCAAAAACTTCGAAAAGATCAAAGCGAATAAAACAGATAATACAATGGAAAAGTGAGAGGGGCACGTACTCCCCCAAGCTTAGGATTTTGGCCTAAGTTGGTAGTAGCTACTGCCCCCAGGAGCCTCCTGCTCCGGGGGAATGGTGGTGAGTCCAAGGGTCATAGAAGGATTCTGGCGCGTACACCGAACTCCTCGGATCCTCCCACGAGGAAGGGTCCATACTCCAAGCAGAGGAAGACCCTTCACCAAACTGGGTGACGGCCTCCCCCTGAAAAGGTGGTAACTCACCGTGCTCCTCCTCGTTGGGCACAACCCCCTCCATGGGGTTATGAAACTGATGCTGGGCCATGAACTCATCGAACCATGCTACAGAGAGAGTTGAAGACGGTTTTCAGCTCGGAGGGCTGAGAGGTCATCCTAGCCGTCCGCCCAACGTTTGGCACACCTATTATTTCACAAAACTTTCCCAAGGGCATGGTGATAAGATCATTGTAAATTTTAAACTCAATAGCACCAGAATCAGGGTTATATCTAAAACTGTTAATGAAACCGAAGGTGAGTTTTTGATACTGAGTAACACGGCACGTGACGAGCCGTGTCAGACCTGCATTAGCACAAAGATTATAAAACTCATCCTTGATTCCCGCAGCTTCAAGGAATTCATCACATGGAAACATCATAGCACGTGCTGGACTTGTGTCTTCCAACAACTCTAGGGGCACATGATCTTCATTGTAGCTTACCCTAGCAGTCGAGGGTGAAGCTGAGGCTCTAGTAACTCGATCGGAGTGCGTGGGCCTCTTCTTCTCAAGCCACCCCTTTGCCCTTCCTAACAAACTCATTTCTGAAATTTTTGGCAAATTACAAAAACAAGGATTAAAACAAAGTGGGTTAAGGCAAACTACTCAACTCACTTACCTAAGGCATAAACTTGCATCAAAACTTGGAAAATAAATTTCTACACATGCATGCAAGCTCATCTATACAGCACCAAGAACTACTAAATACTCACAAATGAAGCCACCAATCAGAAATCTAATTGGAGGGGTGCAGGAGTTACATACCAGGGAGTATTTGTTCAAAATCTCAGCTCAAATGGTAGGCTGTAGAGAGAGATCGAAGAATCGCCTCCAAGAGCAGCAAGAACGCAAGAGCAAGTGCAGAACTCGTGTTTTTGGAGAGAAAGAGAGAGGGGGTAAGAAGACTTACCTGGAGGGGGGCCTTGTGGGCCCCAGGCGCCCTGTGGGCGCGGCCAGGGGGCAGGCCGCGCTAGCTGGCCGCCTGGGCCACTGGTGGGTCCCCCTGGTCAGCCCCAGGCACCTCTGGGTCACTCCCGGCATAGAAATTTTTATTTTTATTTTTCTGGAATTTTTCTGAAAACTTCACTGTTGAAAATTTTTTGAAGTTCAAAAAGGCTGCAAGACTTTCTGAAAACTTAAAGCAGTGATTAGTATTGTGAAGCTTCAAAACATAAACACTTGGTACAGCAAGGAGAACAAAAACTAAAACAAATGAAAACATAACAAGCTCAACTTTTTATCGATATAAAACATGTTCACTAGTAAGGTTGATCAAGTCTTACCAACAAACAGACGATATATAGAGCAAAAAGTCTCACCTCTTACGAAGTGATCACTGAACCTTTACTTTAATGGACATTGTCCCCACCATAATAGTTTTGTATTTGTGGTGCACATGTAGTGGACAGTCCCATTCTCCAATCTTCACGGTCTCGATATTTTCTATAGAGTTGAGGCCATGCCTCCTGTCAGTCTTCTTTGGTAAATACACCGTGTGTTCTTTATCATTCACATTGAAGGTAACCTTCCCTTTATTACAATCAATAATAGCACCTGCGGTGTTAAGAAAAGGTCTACCAAGAATAATGGACATGCCCCCATCCTCGGGCATGTCAAGCACAACGAAATCAGTAAGGATCAAACAATTAGCAACTTCTACGGGAACATCCTCACAAATACCTATCGGAACGGCGGTTGACTTGTCAGCCATCTGAAGAGAGATATCTGTAGGAATTAGTTTCTCTAAACAAAGCCTCTTGTAAAGAGAGAGAGGCATAACACTCACTCCTGCTCCAAGATCACATAAAGCAGTTTTGACATAATTATTCTTTATGGAGCAAGGAATGGTGGGTATACCTGGATCACCAAGCTTCTCAGGAATCTTGCCATTGAAAGAGTAGTTAGCAAGCATAGTAGATATTACTTCATTAGGAACTTTTCTTTTATTAGTGACAATATCTTTCATATATTTTGAATAGGGAGGTAACTTAATAGCATCAGTCAAAGGGATTTGAAGAAAAAGAGGTTTAATCCACTCACTAAACTTATTGTAATGCTCTTCTTCTTTAGATTTGATAGACTTACCTGAAAGGGCATGGGTTTCTGTATCCATGGTTCTCTTTCCTTCCCATGTCTTCTTGCGACGAAGTCTTCTCTAGTGTACCTCTTACGTTTGTCAGGTGCTTCTTCCTCTCGAACTTCAGGCGGATCATTCTTCTCATTATCCTTACCTTTAGGTTCGGCGCCGTCTTCAGTCTCAGCATCGGAGATAGATACACTGTTGGGATCAACAGTTGGCTCTTCATTTGTAATAGGATCATTGGAATTGTCAGCCTCCTTATGTTTCTTCTTCTTCTTCTTTGGAGAGCCAACAATTTCTTATTCCTGCATTTGAGAATCCTGCTCGATTCTCCTCGGATGCCCCTCTGGATAGAGAGGATCTTGAGTGCTAGTTCCTCCTCGGGTCTTAATCCTGAAGGCCTGCAAATCATCTTGTTTGGCATTGTTAGCAAGCAAATCTTTTTGCACATTAGAAATTTGTTCAAGCTGAGTTTGAACCATATGAAAATGCTTCATAAGACATTTAACATCATTAACTATTCTTCCTAGAACATCAAGCAAACTTTTGATAGCAAGGGAATCATCATGCAATTGACTTTGTATCCTCTCATTAAAATGATTTTGTTTCATAATAAAATTATCAAACTCATCTAAACATTGATCAGGAGGCTTACCATGAGGGATGTCACTTGCGTTGAAATCTAAAAGAGAGTGTACCTCTACCATAGGAGGGTGAGTGGTAGGATCACACAACTTCTCAATAGGGGGTAGATTCTTCACGTCCTCAGTTTTAATACCCTTCTCTTTAATAGACTTCTTTGCTTCTCGCATATCTTCGGGGCTTAGAACAAACATGCCCCTCTTCTTTGGTGGTGGAGGTGGTTCAGGGACGGACCAATCTTCATGGTTTTTGGCAATCCTGCCCATCAAATCCTCTGCATCGTCCGGTGTTCTTTTCCTGAAAACACAACCAGCACAACTGTCCAAATAGGACCTGGATTCATCAGTTAGACCAGCATAAAATATATCGATTAATTCATTCTTAGGGACTCCATGTCCTGGTCTAGCCCGAATCAGACCACAGTACCTCCCCCAAGCTTTAGGGAGGTGCTCATCCTGCAACTGTTTAAAGTTATAAATTCTTTGTAAAGCAGCATGTTGCATATGAGCAGGAAAGTACTTATCAACAAAAGAATGAGCTAAGTCTTGAGGACTCTTAATGGAACCACATGGGAGTGAATCATACCATGTTTTAGCACCTTCCTTCAAAGAGAAAGGAAGAAGCTTAGTCACATAAAAGTTTCGTTTCTTCTCATCCGTGGTAAACAAGCCACCCAACTCAGTGAGTTTGGTCAGGTGTGCAATAGCATCATCATTTTCTCTGCCATAAAAGGGGTCAGCTTCAACCATAGGTATAAGTGAAAGATCAACAGAGAAATCATAATCAGGATCATCGATGCATATAGGAGATGTAGCAAATTCAGGATCAGGAACAGTCTTGTTCTTTAAGGAGTGTTTTTCAAGCAGCTTCTTAATAGCTTCAGGGTCAGAGCCGGCAAACTCTGTCAGTTCCCTGCATAAATCATCATCAAGCATAATGTAATCATCATCAAGGAGTCTCTCCTTGAGTTTACTCAAGTCAGGATAATCATAAGTTCCACCAATAGGGTAGCGAGTAACAGGAATTTCAATTCCAGACTTTTTTGCAGCAACAGCGATCTGTTTCTCAAGAGCATAACCAAGTGAACTAATATCATCAAGAGCAGTAGAAGCATCATCAAGAGTATCGGACATAGTAACAGATTCAGTAGAAGCATCATGTGGTGGCGGTGAGGCAAACTTACTCATAACAGAAGGTGAATCAAGTGTAGCACTAGTGTTCAGAACAGTACCTCTTCTTGTAGTGGATAGTAAGATCGGAACCTTTGGGTCTCCTTTCTTACCCATAGCGGATGAAGTGCAGCGGGTAGGATACTCCAAGTAGACTTGTAAATATTGCTACGCTCCCCGGCAACGGCGCCAGAAAACGGTACTTGATAACCCTCAACCGTAAGGGATCGAGATAGTCTTCGCGGGTAAGAATAACCCAATTTATTGATTCGACACACGGGGAGCCAAAGAGTATTTATAAGCTTTGACAGTTGAGTTGTCAATTCAGACGCACCTGAAATATACTTACTTGCAACAAAAGATAAGTGGTAACGGTGATATGATAGTGATGGTGGTGATAGTAAAAGTAAACAGCGAAAGTAAATAGCAAAAGTAGCAACTAGTAACCAGCAGGATTTAAAACACTGTAGGCTAGGGAGATGGATGGTTGGGCGCTGCATGGATGAGATATATCATGAATCTAACTTGGGCTAAGGCACACAGAAAAGTAATGATCATCTAGGCAAATATCAAACATTAGGCATGTATCCCATAGGTAGTTGTACGTGCTTGCAATAAGAACTTGCACAACATCTTTTGTCCTACCATCCCGCTACGAACGGGGCCAAAAGGAACTTATGGAGATTAAGGTGCTCCTGTCAAAGAGCACCGGAACAAAGCAATAAACTCAATGGATACATGTAATCCTCAAACTACGGACCATCCCCTTTGGTGTCCCAAGCTGTCACTTTTGGGATCGCCGGGTCCGGACCGTAATAGGTGCAAACAACTCATAGATAGGATCAAGAACACAAATATATTCATGCAAACACATATGGTTCAGATCTGAAATCATGGCACTCGGGCCCTAAGTGACAAGCATTAAGATTAACAAGTTGAAGCAAAGATGATAAACACCATAGTAGATGATAGGCAACATGCCCCCAACGATCTGATAAACTATTACATGATCTAACTCATCCAATCCCTACCATCCCCTTTGCCTACAGCAGGGAATTACTCACACATGGAAGGAGAAGTCATGGAGGGAGGATGGAGTGGTGATGATGATGACGATGGCGACGATCTCCCCTCTCCGGAGGCCAAATCAGCCTCCAGATTAGCCCTCCCGAAGAAGAACAGAGGGTGGCGGCGGCTCCGCGACGAAAACTGGGAAAACAACTCCTGATCTCGGGTTTCCTCGTCACGGGATAAATACGGGTCAAAGTAGGGCACCATGGGAGGTGGGGCCCACCCAGGCGGCCTGGCGCAGCGGCCAGGGGTGGGGCCGCGCCACCAGGGCGCCTGGGCCCCCCCTGGTTGCCCTCTGGTCCATCTTCCGGCACAAGGTTCCTTCAGGTGCGTGGATTTTCTGTGATTTTTCGTGGAATTTTCTGAGACACCTAAAAATCCGTTTTCCTGCACACAATAAAACCATACAGGCAGCTCTGCTGAAAACAGCGTCAGTCCGGGTTAGTTTAGCTCAAATCATGCAAGAATGAGGTCAAAACAATAGCAAAAGTGTTTGGAAAAGTAGATACGTTTGAGACGTATCAGCACCCTGTCGCTCCATCCTCTCCCTCGATCCACCCCGCTCCCTCTCCCTCAGCGCCGCAGCGCCCCCTCCTAGCCCGATCCCCATCTTCCTCCCTTCTCTCTCGCTCCACCCGACCCCCCTGGAGCCCGATCCCCATCACCTGCGCGCCACTCGTCTCGGCCCCGCGCCGCCCCGGCCTCCGCCGGCCTCCTCCATCCCCCTCGCGCTCAAGGGCCAGTACCGCATCGGCCACTTCCTCGCCTTGGTCGCGCCTCCCAGGTTTCCGCGCCGCCGGTCACCTTCTTTGTCGGAGTTGCCCGCCGTTGCGTCCCTCTGCCTCGAGTCCGAGCTCGAGCCCTGCCCGGTGCTGCCGTGGACAACCACCTCCCGTTGGCCCTCTCTGCCTGCTGCGATTCTGCCGCCGGTGAACTCCGACGCGGCCGGTGCCTCGTTTGTTCTCCCGCCTCTGCTTCCTTCTGTCGCCCTGCCGTGTTGCAAGATGAACCAGAGACCTTGCTGCCCCTTTGTCGTTTCCAAGTTCAAAACGAGGGACCCAAGTCTGCCAAGTACCAGGACGTCCATGACCCGTCAAGTTCATCTACGTGTGTACGACTACCCTCGAAGACCCGTGGATGCGCCAAGTACCCCTTCGGTCCGAAACGCCAAGTACCACTACGTGCATGTACCATTACCGTCGCCCCGAAGACATTGGCTGTCAAGTACCTCTCCGAGATGAAACGAGAACGACTACATCCACTACCGTCGACCTCGGAGACCTGTGGACGTCAAGTGCCGCTGCCGATGCCCCAAACGAACTCGAGCCATGTACCACTACTACCCTCAACGACCCTGTGTACGACTACGAACGTGTACAACTACTTCCCTCGACGTCTCGAACCCCTCCGAAAACGCACGCTTCGAAGGTATACCGCCGAAACGATGCCCGTGAACGAATGTGGTTGTATGAGATGTTTCCCTTGTTGCACCGTGTCCGTAGTGCCCGTCTTTTGTCGCCGACTCGTGGGAACCGGGTAACCGGGAGCACCCCACCGTCTTTGCATGACACGCTCACACTCTCCGTCATCTTTTGCACCGGACACTGAACGAGTTACCGGAACCAATATGTTGTGTGGCATCATTCTCGAATTCGCCGCCATGGCCCCTTTCTTTCCACCACGGTGATAAATACTCTTTATCATCTTCATGTCAACTTTTCATATAAAAATTGCATAAAACTTGATCATGTCATCCACATCATGATAACAACCTTTGAATGTTAAATTGTTGTTGCTTTCATAATTGCTAAATTGGTCATGGGGATTTTCCAGAATTGTTGTTGTTATTTCCGGCCTCATTTAAAATGCCTAGATAGTGTAGTTTTACTTATGCTTCACCTCTTGCCATGTTTAATAAAAAACATTTAATCTCTCTTGTAGATAAACGAGAGTCAACTAAATAAATAAAATGGGGTGTTTCGTCAATATGCAACTCGTTGCATATTGAGCTCCACTTAACTTGTAGTATTGCTTGTGCACTTTGCCATGCCATGCATATCTAAACCGGAAATGCATCATACTTGATTGAGCATTATGCCATGGTTATGATATGTGTGTTTACAGCGTTGTTTGCTTCTTTCCGGTTTGCTTCTCTCGTTAGCTTCGGGTTCGTTCCGGAGTTGTGAGGATTTGTTCGACTACTTCATGGACTTGCTCTTCTTCCTTGCGGAATCCCATGCAAGATGACCATCCCCTTGGATACCTTTTCTATCATTGCCATGCTAGTTGTCTCGATGCTATCGTTATATGTCGCGCTACCCATCTTTATTGTCAGCCTCTCCTTGTTGCCATGAAACCTCTAACCTTAACACCTTCCCAGCAAACCTTTGTTTGGCTATGTTACCCGCTTGCTCAGCCCCTCTTATAGCGTTGCTAGTTGCAGGTGAAGATGAAGATTGCTCCATGTTGGAACTTAATGTTTTGGGAATATCACAATATATCTTATATATCTTAACACACCTATATACTTGGCAATGGGTGGAAGGCTTGGCCTTTTGCTCGGTGTTTTGTTCCACTCATGCCACCTTAGGAACCGATAAACCGGCGTTATGTTCCTTGATTTTGCGTTCCTTACACGGTTGGGTATATGGGGACCCCTTGACAGTTCGTCTTTAATATAACTCCTCCAGCAAGGCCCAACATTGGTTTTACTTTGCCTCATAATAACAACTTAATTAATTAATTAAATTGCATAGGGGGTCGCGTCCCTGAGGATTCTTTCTACATAGCAGGGGGGCAGTGCTGATGGTGTTGGTCCCAAACGGGCAACCTGCTGGGCCACCTGGGGGAAACCCGAGGGCTGGTTTTACTCGTAGCTTGTCCCATACGGTTGTGGCCTGAGACGAGATACGCGCGGCTACTATCAGGGTTTCGGCACGCCGGGAGGTCTTGCTAGACTTGTTTTACCATTGTCGAAATGTCTTGTGCACCAGGATTCCGAGCCTGATCGGATTGTCCCTAAGATACGGGATAATATTATTATTACTTCTGCTGATCGTGAGAGCTTGTGATGGGCTAAGTTGGGACACCCCTGCAGGGTTATGATCTTTCGAAAGTCGTGCCCACGGTTATGTGGCAGATTGGAATTTGTTATTGTCCGGTTGTAGAAAACTTGACAGAGGATCCGAAGTAAAACACACAACTGTGTGAGTAACCATGACTGTCTCTTTTCACTTTGAAAAGAGAACACGGTGGGGTTATGTTTGGCTCGTAGGTAGTTTAGGATCTTTAGCGATCATTACTAGTTTGCGACCGTTTGCGTAGATGCTCATCTTATTCTTGTACTCGTAAGTTAGCCACCATACATATTCTTAGCCGCTGCTGCAACCTCACCACTACCGTTTTCCATACCCATAAAGCTTTGCTAGTCTTGATACCCATGGTTATGGGATTGCTGAGTCCTCGTAGCTCACAGATACTACAACACCAGATGCAGGTACCGCTGAGAACAATGCAGGAGATGGTTCAAGAACTTCACTGGGAGCTCGATGAAGATAGTGGCCGTATGTATGTGACGTTTTTGACGATTAGTAGTGGTTCCTACTAGGGGCGATCGGACCTTGTGTTTATGGTATCTTTCTCGTTTGGTTTTTGTCCGTAGTCAGACCCTGTGTTTTGGATTATGGATGTTAATGTATTACATTGTGTGACGTGGCGAGTGTAAGCCAACTACTCTTTTACAATTGCATCCCTCTTTTACATGAGTTGTGCAAAGATACCATTCTTGAGATCATTCAAGTAGTATATTATGCCTTTAAGTCGTGCCTCGACACGTGGGAGGTATAATCTCATATTGGGCATTACAGGGACAATGGGTGGTAGATCGAGCAGCCGGAGCGGCGGCGGAGGCGGTGCTGGTTGTTGTGGAAGTTGTTGCAATGGTGGCGCCGCCGATGCACCCTCCAAGCTCTTGCCCTTGTCCTGTAGCAGCGTCTGCAGGTTGCACACCTCTGCTCGTAGCTCGTCGACGGAGTGCTCGACCGCGGGCTTCCATCCCTGGAGATCGAGGATCATGGGATGGATCTCGTCGATCTTCGCCGCCGTCGCCATGACTGCTGTCGTCAAGTCCGCCAAGGTTTTGATCTGCTCGTCCGTGGACGTCGCCTTGTCGTGCCTCGTCTGGATGATCGAGGAAATTGACCCACCTGCTTGCGCGCAACAGAGTAGGGGGTGGGGGAAAAGGCTCTGAATACCAATTGTTACGCTCTTGGTTGGATCTAGTATAGGAAGTCTCTGAATTACATGAATTTGGTAGGTAGCTAGGGTTCTAAGCCCGAAATAAATGGGGACCGGGAGAAAAATAGCCGCCGCCGCCAGAGCCGTCTTCTTTCTTCTTGCCTTCCACTTGCATGCCCTCTGCCTTAAGTATCCGCTAGGTCGTCCATTGGTGGGCCAGGAAACGGTTGTTGGGCCTGCGGTCACGCTTCGGTGGCTCCTGGGATGGCTCCTTCAGTGGGCCACTGGTAGGGGTGCGGGTAGGGGCCGTAACAAAAATCACTATTATTAGATCACGAATTTAATTTTCAAATTGTATAACTTTAGTATTGTAAATGTTGATATTTTTGCGTATAAATATGGTTAAACTTTACAAAGTTTGACATAAAAAAATCTTATATGCACAGTAAAGAAGATAGGAGAGAGTGTAGGCACATAAATGAAACACTTCCTATCACTAGGCAATGTGTACGTGCAATGCACGTTAATTTGGAAGTATATTAAGTGTATGCGGATATTAATATTGATATTATTTGCATGTTATTATATGATTAACACTATATTTGGCATGAAATTAACAGCACGCTAAACGTATTGGGCGCTTGACATTGAAGCAGTCTAGGTTGTTAGATTGACATGATTTGATGGTACCCTAAAAAAAGACATGATTTGATGACCGAGCTTAATTAGATCTGCCACTTTGAGTCTTTTTATATTGATATAGATATATCCTACAAAACGAAATCATCAGACCACTCACAAGCCATTGCTTCATGTTTGATCGCACGGTTAGAGACCATGCAAAATCCCATTCTAACCATTTTTTAAGGTAAAAATGAATCGCTAAAGTATTGTACAATGCAATGTGCTTAAGGGGAGGTGCTTACAGAAACAAACCAGGTTTTTCTTAAACACCAGTGCTTATTTATATAAGGTAGACGTTTAATTAAGCGTCTCTCATGTGTAGAAATAAGCACTGATACTTTAAAAAACGGTTTATTTTCCTAAGCACCTCTCTAAGGCCTAATTGGCTAGAGATATACTAACGCACCTTTCAAGCATTAACGACCGAAGTTCCCTATTATCTGCGAGCGGTTGAACAAAAAGTACGGATGCCGATCAATTAGCGATCCATTCTTTCCCTTAAAAAAGTTACGGACGCCGATCATGCATTAACGACCGGGAGCTCCCTATTATCGGCAACGATCCTATAATTAGGGCAGAGCTACTAAAAACAGAAGCATATTTTATGGGGCAAAAAAAGGAGTGTATACGGCAAAACTCTAAAAACACCCTATTTTTGACTGAAATCGTTCATTTACGGAACCTAACCACCTACCGTATATTTTGCCACGATTTTTCAGCAGAAATCTCGTCTTTTTTTCCCCATTAATTCGGATGAGATCCTACAATCACGCCCAGCAACGTTCAGTCCGCGATCACCACGAACGGGACTGACCACGATCCTGCCCTCTCCCTGGCACGTGGTGGCGTGCTGAGAGGCGCCTGCACGCGCTTGGCAGAGGAGGGGAGGGTTGGAATTGGAATCTACAAAGACGCTCGGGTCGACCTACGTTACGGCCGCGGGATATGATCGATCGGTGATGTTGCGGATTCCGCGGACGCGCGCGCGCGCGCGGTGGAAGGCCTTCCCTTCCCAGCACCAACGACCGGATCGGCAGTGCCTCGCCGATCGATCGCGATCGCCTATATTGGCGTGGCGCGGAGGCAGCATTGGCTCCCACCCCGCTCTCGTACGATGATAACATGGGATCGCCGAGGCGGCTGCCGCTTCTCGTCCTCGTCCCGCTCCCGCATGGAGGAGGAGGCGCGTGGGGAATCTCCCGCTATAAGTACCGAGGGCTCCCACCCCCGCCCACGCGCGCGCGGCTCCCTCATCGAGACCAGACGCCCCAAGACCCCCGGACGCGACGCCCCTCCTCGACCGATCGCCAGGTGAGCTCTCTCGTTCCGAGGCGGTAGCGCTGCGCGTCTAGCTAGGGTTCTTGTTTTTTCGCCGATCGAGTCGAAATTTCTCGCTGGATCGTCGATCGCTACACGGAAAACGTCTTCTCGTTTCTTTTTAGACGGAATCTTTCCTTCGGCACAAATTCGTTTCCTTTTTTCAATAGAATATTTGCATGCGATCTTGCTTCTTCTTGCTGAACACGATCAAGGATTTTTCGATTTGTCGCACGCCTTTATTAGGCTTAAACGCCTTGTGCGATCGTTCTTGTTGTAGGCATTACTCTGAGTTTCATACAACAAGATCGCCGCCGCGGAGATGGCGGGCTACGACGACAATGAAACCAACGTAAGATCAATCTATATATCTCTTTCTATTCTAATACATCCTTAATTTGCCTCTTCATCATTGGAGATCGTAACACAGCCGCGAGCCAATGCTAAATTATTGCGTAATTAGCACTTTCGATAGCAGATTGCATCCTTTAATTTTAACCTAACCAATGCAAACGCATGTGTGTATCCAGCTAGTGGAGGACGAGTACGACGACCTTGATGATTTCATCGTCGGAAGCGACGATGAGGGCGACAATGTAGCCGAGGAGGACGAGGAGGAGCTGCCGGAGGCTGAGGAGGTAGAAGTGGAAGAAGAGTATGAGGAGGAAGAGGAAGAAGAGCAGCCGGCTGGCACGCAGGAAATCCTTTCCTTCAGGGAGCAATTGAAGGCCAAATTAAGGAAACAACATCAGTCTAACGTCCCTGAGAACGGGAACCCTAGCTGCTCATCGTCCAATCAACCGCCGGTCAGGTCCAGGTGAGTTTTCTCTTGGTCTCTTATTTGATTATTATAGCATCCTAATTCAGTTGGTAATGGCGTCAGTACTTGTTTCAGATTTGGCACCTTCTTTGGGCCGTCGACGCCGGTACTTGCTCCCAGGCTCATGGAGGCAGGGTGCTCTTCGATGATGAAGGAGAACCAGGACGTGCCGTCCAGAGTATGTCCTGCTAATCGAACTTTTTCATCTTGAACTATTTGACTCTTTGAACTGTCCATTAACTCACCCGAACATAAAAACTGTCTGCAGAAACATGCCGCTCCGTCGCCGGCTTCGAAGACGCAGCAAAGTGCGAGTGCCCATGAGCAGAAACCGAAGATCGTACCTCAGGTTTGAAGGGTTTGGCTTTGACATTAACCACATTAATTATTAACTTGTTATGTTGTTGAGATGTGAATCAGAATTTGGGGGGTTTGGCATTTGCAGGTGAAACGTAAGGTTGACACGCTTCGCGAGAACAGGGACTACTCGAACCTGTTCTCGGACGATGCTGATACATCTCCCCCAACAGAGTCACGCACAGAAAGTATGCGTGCCATGGCCCCAAAATCTGGTGAGTACGAACACAGTAGATCTTTCTGTAGCCCTAATTTTTGTGCTCAATTATTCTGACATTGTGTATATATGGTAGACGTGGAAGCTCATCAGATGAAACCAATGCAATCTAATGCGACAAACAAGAAGGTGCCCACAAACCATCCTGCCAGACCATCAAACCGCGTGCAAAACAAGGTGGTCTCTCAGGTGAAGAAGGAGCCACTGCCAAACCGGAGGAATCCGATCGCTGTTGCCACGAACGGATCCAGACCTCCCAACAGCACCACCAAAGCTCATCCAGGGTTGCAGCCATCCTCAAATGGCCAAAATCCGCAGCGCTCGATGCAGAGTAAGAGCCCGCGGATGTTGCCTGCTTCCGAGCTGCAGCAGCGGCGGCCACTGAAACCGCAGGGTCAGAGGCAGCAGAACCAAGTGACGCCTTCGCCACAAGTTCGAAGGATGAATTCGTCGGTGCAGGGCCAGCAGCCTGCGCACAAGGGTTCTGCTCCTCCTCAGGGCAGAACAAAATTAGGGCAGAAGCAGCTGGCTCCTTCCTCCAAACCAAAGGTGACATTTCTTGATTTGTCTCTTGTTCTTTTGCTCTCAGTACCTTCTATATTTATTTAAAATCACACCGATATGATAATAATCCTATCAAGGCTATGGAAAAATCACCAGCCATTCAGGAATTTGTATCTGAATCTGTTCCTGCTTGTTCGCAGCCATCTCCAATAAGTGCTGTTTACAGTGATCCCGCAAAGAAAAAGGGTGTAATGAAGAGGAAACTCAGTGACGCCGAGAAAGTTCGTCAAATGGTCAGAGATGTGTTCAAGTATGGTTTGCTTATTATTAACCCAGTCTTTGATAATATTATTACCCTTATTATTGTTTGTTCACCGACCTCGAACCGGTCGGTGAAGTAGTTCTAGCCCACTAGAGATGAAGCTGAGCAATTTGTGTGGGTGCTTCTTCACTGATTGCTGCTACGTTTGTGCTTATGTGCAGCTACGACCCGGGCAAGTATGGCAAGGATGAAGATGATGATAGGGACATGGAAGCAGGTTATGCCAGCATACAGATGGAGGAGAGAAGAAGGTACGTACTTAGCAAATTGCCTTATTAGCGAAAAGGAGTATAGGCGTCCTTTTATTCATTGCAAATGATGGTTTTGCCTAAACCATGCTTATTTTCCCCTTGCCTTCTTTGCTTCTTTGGACATCCAGTGCAAAGATTGCAAGAAAAGAGGATGAAGACGAATACCGCCGGATTCAGGAAGAGGAGCAGCGCGAGCGGGCGAAGAAGAAGAAGAAGCAACGTACAGAATCGTAGGCAATTCCATGGCCAGATTGTATTACCCTAGTCATATAGTGTTCTTTTATAGCTTATTATAAGTTCCAGGACATCAAGTTAAGGACTGTCATATCTCATGAGTACAAGACGAGACTACATTTCATATTAGTTCTGCAACATGGTAGTTTTTGAACAAATGTAGATTTAATTTGAATTATGGAAAAAAAGAAATAAGACGGATCAGAAAATTAGGTAAAAAAACATGATTTTTTGTTTAGATTAAGGTGACTTTTATTCCGTAATAATCATGTCCTTTACAAGTGTAGGGATTAGGAATGCCGGTGGATCATGCCACTCCTCCAATTTAGACCTAGAACAAAACCGAGCAAGCTCATGTGCGGCAACATTAGTTTCTCAATTACAGTGATGCATTGTCGCCATGCGTAAAGAACTTGAAGAGTTCTCAGGCCCTGTACTCCGACGGGTGATGAATTGCATTCACAATCTCCATGAAGAAAAAAAATAGCCAAAGTAAAAAAGAGATGTATTTTTAAAAAATAAAGACACGTGAAGGCGTCTTAGATCTAATTAATATTGAAGCAAATAAATACCGGTAATGGATAGACAACTAACGATCAACAAAAACTAAAATTACATTAAAAATCATGCTAGTCTTCTTCCGATTGTACTCCACCCGCCATGGATTGAAAATTGCAACGAAACAAAAGGCGACATCATTGAGACGAGATCTATAAATCGTTGAAACAACATCGAGAGCATCACAACGGAACGATACATAGTCTGCTTGAAAGACACATGAACTATCTGAAGGGATACAAAGTCCCCTTCGTCTGTGTTGGATCGGATGTCATCAAGGTGGGGAGAGATCGAAGAGACCTTATTCCAACACTACATTGCCGCCACCACCTCGATGATGTCATCGGGAAACAAACTCCTAAGAAAAATAAAAGGAGACAGACAAGCCCCCACTCCTCTTGCTGACAACAAGGTCGTCGGACGAAGAAGAGGGGAACCGAGATGGCGGCGTGTAGGGAATAATACTTCCAACTACTACCCTCTAAGCGTGGGTACGAATTTTAAGGAGATGCTTCTGATTTGAAAATTAATAATAAAAATTCGAACCATTCAGGAAGACTGAAGACTTCCAGTTTTAAAATTAACTAACAAGATGCACGTGCGTTACACGGAACATCCAGATGCATTTGTATGAGTAATTTATCTTGTAGGAGATAAGGATGAACGAGGGAATGTCTTATCTGCAAATGTGGAGAGGAGTGCGGGTATCTTTTTGTAAAATTGTCATAGTTTCCTTCTTATCCGTCAGATATAGATCAGACGGTCTATATTGCAGGATGGCCGGCACACCATCATCACCAACTCTGTTTTTTTTATAAGAGTAGAGATATTATGGCTTCATCACATTCATATAAAGGAGATAAAATGAGAAGTCTTTGACATTCAATCTAATTAGAATATCATAAAGTATAAGTAGCAAAAAAAATGAATAATGTTTTATCAATTCATTTTCAACCCCTTGGCAAACTCGTACTACCTCCATCTCAAAATGTAAGACATTTTTGTAGGTTATACTAGCTTACAGAAAACATCTTATATTTTGAGACGGAGCAATCCCACATTCTTGCTTACATACCGGGTGTGGTTTAATAATACTAAGACTAATGATTTTGTGCCTACCAGGGGCTTGCGGCGGGGGGAACCCGTTATCTCGATACATGTTTATTCCTTTTATGTTCAGAAGGCCTATCAAGCATGTCATCTCATGAGGTATTAAAGTGTGTAGGAATGCTCCTCCTATTTCACACTTGTTGGAATGCTATATCCAGCATTTTATTTGGACACACATTTGGGCCTCCCAACAATGGTTGGGGTGGACATGAGCGATTACTTTCAACACCTCGTTGTCAGAGTATGCCAAAGGTTAAAAGGTTGGAAGGAAAAAATACTCACAATGCAAGGTAAAGTGGTCTTGGCAGTGTTTAAGTTGCCCAAAGGAATTTGCAAATCAATAACTGGTGAGATCTCTAGCTTTCAGTGGGGATATATTGAAGAGAAGAAGAAGAAGTGCATTAGTTTGCCCGGTGGAAATTGTGCATAACGAAGAAGAATGAGGATTGGGCTTTAGGGACCTTCACAGTTTCAATCTTGCTATGTTAGCAAAGCAGTGTTGGCGAGTAGTGCAGAACCCAGTCTTTGTGCGCAAGTACTTCGAGCTAAATACTATCCAAACGGTAAAATATTCTCAGTACCATGTATTCAAACTTCCCCATCCCTGCTTGGCTGCATGGCAGATGCTGCAGATGCCTCGCTCCTGGGTACCGTGCGGCTGTTTGCAGAGATCCTCTTCGGTGCTCCCGGTGTTTGCAGAATGGTCACCTTGCGCGCGAGTGCCTCTCAGCTCGCTGGCATGCCTCGCCGTGGCATCGAGCATCGTCAAGCTCCAACTTCCTGTGAAGGTCTGATGAAGTCCATGCTTCCCTCCGAGGCGCTTCGTTGTGGGTCCTGGGCGTTTGTCGTCTCTGGTACTGCCGGCTCGGCTACCCCGTCTAATGTGGAGCTACAGTCCACTATGGCAGATCAGTCCAAGATGTTGCAAGGCTTGATGGCACGTGTTGAGAGCTTTCTGGAGCGGGCGGAGGCTGCTCTGGCCAATCTCCCCCTCGTGCCGGCTTTGTTGCCGGCTGCTCCGACACCGCGACCTCCTGTTATTTCTGGTGTTGGTTCCGTGGGAGACAAGGGGACGGAGCTCTTCGGTTGTTTCTCCCCTCGTGCTGGGGTCAGTTCTTCGCCAGTGTCTGTCTTGCCTCTCATGTCGGCTACTGTTGAGGGTAAGGCCATCGCTGAGGTCGTCACCCCTGTGCTGCAGATCATGCCTGAGCTTCAACAGCTACGTGTGAGACCTGCTTCGCCTCCGTCTGTGGAGCATATGGAGGTCGACGTGCCAGCGACCTTGTGTGAGGGACATGATTCACCTTTGTCATGTGAGCAACTAGAGGCGCCTGAGTCCATTGTGTCAGTGGCACCTGAGTCCATTGTGTCAGTGGTACCTGTGGCTAATGGTGTTGAGGCGGTCAGTATGTTGGCGTCCGATCCTTTGGCGCCCAACCAGCCGCTCGCCTCTATGGGCCGTGGAGGTTCCGACGTTGCGGTCACTGACTCGCATGTGGCTGTGAGACAGGAGGCGTCTGTGCGCCACAAGGTTGATGAGATTCTCTTTGAGATTGAGATTCACAGTTTGCTCAAACGTTTGGAGAGGGCTAGCACTGGATCTGGCAAGACAATTGTAGAGGAGGCTCTCAGGAGCAAAGCAAAGAAGAGTGGCGCCACAGGAAAGGCGTCCGCCTTGATGATTCAACGGATTTTGGTGATGAGCATGGTCTTCAGCGAGGTATTCTTGTTGGGGTCTAATTTGCGATGTAACAGTGTGAGGGTTGATGATCCTTGCGTGTTGCGTTTGGTTGTCGGGTTGATCGTGTGGTTATGGGGTTGCATGCTCTGCGAGTAGTTCACATGTGGTGGGTTTGTATCGGTTTTTGCTCAGTTTTCCTTTAATTAACTAGGCAATTCTCTTCTGCTTAATTAATAAATGAGGCAAATCTTTTGCCTCCATTTCAAAAAACAAAAGAGTTGGGACTGATTGATCCTCACTCGAAACAATGGGACGAGGAGCTTATCCGTGATATTTTCTCACATGTCGATGTGAACATAATTCTATAGATTCCTTTGAATGTCCAGTGACTGAGGATTTTGTTGCATGGGACTTCACACGCGGGTTATTTCTCATCCGATCAACCTACCATAGGGAGTTCGAGCACTAGTTTAGGAGTGACTCACACGAACAGATGGTCTTAAGAGTGTCAATGTAAACTCGGTACGTAAGGATCTTTGGCCATCACATAAGAGGTGGTAGCATTGGATAATTTCTCATCGTACCATCAACATATCACATAAAGACCATTTCCACGCCACTGGGTCCACCAGCGACATGTTAGGCACACCAATGTAAATTAACGACGAGAATATCCATTAAATTACATATACCGTGGACTTTTGATGCAGTGCATGAACATATAGGCAAAGCATTAGGAGATTAGGAAAAAGTGGGTGCCCATGACAAGGCACACACAACCATCACCACAAGAACAGTCACAGGGAAGTTCATGCAGGAGTGTGCCACCGGAGAATATCACAATATCAAGACCTTGCAAGTTGGCACAACTCCACCCGCAAACATGCACCTATCCCCCACAACACAATACTGAGGCAAACTCAATCAACAAGTGTCAGTGGTATCAACCCACAAGGCACAAGCAATACAAGCCGTGAGACCACCGATGAACACTAACCTTGACTGCAAGCTCCACCAAAAGGACAAGCGCCAACAAAGAGCAAAGATCAACTGAGAACGCAAGGGAACACAAATCTCACCTCAACACATTGACCACCATGGGGAACCCTAAAAGAAGTCAACTTCCGAAGGAACACAACTATAGGGAGAGGTAGCAGATGGGTTACAGCACAGTGACGCCCAAGGTGCCACCACCAGACCGCCAATTGTCTCGCCGCAAACTTTTGTGTATCAGTATAAACTAGTACTAATTTTTTGGGGAAATGGTTTTACTATTGTGCTTACATGCTCTCAAACTAAAGTTCAGACATAATCGCGCAGTCACACAAAGCAACTACAGTCAATAACCTAAATCATCCAGGTGGACGATCAGAGAATCCAATGTGGCAGCGCTTGCATGCCTTATTACCATTTCAAGAATTGAAATATCAAATGGAAGATCCCTGAAACAACACCAGTCGCATCCAATAATGAAACAAAGTACTGAACCTACTGATGCCGAAATAAATGGTAAGCATATCCAATTAAAAGGGAGGAAGAGATGGTGGAAAGCGGACATGCATCCACTGCTTTTCATAAGCCGATACATGTGCCCATCCTATCTCCTCAATCAGCTGGATCTTCAGATCATATAACTTTTTCTTTGGTTGCTCCGAGTCCTCTTGAATCATGTCGTTTAGAACCTAAACCATCACAAAGATAGCTAATATTAAGCATGAATTCATAAGTAAAAAAGAACCAGTAGGTTCTTAGATACAAACAAATTGTGCCAGATTTCAGGAATGCTGAATAGTCCAGTTTTGTTGGTTTTGATGTTTCATCTTGTTTTGATGAAAGTCTTTCTAACTATTTAACATACTATGGTTTCATCCTTGTTACATCCTAAATAGACTAGGCAGTTCAAATTGATTAATATAACAATAATAATATCCATCTCATATGTGTAAACATTTGTCTGATAATGTGGCAGTGGAAATTATGTTGGTAGTGCTGATATCAGAATACAGTTGAACCATAGCATGTTAGTTACAATGGAGCTTGATAAAAAATCAAGTCGCTATGAATAAGCAAACTGTAAAAATGTTAGATTACCATAGATTTATCAGCGAGTTAAGAGAACAAAATGGGTTGTGGGAGTGAGAATATTGAGTGGTAAGACGTAATCATTAATATTTTGTTGTTTTCATAACAATGACAAGTTGGCCATTGAAAATCTTGGACATACCACTTGCTGAGCAAAGGCAAGCTAAGCTAACAACCATAGGCAATCATAATACATGTGCAGACTAGATCCACTAAACAAGATAGTCTGCAATGCCAAATGTATTTACGTAAGAACTCTTGGGCACTCAGTCATAGAACTACTTGACAAAGTCAACCATTCATTTGCATTAAAGTTGTCATAATTGTCCCAATAAAAGAAGTTCTTGTAATTGCAACTGCAAAATGCTAATAATACAGATAACGGGAATATACCTTGAGTGCCGTGCCACATCTTCCACAGCGCCTCTCACGTAAGACAGTCAAAGTACCGTATTTTGTAGATTTGGCATCAACCCATTTAATTAATTCTTTGTAATTCTCCTCAAAAACATCTTTAGCAGATGCCTCGGTTGACTCATCAGGCTGAAAGAAACATTTCTTCATAAGTAATACCTAAATAATATGCACACTATCATAAATACATGTTCTAGACTAGAGACTGCCAGTTGACAATGTAGAAAGCTAAGACCAAGGTATGGCGCCCAAGCCAAGTCACGTACCTGACAAAGGCAAAGAGAAGGAGGGGGCTAAAAGTAGTAATAGGTTGTTATATATACTCTATATTATAGCTGTTTTAGGTGTCCATATACAACACCTTGTTATGACCGGGCAGACTAATGCCCGTAGGAGGCCCACTAGGCAGGTTTAGTTAGGGGCTTAGCCCGCAAGTTATCTATTTTATTTCCATCGTGGTTATATATACTAGTTGTAAAACTCTTTGAAGATTAAGCAATAAGACATATTCTATTGCCCGGCTCCCAGAGGAGCCAGAACCCTAACCCTAGCCGCACCCCTCGCGCCGCCGCCTCTCCTCCAGCGTGCCACGGCGCCCCGCCGCCGGCAGCCGCGCTCACGTCCTCCTCCCTCCTTCCCATACAACCTTCGCCCTAGACCCGGTAGGGCCCTAGTTCCTACCAATTTGGTATCAGGTCATAACACACCTGTACATGTACTGTGTGTTGTCCTAGAGCCAAATGGAAGCAGTAGCACTGTGGTAGCAAGACGAGCTTGGCTTCATCTCTGCCAGCCGCTAATTTCCACCACGCCGTCTCCACCACTTGCTTCTGCGCCCGCTCGTCTTGCTACCATGGTGCTACTGCATGCCGCTGCACTATTTAACCACCGCCACCAGTTTCACCAGCCTGGCCCAGACAGCAGATCCTAACCAATCCGTAACCCTAAACACCACACTCCGTCTCCCTCACTGGTTTGCCCGCCCTACTTCAACCTGCCTCTACCTCCCTACCTCTCCCCTTTTGCTTCCAACTGTTTCTCCATCCCTTCCGCCAGAGTGCAATTGGCAAAGAGGCTGCCAGCAACACTGGCTAGCAATGGAGGTAAACCTGGGAATAGTTTGGATTGAAACCTTAGTTTCAGTTCGGTTTTCCTACAAAACTGCCTTTGGATTGGATTGAATGGGCTGAGCCCCTAACGTAATCTGGTGTGGTCTGGGTTTTGGGTATTACTGGATTAGTTTGGTTCGGTCTGGACACAAACAAATTGGTTTCAGACTGTTTCAACCCATGGTCAAAAACCAAATCCAGCGGCCAAACTGTACGTGACCAGCTCTTCCACTCACGGCGGACATCCACACGACCACTAAAAATGATGGCAGCCGATCAGCCACAACCCCATCCGCGGCAAGAAGCCAAGAATGCGTACAGGTAACCAATTAGGAGAAGAAAAACAGAGCCGTGACTCCAGACATGCGGCAATGGAGTGCTATGGTTGCTCGACCATGGAGAAAAGAGGATAAGAAATCACAGTCGTCAGGGAGGTGCTCCGGGAGCGACATGAACAGTCCTCCGTCATGACCCTGCACGCGCGACCATTAGACAACACCGGAAGGTGGGGTGACCACAGCCGGCGGCGCGGTCACCCAGTCGCGTGGAGGCACAACACTAGGCACAAGGCAAGGAGGTGGCCGCAAGATAGTATTTCAGGATGGAGGCGCGCTTGCGCACGATGCAGGCATAGCACATGTTGTGAGTTCACTTTCGTCCCGGCGTTCGCACCGGGCAGAGGCGGAAGCTGCCTCCCCGGTGGTTGAAGCCCTCGGTGTCTCGGCGCAGCGCGGAGTGCGACGACAGCGGCGTCCACCGTGGAGCTACAGGAGATGAGGTCCTGACAGTGCCGCATGACCCAACGTGCATTGCAACGATGGGATGTCGACGGCGCAGATGCGCAACTGCGGCGAGACAAGCAACTGTGCAAGGTCGGCTAGGCGACGCTTGACGTCACTAGCGGCGTGATGGCGCGTGAAATCAGCTGGTTCAACACTTCTACTTCTACCTCCCCGGTGTTGCGCTCGCTGACTGCAGTAGAGGATTCTTACTAGAGTACTAGTCTGTTAGATACTCATGTGCATATGGATTTGTCTATGGTTTGAATCTATGGATTCAATCCAAAAATAGGAGACGGTTTGGATTGGTTTGGGTTAAAAACTCAAGAGTTTGGTTTGGTCTGGACTCTAGCCAACAAAGTTTGGTTTGATTTGGTTTGGATGATGAACGTGCAGTCCTATAGTTTGGGTTAGATTTAATTTGGATGTCAAACTATTCTCAGGTCTGAATGGAGGTTAAAAAAAGGAACAACCACAGAGCTCCAGCGACAATGAGCTCGCCTTTCTATTTTTCGATCTGCCTCTCAAGGCAGGGCAACCGGGCACAATGACTTTGCATCTGCCCAAAAACAAAGGTGGCCCCTAGATACATTGGCTAACACAAAAAAAATACAGAATATACACATTAGCTGGGCATGAAGTAGGAAGTACGAGCATGTTCCTCATTTCAACAACCAGGTAATTTCAATATAACAGAGGTTTCTATAGTTGATCATCAAACAGCCTGATGCAGAAGCCAACTTCTAGGTTATGACAACTGATCATATGAGTATATAATATAAACTTCAAAGGGAACTTGACATTCAAGGTAAAGGAAAATATGCTAAAAAGAAAGATAATGTACCTTTAACGACTCAATCTCTGCCAGTGCAAGACCTTTTTGGTATAGTGCATCTGCTAGCTGGTCTCGTGTTTCTTCCATTTTTTTCTTAGTTTTCTATTTGCCAGTAAATGTTCGAGGAAAACAACATTCAATAGGAGTTGGTACATTTGATTAATTAAGGAGCAATGATAGTAAATAATTATAATGTTATATACCTGTGATTCTTCGTCCTCAGGATCGGGTTTTAAAGACAAAAGCTTTGCTAGTTGCTCTTTGTCAATACTGTCCACGACCTCATCAGCTGCAACAATAACCTGAACACCAAGAAGACCATAGACAAAGTCAGAAACAAATCTCTTACTGGAAAATTAAATTTTCATAGTCAGATAAATATGAAGATAGCTGATTGGAGCATGAATACTGACACAGAACTACGGTGGCAATATATCTACATTTTGACAGCAAAGAAAGAATCTCGCACCAAAATGGCAGTGCCATCTGAAGTGAGATTGAAGTGCACTGTCTATAATACTCCCTCCGTCCAGAATTACTTGATGTAGAAATGGATGTATCTGGACGTATTTTAAATCTAAATACGTCTAGATATTGCGACAAGTAATTCCGGACGGAGGGAGTATTTAGTTAACTAAACAATTTATCCTGGGGAATTCTATCAGGCAGTTATACAGTTATAGATCATGTGAAAGATGCAAGACTGTAGACCATGTGATTGTCTGATTGTTGGATAGAATCAATATAGGCATACCAGGATTCATGTCCTTAATTAGAAGAAACAAAATCAGCTCAGGTTTTCTACTCACGTAAGACCTGAATTCAGTTTTGCCAGCATATTGGACGTCAGGATATATTAATGAACTGCATGCCAATTTGGCATGTTCAAACTTGGTTTTGCACAAACCCGCGAAACCATCTTGTACAAAAAAAGATAACCAGCGCTGCTGCTGACATCACGTTTAACGAAGGAAGTTGAACTGCCGTCCCGTAGCCGGTTTTGTCCGGTTTAATCCCAACCCGTACTTGAGCACTCTTAATGCCAGCGTTGTCATCAGCAAAAGTTCCACTATTTGAAGGAGTTAGACCCATGATAACATTCCGTTGCATGAAGTCATCGACTAGAGTATCAGATCCTTTTGTAAAAGAAGAGTAAAAGGTACATCAGATTGCCCCTAGTGATTTCTTCTAACTCTGTCATATATTTATTTAGAGGACATTAACATGAACTATTCCACGTATCCAATCATAGAGATGGTAAGAAGTGGTGAAAGTCTAAACAAGTAGCATGCTTCATATAAAGATAGCACCTTTGTTCATAGTCGTTCAGTCCAACAATTCAAGATGCATGCAGTACGACATAAACAAAGAATCAATATCAGTTACCTCTTTGTGATGGCTAATTTTATCATCAGAGGTTGATTCCTGAAGTACACATTCCAAAATTTTGGCAAGCAAAGGTGTATATTTTGGATACTCCGACTGCAATATGCCAGGAAAGATTATGGTAAGTTAATTGACATGAAAGAAAATAATAATGTAACCCGATATAGCACACAGTTTCAATAGCAGAGTAGCAGAAAACATGTCTATCACGAGGAAACTCATAAGATATACTAGCATCTTACTGCATGCATTAACTGTATATGTCAGTATGTATTCCCTCCGTTTCAAAATAAGTGGTTTTAGTTCAACTTTGAACTAAAACCACGACACTTATTTTGGACTAGAGGGAATAGAACTTAGATTTGACAGAGGGACCAGTCAACACATATTCTCAAAAAGAAACAGAAAAGGAAAATGCAGGCATGAAAGGAGTTACAAATGTCAGTGGAAAGTGTGAACAATACAATAAACACCTCCAGAGGGTTGAGTCATATTAGTCTGTTACCACATAAAGGATGATAAAAAGGAATAACAATGCTTGCATATAAGATTCTCTGGTGTTTTGAGTAAGAAGAATACATGTACATAATTAACAAAGTACTGACAGATCAATATATTCGATAGCACACGGGTACGATGAGATCCTCACATCTGGTGCTTTCTGATTGTATCTGAAATTATAAGATTATGATGTGATTAATGAAGGGAAATCATCGCTATTACCTTAAGAGAAGCGACAAGCTCAGTCCAGGCAGACTTGTTGTCCTCGTTGTCTTGTTTAAGGCCCGAAAGAAACTTTATCTTGGTGTCTCGAACCTATTAATACAATTAATTATGAAGATCATATGAGCCGCTAGGGATTTCAATTGCAGTACAGTAAAACCATTCTTATCTACTCTCTCTGTAAAGAAATATAAGAGTGTTAGTGATCTAAACGCTCTTATATTTCTTTACAGAGGGAGATTAGCTAAAAATAGCATTGTTCATGATTCTTTCCAAGTAACCGAAGTTTGCTGTAATCTATCCAGGACCAAGATTTATCGTTGATGAAAAAGTACTTAGACATAGCATTTAGTAACATGAGTTGAGAGAATATGAAAAAGAAAAGCTGTGCTAGAAATTTCAACAACAATCTGAATTCAAGTAAGTAGCATTTAACTAACTACTGAAGTGTGCCAACCTCGTCATTTAACCTCTCAGAAACACTCTTCTTTGTTTCAACTGAAACCCCCTTTTCTTTAGTATCATCAACCTGCAATTTACATAATCATAGAAAAGTTCACTGAATATGCGAGACAACATAGAGCTGAAAACATGGGTGAAAGCTGAAAACCAATATGGTCTTATTGGGACTCTATACAATTTACATCTGAACTGGTGGTCTGGCATTATAAGGATGATAATAATACATAAAGATAATGTTATACTAAAAGGAGTTCATAATTTATTCCAGTGCTACTGACCTTTGATGGTGGAATGATACACAAAATGCTATAAGATGCTGGAGCATGCTGTTCATCTTTCTTGTTGAATGAGCTTACTATACCATAGGTTATGGAGCCAACCAAAACAGACCCAGGTGGTGCACCCTGTAAAGCAATCCAACATATAAAACCAAAACAACATCACAAAACTGCTTAAAGACTGATATGGTATTTTAGTGATATCTAATAAAATAAAATGACATCAACAGGATATGTACCTTCGGAAGTTTTTCTCTAGATGGTGGACCCACATAGAATGCTTCAGGTTCTCTATTAACAATAAACAAGGGTGGTGACAATGTGTTATTTTATTAAGACGGTAGTGAACATTCAAAAGGAACATACCCGGGAACTAAAACAGAGGACTTGAAGGTGGCATTTCCAATTATAGGACCATCAGGTTCAGAGTAGAAACTTAATTGAATGCAATCCTGCAATTAAATTGAACATTTAAATCAACCCTGTATCGGTAAATTGCTAGACAAATAATCTGCATGTGCAAAATTAATGATAAGTATAATTCGTTCGCTTGCAACTTGCATACTAAGTGGACAAACTCAGAGAAAGAGAGACTCATTCACCAACTGAAATATTTAATAGTAAGAGGATAATGTTTTGCCCCATGGAGCAGAAGAATGCGGTTGTATCAAAACTAGTGGAATGCATGAAAGAAGAAAATTTAATCATGTGGTATATTCCATCTGTCTGTGAGCAACAAACTGAGAAGTGGTATGAACCTCCATAGGAGTGTGATTCTATGCATGCTAAATAGTGTAAGTTGATGATTTGTGGTGGTCCCCTATTTGAAAGAATATGCGATGCCCCCATGTTTGGTTTTGGTAATTGATGACAATCTCTATGGACTAATGGTTGCCTTGAGTTATTTTTGAAGGGTTTGTCCATAGGCTTTTCTTGGAGTCCATTTGTTGGTTTCAAGGAGAGTTTGTGATGACCAAGGTGCTATTCAAGGAATTACCTAAAGATTGGTCATGTGAGAGGTTGATCAAGACTAAGTCAAAGAGTGAATCAAGTTGATCAACACACAAAGCGTAGAAGATGTACCGAGAGGGATCAAGTGATCCCATGGCATGGTAAGCATTGTCAATTACGCTTTGTGTACTAACTCATGGTCTTCGCGGGAGTTCTTTGTGGGGTTAGGTTGCGGTGTGCAAGTTCAAGTGATGCATCACGAAGAGATCAAGTGCTTGAAGCTTGCCGTCCATTGTGATGACAATGGACTTGTGAAGATATGCCGAAGAGTGGCTCACCTATAGTGGAGTATGGGGGAGCAATCTACTAGTCTTCACCGAGCCAATGCAATCAAGAAAGGTGGTCCAACTTGAGGAAGTCAAGATCGTCTACATCTAGCTCAAGTGGACTTTGTGCGAGGCAAAGGTTTGCCCTTGATAGGTTCTCTATTTTACCGGTCTCATGGTGGTAGTTTGGAGACCGGGTTATAGGATCGATTGCCGTACTATCAAGGGGGGCTCTTGATGAGTAGCTTGATCGTATCGTTCGTAGAGAGCTCAAACCATTGCATCCTTGCATCATCTTTTTTTATTCTTGTTTGGTTCTTCTCCTTGTGAGATTTGGAGCTTATGGTCATTTTCATGACAAGCTCGAGTTCATCAAAAACAGAGTTCACATGCATCTTCTATGATGTTTTCGATGTTGGGGTTTTTGCCGGTTCTCTTTGTGAATCTTAGAGCTTATGGTCATCTTGATGACAAGCTCGAGTTCATCGAAAACGGAGTTCACATGCATCTTCTATGATGTTTTCGATGTTGGAGGTTATGCCGGTTCTTCTCTGATGGAGTGTTCACTCCTCTATATACTAGGCATACCTCCCCTGCCTCTTCTTACTATAACCAGTCGTTGTTTTGATGCTACTCGTCTTCCTCTATCCAACAAGCTTGAGTTTGCTCAATTCGGAGCTCATATGCAAAAGTTATAGCAGTTCTGGTTTTATTGTATCCTTCGGTTGTCTTTAGCTGCGATATGAAGGCAGCCAAGTGCTAAAGCCTATGTGGCGTGCGGTAGTACCGCATGGGCCAACGGTAGTACCGCTCCTTGTGAGCGGTAGTACTACTGCCTCCAGCCCTGACGCTGATGCATGCGGAAGTAGGAGCAGATGTAATTTTTACATCCGCCCTTACGCGGTAGTACCGCGCCTTCAGTCCGGTACTACCGTGCCGGACTTTTTCACTGTTCCAACCTCAACGGATGTAATTTATGCACTCCGCAGCGGTAGTACCGCAACCCTGTGCGGTAGTACCGCGTCGCGCGGGCTGAGAGAGGGGATAACGGTTGGATTTTTCTCCTCCTATAAAAAGGGGTCTTCTTCCCCATTTAGTCTTATCCTTTGAGCTCGTGTTCTTCCCCCATTGTTGATCTTCTTCGAGCTTGCTATCTCTCAATCCCTCCATGGATTCTTGCTAGTTTTGGGGGGAAAAGAGAGAGGAGATCTAGATCTACGATTTCCACCAATCACTTTCTCCTCTATGTGAGGGGAACCCTTTGGATCTAGATCTTGGAGTTCTTCGTGTTCTCTTCTCCGTTCTTCCTCTCATTTTCCTCCCTAGCATTAGTTGCTTTGGTGGGATTTGGGAGAGAAGGACTTGGGCACTCCGTGTGCCCTTGCCATTGCATTTGGTGCATCGGTTTGAGTTCTCCACGGTGATACGTGGAAGTGAAGTTGAGAAGCTTATTACTCTTGGGTGCTTGGGCACCCTAGACGGTTGAGGTCACCTTGGAGCCATATTCCATTGTGGTGAAGCTTCGTGGTGTCGTTGGGAGCCTCCAATTAAGTTGTGGAGATAGCCCCAACCTTGGTGGTGTTCGGAGCTCAATCATTGTGGTGTAAAGCTCCGGGCAAGCATCGGGGTCTCCAATTAGGTTGTGGAGATCGCCCCGAGCAATTTGTATGGGTTCGGTGACCGCCCCCAAGGGTTGCCATCTGTACGGGTTCGGTGACCACCCTCAAGGATCCCTTAGTGGAATCACGGCATCTTGCATTGTGCGAGGGCGTGAGGAGATTACGGTGGCCCTAGTAGCTTCTAGGGGAGCATTGTGCCTCCACACCGCTACAAACAGAGATTAGCATCCGTAAGGGTGTGACCTTCGGGATACATCGATGACTCCACGTGCCTCGATGATCTCTTACCCGAGCCCTTTACTTATGCACTTTACTTTGTGATAGCCATATTATTTCTTGTCATATATCTTGCTATCACCTAGTTGTTTATCTTGCTTAGCATAAGTTGTTGGTGCACATAGGTGAGCCTAGTTGTTGTAGGTTTTGTGCTTGACAAATTAACCGCTAGGTTTATTCCGCATTTGTTCAAGCCTAAACCATATTTATTTTAAAGCGCCTATTCACCCCCCCCCCCCTCTAGGCGACATCCACGATCTTTCGCCTATGTACAAAACTCTAATCCTTGCGCAGGATAATTCCCAAAAAGACGATTAAGTTAACATCTACAACATTACCTATATGAGCCTAACCAATGTCCCCAGAAAGAAAAGAAAAATATAACAGCTTCTATGTCACAATATATCATGTGATGCGCAGTCAACAAGAAAATCATCATCAAGACATCAATAAAGCACGATTAGCAACATTTTTTTAGTATTAGATGCAATACCTTCTTCTCTAGTTTTCTCTCAATAAATAGAACCAATTGTTTCAGCTTCTCCAAGATTTGCACATTTTCATGCCTACAACCATCCATAAGATAAATTCATGAAGCAGATCATATATGAACAGCATCTAAAATAAGATAACCACAAAAATATGTAATGAGAAAGATCCCATATGCCAGAGGGTGCAAAGAAATGTACTCCCTCTGTCAACTTTGACGTTTTAGATAGTGACCTAAAAGTCTTATAAAAGTTGACAGAGGGAGTATTACTTTCCATCTCTACTTTTACCTCAGACTGTTTAAGAATGCATAGCTATCTGAATTATTTTGAATTAAATCATAAAAGCACAACATAGTTAACAAACTAAGAAAAGCATCAAATAAATGCATCCTAGAAGACACAAAGCTAATCTTGCTTTTGTCCATTTACCAATTAAAAACATATTATATATCCTATTAACATTCAGCACTGGTGCTCTAGTCATATTTGTATTCATATCAATCTCTAGTATCGTGCAAGAACGAACTAAAAACAGTATATAGTCAGAAGAACACCAAAGTATTGGTGGGGCACTGTTAGAAAAACCGGCCGATTAAACACAGCTCGGAGGCACACCGATGCAAATAGGTCCAATTCAGTGTGTTAACCGCCAGAGGCGATCAATTGGTCTGACAAGCCAATTAATCCAGTTCAGAACAAATAATCGGGGAGAGAGCGATTAAATGGACCCAGGTTTGGGCTGATAGAGCCCCCAAAAATCAGCCTGTGCCCATTTCCCAGCCACCCTGCGCCTTAATAGTTCAGCAATTTGGGCGCTCCCACTCCTCTACTCTCGTCCCCCGCTAAATCCCGCCGGCCGCTGGACAGTTCCTCGACGACATACCCGGTCCCCCCAACAAGCGCAGGAATCTCCAGCACCTCCTTGCCCGGGCAGAGTAGATTTGGCATGTTTCGACTTACGACAAAACTAATATGCGAAGTAAAAAGAACAGAGGGAGTATGTTGCTGCTCCTCCCTCCACTGGTTGCTATGTTGCTGTTCCCTCCTCTGCTGCTGCTGCTGGCTTGGCCCTAGTTGACCCACAGATTAATTGTTTATCGGTTAATCCCTACTCCCCTGTTGCATCTAGATGATTCACTGTTAGTATAACTCTCCTGAACTTACGCTCAGCTTGTAGTTAATTGGAATTTACTAAGCTAGGTGAATCTTTAGTAATTCTAGTAAAATCTTTTATGTTATATTCCTAAAAAGAAGGTGCTTCCAACTAATTGCCATATCTGCAAGTACGAAATGCTTTTGAGAAGACAACACAATGCCCTCAACCAAGCTATAGTGGTTTATTTAGTACTGATTCTTCAGTGCTGACACATTACTTAGCGAAATCATATTAGTCATCTAACCATATATTACTACTACTTAGTAGGTGGGAGAGCTGTACCTTATGTACAATTGCAGTGTGTATTCACCTTTTGGAAGTTTGACATAACTAGGATAGACATCACCAGAAGAGTAAACACACTATTTTCAAACAAAAAGGAAACATTCTAAGTCAGTAACAGAGCATTAGATATGTAGATCGAACTAATGATGAGTCAAAGAGTAAGGATAGCCCTGAAAGGAATAAGCCACAGGAACTGTGCTGAAAAATACCTAAATTGCTATTGGTATTTGATGGTGCAAAATATCACCTTATTTGGCACATAGTAAATGGCACGGTTTTCATAATGTGAAAACCGATCGTATACCGAATTACAAAATGCAAAGTAGGTGTCATACTTCATTACTAAATGGGCATATGCTACTTCTATCCTTAGGCCATTTAATCACCTTGGCGCTTGCAAACGTAAGCCTTCCCTAGAGATTACATGCCTCTAGTTGGATTTCTAAGCTCAACTTAAACATCTAACGTGTACATCTTTTTATATATAATTCATTGTTTGTTGAGAATTTTTTGTATTTTCATGAAAACAAGAGGTAGCACTGAACTCCAACTCTCTAATGTATCTCGAAATCTGGGCGCAAATGCATGTGCGCAAATATGGCTTCATCTAATACTGCTGTCCACACATGACAACCGTGCGAGAGGGCTGCATCATCTTCGCTTGGGCGCATGGAACTTCAAGCACATCCGAAGGTTATGGTACAATTGAAATCACAAGACCAATAAGTTGAGTGTTGTAGAGCATTTCTGGTCATCTATTTTTAGTATGGCAACAAAATGGTATGTTTAGGTAGAAGATGACATCGGTCATGTGCAAAGTATACTTTCATATTGGACTAGTGCAAGCAGAATAATAGAAATAAATAAAAAAGAAAAAGGTAAAAATGTTTCTGTTAAGAGTATAATTCCATACTTAGTCTAGGTTTGTGTCTCTTAAACTCTGCTAAACTGCTATAAGTGTCATTTGGGCCTCAATGCATCAACTATGTTATCCAAGTCAATTCGTAACAGTTTAAACAGCCAGCAGGAATAACAGTTACTCGAATCACATATAAACCCTCTTGCCATTGGAGAGATACAGGAATTAAAGAGATAAATTTTATAATGAAAAGAAGTGTACCTTATTTGAATCTGAAATTCTATAGAACTGAGACTCAAACTTATTATCGTATATTCTGTTGTTAAGTAGGGGCAGATGGGGCTTTACTTCAGCACCGTCCTCCAGTTTGAATTTGTAACTGTAAAGGTTCAGAGGGAGAAAAGATTGTGAAAACCACATCAAGGACTAACTCAAACATAGTTACCCCAGAACCAAATATAACTCACGTCAAAGTCAGTGCAATAATTTGCTTGCCAGAGGGTAATCTATCACGGCTGGTGGGAAGCGGACAAAAGTTAGAATCCACTGGTCGATAAGGTATCTTGATCTGCAAGCCACAAAAGTCAATATATGGTAAAAATAGTAACTAGTCATAGCGTTCTATGATTCTTGACTAACCTTGTTCAGAGTGGCAACAGGAACAAGCCTTTCTGATGCTAATAATGATCTAGCAACAATACGCATAGGTGACTCACTACCATCAAGGGCAATTACTTTCTGATCAATGGAAATTCCATGAAACACAATCTGCCAAGTTGCAAATGAATATATTTAGCACGCCATTTAATATAAACCAGGTTCTATGTCTTGGAAGTTGATAAAAGTACCTCAAAATCAACACGGGTAGGTTCATGGCTAGCATTTCCACTAGACCAGAACTGGGCTATAGACAATTCCAAAGTTAAGCCACCTTCAACAGGAAAACTGAAATTCTTGATAGATGGTGACGAGAAAGTAACAACAGACTCCCATTTGATAGGTCGCTTCAGTGGACACATCTGTCATATACCCCCATTTGACGTTGAAATTCACATATTTAACTCATAGGACTAAAGATAAAAACTCGATGTAGTGTATACCTGAACGGTATCCAAAAAGAACCTTCTAGGAGTATCAAAGGCTGATGTGCGCATGGTAACTTCCGCCCACGAGGCCCCAATTGGCACATTTATGAACCTCCTTTCGATATGACCTGCAATTAAGAAGATGGAAATAAACTAACTTCACTTTATTTCATATAAAAAAGATGGAAGTAGTTAAAATATTAAATATCTGGAAGCATGTCAACAGAAATGAGAAAACAAAGCATGAGCCAGAGTTTTAAAAATTTAAACTCGATGGTATTGGTTGACAAAAAAAATTATGGTCATTGTTCATCATTGGTTCCCAGGTGGTGGCATTGTACATCCATTCCCCAACCCAAGTTGGCTAGGCTCACTTCTTTGGTTCACCATTGTAGTAGTGATAGGTCAAAATAAACAAAGTATGGTGGCTGATTCATCAACAAAGATAAAATCAAGATTTGAGACAAGAGTTTCAGCACACTGTAAGTGAACTAAATCTGTGGAGAAAGACAGAATTCTATTGTGTTCATGGGGACAAAAGTGCAACCAGCCATTTTTGGGGAGCGTGTGTGTGTGTG
>LR738714.1:465497055-465556627 GCA_902687465.1 Secale cereale
GGGGGGGGGGAGACTCTGTGTGGTTAGAAACAAATACAGAAAGATGATGCTAGGGGAAGTCAAATCTGCACATTGGCATCATCCACCTAGTTCCTCCAGGAGTGCACTCTCCAAATGTTGATGAATACGAGCAATGTTAGCATATGCAAAAAAATGAGGGCAACAATAATGATTTTAATTTAAGCTAAATCAGAGCTCCCAGTAAGCAAGGACAATAACTAGTACCTGACTTGAAGTACAGTTTGGAAAGTGACAATACTGGCGGCTCTCCTGATAGAGCAATAGGCTTAATTATGGTGATTGGTACTCGGAAAATGGGTCCACGCCATGGTGCTCTGCAATCCATGCCATAAACTTCATAGTAGTGAAGGCCACTACTGATATTAACAGGATTGACGACGATGCTGCAAAAGGCAAAGCAAACCAAATGAAAGCAGGACACAGGACAAAATGAACAGGGCATGTAATTGAGCAAATTATTTACTACTACTACTATTCTGCATGTGTAACTTAAAGGCCTTTAATTTCATCTGCCATTGCGTTCTACTCCCTCCGTTCCCAAATATAAGTCTTTCTAGAGATTCCACCAAATGACTACATACGAAGCAAAATGAGTGAATCTACACTCTAAAGTATGTCTACATACATCCGTATGTTGTCTTTCATTTGAAATGTCTAAAAAGACTTATATTTAGGAACGGAGGGAGTATGATACTAACCAACCTACACATTCCTTTGGTTGAAAAGCCTTTATAAGTTATAATGCGCCGCTGGTTTTTAGTGATGTCAGGTTGCTACATGCATAAATATAAAAGAATATCCGGCATCAGGAATCATGTTTGTATGACACATATATGCATAAGCATTACCTATAACGAGATGAACTATAGTGCAGTTCAGTTTAACGGGCATGTCCTTATAAACCGAAGAATCGACAATTATAGGAAGACCAAGTACAAGTTGATATAAAAAATTATTGCTCAGTGAGGGAAATAACATCTAGTTCAACAGAAAGAAGGTACCAACTTGAAACTGCGCCCATTGTTTGTCAACAATATATACTCAGGAATATTAATAACGGAGCTATCAGTGGAATGCAGCTGCAGGCACTCCTCAAATGGAACCAATTGCTCCAAATTACTCGCATCGTCGTGAAATTTTGGGTTAAGTTGAACAGTCCACTGTAAAGCAGAGGATATAGATATAGTTAATTGCAATGTTTAAAACAAATGAAAACATCTAGTACAGATAAAAAAATTCGTGCTCCACCAGACAGAAAAATTTATAAAACATTTTTAAATCTTACTGATCATAAGCGACTCATACACGCCTACTAAGCTACTACCTCCGTCTCAAAATTTAAGACGTTTTTGTAGGCTAAACTAACCTACAAAAACATCTTATATTTTGAGACGGAGGTAGTACTGAATACTGAAGAAGTAAAAGAACCATCTCACAGTGGTCAAATACACTGCTACAAAACCAACTCTCTTTTTGGGGAGAGGGAAATATAAGCATGCCAGGATAACCCAACAAGTTATCAGGAACTGACCTCACTCGTTTGTTGACATGAATTACTCCCACGTAGATATATCCCTCTTAGTTTTGGAACTGCAGATAATACATTGAGTTAAGTAATCAAATATAATGTACGAACTCAACATCAATTAGTGTGAATCACATTCACAGGTAGTCCATACCCCCACCCAATTGTTTTGCCTGGTCTACTATAAAGTGCTATTCTAGAGTAGAACAGCGTCCCAAAATCAATATAAAATACCAAATTACCAATACAATATTGCCCAGTAGGAATTGTAACTGTGACTAGTCCCTCTGTTCACTACATTTCAAGTCCTTGGGAGTCTCAGTTTCAAATTGTTCATCCATCAAGAAAATCGAGTGTAGTAGTTGTAGTGTTTCCACTCATCCATACAATATCAATAAGCACGAGATAAGATGAGATAATTTTGATCCGAGCCATCCGAAATCTTTAACTCCCTTTCTTGGTTATCCACCCAATCGAGTGCAGAAATGTTATACTCTCCTCTAACCACTGTTATAAGAATTGTTTTTCCTTCATCATTACAGATTTGTTTTTGACGTGATATTTACTTCATCAAAAAGGTAGTTCATGTCTGTGCTCTCGAGATGAGAATGGTATCACTGATCAGAACTTCTCTAATACTCCCTCCGTTCCCAAATATTTGTCTTTCTAGAGATTTCAACAAGTGACTACATACGGAGCAAAATGAGTGAATCTACACTCTAAAATATGTCTACATACATCCATATGCTGTAGTCCATTTGAAATGTCTAGAAAGACAAATATTTAGGAACGGAGGGAGTAATACATTTTAATTTTATATGACATTTTAAGGATGATGGACGTATGCAGATTAAAAATTGTGTATGCACAGTTGCATGCTTTGTATTATAATTTTCTTCCACGGCAGAAACATTTCAAGGTAAATAAACATGTAAAAAATGTAGTTCTACATGCCAAAAAAAAATGATTTCTTTTTTCATGTTTCAATTATGTTAGATGAACATGACTTGTCTCTGCTTAAAATACTTCAGAAGAGCTTTTCCGAAGATAACAGAATGAAAAAAAAACGCTTCAGAAGAAGTTGAGTGGCTGTAGCGTTCAGTAGAGGTCATTCTTCATTCTTATTAATTTCTGTTGGAACTCATAAGTTTATTCAGGAGAAGATTTATTATGGGAAAATATGATACATACTTGACTTCCCTACTTGACTGATTGAGATTCTGTAAGAAACAAGTGGCAACTTCTTAGCTTGCCGCGCATATTCATAAGCCCTGAGAAAACAGCAACGGTATGACGATTGAACTCGACATCAATAGCATTAGATTAAGAAAAATGTATCCCTCTAGAGCATAACAGAGAAGAAAATTTGTGCTAACCTATCAACTTGCAAAAGCCCATGTCCTGTTGTCAGTTTCTCCTCAGGCACATCACTTATAGATGAAGCTGTATTCTCGATTGCCTTCCTCACAGTATAAGGGCTTACTGGAATGCCTTCAGCCTAAAATATACACCTCATTAAAGTAACTGAATACATGTTTCATACTTCACATTGCATTAACGGAAACGATGTTGGCCAGACAAACCTTCATGGCACTAACAAGGAGAGCAACCCCACCACAGGCAGAAGGAGATGACATGGAAGTACCATTCATGAGCATGCGAGACTGAAGTGTCCATGTTGGAACAGGGGCCACTGCTCCACCAGGTGCGCTAATGGAGACACCAAGATCCCCATCAGCTGTGGGACCTCGACTAGACCTTAAAAATCCAAAAAGTTCAATTAGCAATAAAAAAAATATTGTTTGGGAACTAGAGGACGACGAGCATTCCTGGGCTAGCGCCGTCCAGTTGTTCACCGTACATTAGAGTAGACCAAAGATGACCTCGGATGATGCCATTGTTAGAAAATTATATTGTACTATAACACAATAAAAGAACTACAACTGATCACATACCATGTGTACTCCATCCCCTCCGACGGAGGTTGTACGACACAGTGAGCTCCAGCAGCCATAGCTGGTGAGACATAGGCACCAATACCAATAATGCTTGAACTAGTCCCCCCAGGTGCACCAACAGTGTTTAAAGCCGGACCGTTGTTTCCAGCGCTACTAATAAATATAATACGATGCTTGTCGACAACCTGTGAAATAACATAGAGCTCCAGCTAAATTCCTATAAAACATTCTAAGAAAGTAGACTAGAATGTCCAAGAATGAATATGGATAAGAAATAATAGCACACAAAAGGAGCTCACCTCATTGACAATATCAATGAATCTTCCATAGTCAGGAAGAAGAGCAGGCTCACCATAGCTCATATTAATCAGATCGCATTTGTGCTGGATATACAAGAATTCAAGGAAGCAGGTCAATAAAAAAGCTGAGACGTAGGGGGGAAACAATTGTTATTTCGCAAACATTAAGCACTTCATCGGGAGGCGTTTAAGGAGTTGTAAATATAACAGAGGCAAATACACTGTTATTTACTCTGATAAATGATGCACAAAAGGGAGTATTATTACCTCTACTGCAGCTATCAAGGCCCTAACCAAGCCTGTCCCAGTCTCCATTGATCCTAAGCGGGTATCTCCTATTCTACAAGAAATCAATTGTGCCCCTGGTGCAACTCCATTCAGCAAAGGTTCCTGTTTAAAAATATTTCCATAAACTGGTGCTTATATAATTGTGGTTTGAATGAGAAGCCAAAAGTTAAGGAACATACTTCAGGATGAAAAGCAGCTGCAATGCCGGCAACATGGGTAGCGTGCGGAGAGCAGTCAGTTACTATGCTGACAAGGTTCCCATCATCGTACACATTTGCTACAAAAGAGCAAGCATCTAATTTGCTAAAAATCCCAAACTTCCGCTCAATCCTGCAGATAATTTTGTATAGATCAGAAACACAATATATGGATGATAACCTTCTAGTTACAATGGTACAGATAGATTGCATAAGATAAGATATGGGAACAGCATACTACTTCAACTACAAGTGAAAACATGTCTGGTATATCATGTTTACAAAGTTTGTAATAAAACATCCCATATTGAATCACTGGCTTCTCGTTACTAGATCTAAAAATCATATATACATTTGGAAAGAACGTAAAATGGCTAGCTTCTCCAACCAGAAGAAGTGTTGCAGCAGTAATTGTATACAACAAGTAGGTAACTACCGCCATGAAGATGGTGGGCTGCAGATAGGGATTTGATGTAACAGAATCATCTTCAGAAGTACTTATGATGATGATTTTGTATCACATAAATCACATATTAGTAGAGTATAAATGTTGGTGAACCGTGTCCTAATAAATACGCCTTATATTTTTGGGATGGAAGGCGTATTTAACAGTTACAACAATAACAACAAAGCCTTTTGTCCCAAAGAAGCTGGGGTAGGCTAAAGCTGAAACCCATAAGATTGGTTCTGGCGCACCCCTGTCCATGGCTAGTTCTTTGGTGATATTCCAGTCCTTCAGATCTCTCTTTACGGACTCCTCCCATGTCAAGTTTGGTCTACCCCGACCTCTCTTGACATTCTGGTCCGCTATGCACTGGAGCTTCTGGAGGCCAGAGTTAAATATGCCCAAACCATCTCAGACGATGTTGGGCAAACTTCTCTTCAATCGGTGCTACCCCAACTCTATCTCATATATCATCATTCCGGACCCGATCCTTCCTTGTGTGGCCAGTTGACCACACATCCATCTCAACATGCTCAACATGCGCATCTCTGCTACACCTAACTGTGGAACATGTCACCTTTTAATCGGCCAACACGCAGCACCATACAACATTGCCGGTCGAATCGCTGTCCTATAGAACCTGCCTTTTAGCTTTTGTGGCACTCTCTTGTCACAGAACGCCAGAAGCTTGGCGCCACTTACTTGAACACCAAGTAGTAATAATCAAAAAGGATACAGACTCAATCTCTATCTCTTGCTTATCTAAATAACTAATCTTTCTATTCAAATAATATGCCATAACCTTATATCTACACGTAATAAAAATAAAGTGAATTCTCTGATGAAGACCTTAAATGAGCACTTTCAGCACCTGAAGTATTCATGTGGACAAAGCACATCAAACAGGACACTAGAAAATAAAATGTCTTTTGGGGACTAGAAGGAGCAACGAACTGTGTGTGCAAGAGATTACATCGCCTACTTTACAACATCAACACCACAAGATCGACCATACCTGTAGTTTGTCAACGGAACAAAATCCGCTAGTTTTCCACAATCTTTCTTATCCTCAAGTCCCTGCGTATCAACTGCAACCCTCCACACATCACCATCATGCCATACAACAACATCAATCACAGGTCCCCTGTCATCATAACCCTGCAGAAACAGAAATAAGATATGCACAATAGCTGAAATCGGCTAAAACTTGGGGGAAGTATGATCGGTTTCTTACATCTGCTTGTTTCCTCAGGCAATCAAGTCTGTTTTGCAGGTCTTCTTGGGCCTTTTTCAGTTTAGCATCATCAGGCTTACTATGTTTCTGCAATCATTTTTGGTGGAGGTGAGCCACTCATTTAAATAGGTGTTTACAGAATTTCATAAAAAGCAGTGTGCAAGGCCAGCAGTATCACTCTTAGCTGGAATATAGACTTAATATTAGCAGTAAATATGCAAAATCACTTCATTAATGGCTTTCTGTATCTCCTAGCTGAACCACTTTATTTGCCTGCCACATCACATACTCACAATGCTTGACAATAGCTATCGTGCAAAGTGTAATCTACAAGGAGTACATATTATAAAAGAAAAATGGCGTGCGAAGGAGAATCAAAATTGTAAACCACATGAATCTATACACAACAAAAGAAGTCACTTCAACCTTTTCAAACTCATTCAGCTGGTTCAGAGCTCCGGATATCGCTTCTTGGTTTTCTTCATCCCATTTCTTTTTTCTTTCTTTCTGAACATATTTGGTAGATTTTCATTAAAATATCGATATAGAGTGTGAATAAAACCTTCAGAATGCAGGCATTAAATATCGTATTTACCTTCAGTCGAGATATAAGTGTGTCCGTGAAGAGTTCATATACTAGTTTGCAGCCAACACGCCACTCTTGAGAAGGGTTCTTCCATGAGGGGTTTACAGACAAACGAGCACCTGAGTGTAGACAGAGCTTAGCATATCAGGGAATCAAAACAGGAAATTGCTTTTCAGAATATGGATATTCTTCAAGGCATGGAGCGCTACAGGTAGCAACATTTGAAAAGACAATATAATTGGTATATGGTACCTCAGATACCAATAGAATCATAATATGTGGTACATGCTAAAGTTGAACAGCATTAACAAAACAAAAATGTTGCAGTGCCTACGACAAGGGGGAAAATGAGTTTGGTTTTAACACAGTTTGCTAATTCACATAGATAAATGTTTAGCTTCAAATTATATCCTATTAAATGAGTAATATAAAGAAAACAAACTCTCAGGGCATGACCAACCTGAAGCACCAACTATAGCACCATCAGCATCAGCTTTCACCACTTTGGACGTGTCAACATCACCACTACCCGTGCTACACTTAAGAGCATACTTGTTGGCAAATACATCATTCAAGAGAAGTTGGCATCTGAAAATAAATAAACAAATAGTGCAGTTTCCAAATTCTGGAAGAGTCTAAGTACCAATCAATAACATCAAGGATCTTGGGCTTCCCGTCAGAAGTTTTCTGCAACCCGGCTGCAGACGGATCAACTCCAGAATCTATCAGACATACAAGTCACATCAGCACAAAACAAGTAGGACAATGAAATCCAATAAATTTACATAATAATTGCATGCCAGAGTCGGATCCATCACAGATCATCCGAGACTCGAGCTATACCCATGTAACCTGCCTGAGCTCTTCCCCAAATGAAGAAACCTTCCAACCACCATCTACGCGAGTTGTTAACTTGTAATAGCCTCATACTCGTGAGCTTTAGACTTTAGAGCATGTTTATCTCGTCCTTGCATAGATGACTACTCACAGGAGCATTTATTTTTGGTCAAAAGAAATTGGTTGTGTTTCTTTAGCAACAAGAGGCGCTATGCCATGTGCTGCAACATGGCAACAACTAAGGCTATGTTAAGTTAGGATCATGCAAACCGGGTAAGTGCTGCTGCAGTAGTCCGAACCATACAACAAGCAAGTGAAGTCACACCAGCTGCAAATAGGATTATAAAAACAACAGATCACCTCCCATATAAGTCAATTAACCATTTCATTAATCTCCCACATCCTTGCATACGTGGGCCTAAACTGCAGCGACTGAGCCCCTAAGTGATGAGTCAGAAAATCCTCTGAAGCTACGCAGCTCCGTGTAGCCAAACACTACAAACTGCGCAGAACGACGATCCGAAACACCTGGTGAACTAAACTCTCGAGTTGACGGCACGCCATATCAGAACTCAGACGCGGTTAAACCTCTGTCGGATCAAAGTATCGCCTAGGGATCCAACCGAATTGCCAATTCAGACCGCATCGGCGAAATCCGTTCTCCAGCCAAAAGCTGAGGTCAACTACAGTCAACCCTCAGAGCAACGATGGTACGACTAGCCGGAGCAGGGGTTGGGGGCAACTGGAAGGCAACTCACCGAAGATGGCGATGAGCGAGCCGCGGCCGTCGTACTCGGGGTGCTCGGCGAGGAAGCGGTCAACGCCGGTCTCCTTCTTCGGCATGAGCGACTCGAGGAAGGAGGGCTCGGTGAGGCGGAAACCACTGGCGGCGGCGGCGGTCGTCTCCTCGGCGGGCGGCGGCGTCGTCGGCGCGGAGGAGGAAGACGGCATCGCGGTGGGCGCGACGCCTGCGCTGGGGCCCGGGGCTCGGGTCGGACCAGCCGCGACGGTGGGGTGGGCGTGGGTGTGGAGCGGTACGGGGGCGGAGCAACAGGCGGAGACTCTGAGGAGGGGCCGCGGGTGGGCGACGGGTTTATGTAGCGCGGCTGCGGTCGCGCTGCCTGCGCAGCTCCCGAGCCACATTAGATGAAGACTGGCTTCCTTTACACTTTTCCAAATGATTTCCGGGATTTGTTTATTTTGAATGGATTCCAAATGTTCATATCGGTTGCAGAATCTGCGTGGAAAGCATGGCTGATGATGATGATGATGATGGGGCAATGAGTGAGTGGAATTGAAAATGGCAAGACTCCAGAGCAGAGCAGAGCGGAGCGGCAATGGAGACTGTGCCAAGCGTCCGCCGGAAGCCGCGAGCGTGGTGGGTGTAGGCTGGCGGCCGGTGGTTGGCTAGGGGCAGTCTGGCTGGTGCTGAATAGATAATTTGGCTAATTCTACATGGAATATCCAAAAGGAGATGTGGGAGATATTTGTGGCCTTGAAAGGATGGTTTATCTGTGAAACTGATCATTAGAGTGTTGATAATTTTTGTATCTCTCCCCCTTCTTCTTCTTCTTCATCATCCCAAATACAGACAGCCTTGAAAGGATGGTTCATCTTGTTATATAGTTTACCCGCAAAATAAACGTGTGTTTTTTCCAAGTTCTCGGAGACTTGGCCTGAAGCAAAGCCGCGCGGACAAAACAAACTACAGAAAAGTTTCCAACGAACGCACCATTGGTTAGCACAGAGGCACGAACAACTACATTAGGAATCTCGCAGCCACAACAAAAACACAGACAAAGGGGATAACTCTGCAGCAGAAGTAACACATTCCACGAAATCCATTACATGTCATACACAACTACGAGATTGGACTGCACAGCCTTTATTACAACATTATACTCAGGCTTCAGGTGATGCACCAATGCTTCTAGTTGATGCAGCAACAAGGTTTAAGAACTTGCGAGCAGCTTCTTGATGTCCTTCTGCAAAGATCCAAGGAGTAAGCGCCACAAGATCAGGAAAGCAAGTTTGATCATCAAATGGAGCACATATTGGACTGCTGTGACTTACCTCGATGCTGAGGGGGGAGGTGGTTGGCGCGTAGCGATCCACAACATGCCCCTCCTTGTCAACCAAGAACTTGGAGAAGTTCCACTTGATGTTGTCTCCGAAGAGGCTGCCTTTGCTGGACTTCAGAAACTTGTAGACAGGTGCAACATTGTCACCATTGACATCAACCTGACAGATGGTGGAAATTAAGTTAGTACAACTAGCTGCTTGCCTCTGGTATATACTGTAGTATGTGAAGAAAAATTAAGCGACAAAACTAGTTGCTATTTTCAGGAAGAAAGGAATGTCAGTTGCTACAACTGAAGTCCGACTATCTGATAACCAACAGCGATTATATCATACAGACTGCATACAAAACAGAGAACACGTGTTGGACTAGGACTGGTCATGAACACTGTACACTAAAGCATTCGTTTTTTTCAGCTTGAAACAGAAACACAAAAAAGAAAAGGAAGGAAGGAAGAAATATTAAGCACACATTTACCTTGTCAAAAATTGGATACTCGGCCTTAAAGCGAGTGCAAGCAAACTGAACAATTTCCTCATTAGTGCCAGGTTCCTGCCCTCCAAATTGGTTGCATGGGAAAGCAAGGATCTCAAAACCTATGTTCACATCAAATTGTCAGCATAATAGAACATAACTGAAAATCAAGGAATCCAGGTGCAGATAGATCATAATCATACCCTGGTCCTTGTACTTCTCGTACAACTGAGCGAGTTCCGTGTAGTTTGAATTGGTCAAGCCACTGCAGTAGTTATAGGCAACGATTATCTTTGTTAATTTAACAAAATGGTCATCCTTTCAGTACATACATCTCTCGACACGTTGCGAATTAGATAAAACTGGAACACGAGTCAGAATCAATGTCATGACACTTAATATGCATATAAAAAAGATTGGGTTGTCCAACTCCAAACCAACGCGGTCAGGGTAATTTTCTCCATATATAGATAACTTTGATACAAATCGCAAATGCTGAACCTAATGAACAACAAACTAGTGCGATGACTGGATATTTAGCAGAACAATTATTTAAACGTTTGTATAATAAACACACTGTATTCAACTTTGCAGATGCCAATCCAAACTTGACAGTTTAAAATGCATACCAAGAATACATACATTGTTTATTTTCATTTCTAGCCTCATAATAGTAATAAATGTAATGGCCGATTTCCATTACAATAAATGAGAGGGGCTAGACGAGATGAGCATAGCATTCACCTTAGACTAGCCATAATGGGTAGTAACATAGAGTAGTAACATGCCCATGTTACTACTCTATGTTACTACCTCTATAGTGGGGAGTAACATATGTGTGATAACATGGAAGACTTCATTTATTAGGCCATAGACTCATCTTACCTTATATGTGTGATGTTACTCATACTAGTAGTAACTAGCTATGTTACCACATGCCTCTCTTTCTTCATTTATTGCTTGCCACATCATCTTTTTTATCTAGATATGTGTGATGTTACTACCTATGTTACTCCCACTATGGGTAGTTAAGAAGCTCTCTTGGTAATAGCAATATACTCCACAAAATAAATACGTAAGATAAAGAGCAGATGTGAAGGAGCAGTAGTAATAATAATTCATACCACTGGGATGCAACATTGACAATGAGGAGAACCTTCCCCTTGTAGGTGCTCAGGTCGACATCTTTTCCACTTGCATCCTGCAGGCACAAAATAAAGCCTTCCTTTAGGGCTATCAAAATTCGCGCAGAAAAAACAGAGTCAACGACACTATTGGTTAAGAACACAAGAGTGAAGTGACAGCAGGATCAGGGGTGTGCACATGTGCAAGCGCAATTGCAGACACGGAAAATTGGCAGGGGCTTGGATGCGAAATTCGGATTGAGATAACGAAGGGGCAGGCAAACCTTGACGGTGAAGTCGTGGACGGAGGAGGCGGAGGAGGCGGTGGCGGCCATGCTGCTGAACAGCGAGAATCTGGCACCGACCGGGCGGAGCAGCGGCGACGAGGCGGCGGCGAAGGCGGGGGCGCGGAGCTGCGGCTGCGCGAAGGGGATAGCGAGGCGCGGGCGGCTGCACGGCAGCGGCGCGGAGGAAGGGGATACGACGGCGCTTCTCAGGAGGCGGAGGCGGTGGACGAACGGAGCGGGGCGAGAAGGCATCGGGGATCGGAGACCGAGCTTTATAGCGGAAATCGAGGGTAAGGGAGAGGATGCCTGCTTCGACTTTGCGTTCCGGAGTGCCCTGTGACGTGCTGCTCGACGTTCGTTCGTCTGGGTGAGGCTCGCCTCTGGCCACGTCCGGCGTCGGGGGTCCGCCACGTGTGAAGGGAATCCGGGACCGGGCGACGCTCGGGGCGCTGCCGCCCGATCGGCATTCGACGAGTAAAGTCTATTTTCAACCCTGAGTTTGTAGAGTATGGCGCTAACAAACCCTCACCTCTGAATCCCGGAAATTGATACCCTAAACTCACTGATCCCAGCTAATATGAACCCTGGATCCGTTTGGTGGACCGGGAAAACAGATATCCTGACGGGGATCAATCACTACTCTCACCGACTATGTGGGTCCACCTGTTATTATATCCCTCCTCTATCCCAATCCTCCCCGTCTGTACGTTGGTCCACCTCTAAGGCTCCATACCCGCCGGCCGCCGCACGACCACTACGCGAGCGCAACATCCCCTTCCCGGTGTTGTGCGAAGCTGCTCGGCCATGGCGGATGTCCACCCGAACCAGCAACCGCCGCGATAGTGGTTCATGTACTGAAGGCACGCAGTCGCCGCCGCCCCGGCGTCGTGGCACCAGCGCGCCCGCAGCTGTCCAGAAGGCCCCGCCCGCAAGCCGCAGCATCGTCCTCACTGGGCCGTCCCTCCCCGTCCCGGACGCCGAACCTCGTCGGAGGAGCCGCTCCGACGACTCCTCTTAATTAAGCCGGTCGCGCTGCTGGCTCCCGCCGCGCTCAAGCCCAAGGATGCTGGGGCCTTCTGGAATCATAAGCCCATGACTGGCACGCCGTGTGCTCCTGGCACCACGCGTTCCCGTGCTGCGCCATGGCCATGGCCTCCAGCAGCGCCTTCAGGGCCTTCGCCGAACTGGGTCAGCCGCGCGCTCACTATCGACGTGCTCGTTCTGCCCGGCTCGCCTTATGCCGCAGAACCTGTGTTCGCTATGTTGGACAACCGGCATGGCCGGGTTCCATCGCCTAGTAGTGGTAGGCTGGTAGCCAGAGGCCATAGCGAGGTGCACGTACGTACGTCTACGCTACGCGCTAGACGCGCACGTACTGCTGCTAGAGAAATCAATCTAACTACTTACCTGCTTCCGAGCTAGCTTTGAATTGAACGTACGTCTATCTACTACGTACCGGTGAATTGATCTTGCATTTTAGGTAGAACCAACACCGGCTTGCCGACCGATCATGTTGTCTATGCAGCCGATCGAAACACGCGGTTGTGCCATCTGTTGATGGCTTGATGCCGTGGCGGACGCGCGCTACAACAACGAAGCCGGAACGCACCATGATGAGACTCCTCACAGCGTGGCCTCAGAGCAGGGTTGTAGAGCGAGGTCGCGAGAGACGATGTATGGCACAGATGTAGTGCGACAAGACATGCGAAATAGTGGTCAGAGGAGAGAAGATGAATATGACAGGTGGATCATGTAGTCAGTGAGAGTAGAGAGTGATCCCGGTCGGGATTGTTACTTTCCCGGCGCATCAAACACGTATGAACTGATCCAAGGTTGAGATAAGACCGGGATTAATGAGTACAGGGTGTCGATTTCAGGGATTGAGAGGTTAGGGTTCATTCTCGATGGGCAGTATGAATTCAGGGTTTAAAACAAACTTCACCCGCATTCGACAGTGAGCGATTTCACGGTGCGTCTCACCGCCACGTTGCTTGGCTGGCATCAGCGCTTAAGCTCTGACAGGAGATAGTTTTTCTTTTGAACCACACGTATTAGGCATATTAGGCCAACACCACCGCGCGAGCCTAAACGAACGTTCGTTTTGCCCGTATTCTGTTCGTTTGGGTAGGGCGATGGGGTCGTGTCCGGATTTGTCCTGGGATGCGGTGGCCGTGAGCCCAGCGCGGCCCCATCCGTTGACCCCATCCTGTCCGCCAGGGCCAAAAATGCCCATATTTTCATATCAAACAAGTTTGCATGTTCAAATATTAATGATTTGAAAATAAAATTAGTTTTACAACCCACTTGAAATTGTCTCTAATAAAATAGTTTTACAACCAAATCGAAATTGTCTTCAATGAACATAAAATGAACCAATACATCTATTGGTTGCCAATGTGATCCCAAACATGCTCAACCAAGTCATTTTGAAGATCCAAATGAGTTTGCCAATCACGCAGCTCACGGTGGAATTGGACAAATTGTTCAAACGTGGCCGGTTCTTGGTGCAAAGGCTCAACATTTTACCTTGATAATCAAATCCTTGGTTGAAGATACTGTCATCACGCTCGTTCTCGACGATCATGTTGTGCATGATGACACAAGCAGTCATCATCTCCCAAAGCTTCCCTTCATCCCACGACAGCGCAGGGTTTCGAACGATACCCCATCGGGATTGAAGCACACCAAAAGCACGTTCCACATCCTTTCTAGCACTCTCTTGCATTTGGGCAAATCTCTTTCTCTTCTCACCTTAGGGCTTCGAGATTGTCTTAACAAAAGTTGACCACTGAGGATATATACCATCAGCTAGATAGTATCCGTTGTTGTACTGGTGGTCGTTGATCTCAAAGTTGACACGTGGGGAGTGGCCTTCTGCAAGCCTTGCGAAGACTGGAGAACGCTGCAGCACGTTGATATCATTGTGAGAACCTATCATGCCGAGGAAAGAATGTCATATCCAAAGATCACGCGAAGCCACCGCTTCTAATATGAAAGTGCACGCTTTGACATGCCCCTTGTACTGGCCCTGCCAAGCAAATAGACAGTTCTTCCACTCCCAGTGCATACAATCTATGCTGCCAAGCATGCCTGGAAAGCCTCTAGCTGCGTTGGTCGCCAACAATCTCTCTGTATCAGCGGCAGTTGGCTGCCTCAAGTACTCAGGGCCAAACACCTCGATCACAGCATGGCAGAACTTGTACATTGACATCAGACATGTTGTCTCACTCATCCGCACATACTCATCCACCAGATCGCCTGGAATTCCATATGCAAGCATGCAGATGGCCGCGGTGCATTTCTGGTAAGAGGAGAATCCAAGCTTGCCAAGGGCATTCGTCTTGCATTCGAAGTATGGGTCATGAGCAACCAACCCCTCTCGGATACGATTGAACAGATGCCTTGCCATACGAAAACGGCAACGGAATTTATCTGGCTTGAAGAGCGGGGTGTTCGCAAAGTAATCGACATAGAGCAGGGCGTGGCCTCTCTCCCTGTTCCGGTTGAGGTTGGGAGCACGGCCAGGGAGTGACCCCCTGTACCGAGGAAGGTGCCGTTGGATGTGGTCATGAACTACCAGTGTAGCCGCCACAAGATATTCATCATCCGACGACGAATCGTCCGATGAACAAATGACGTGGTGGAAGAAAAACTCATCTCCACTGTCCATACCTTTGTGGGCAAAGTGTCGAACACCTTGCGGTCGTGGTGGCAAAGAGGCCGCGATGATCAACTCGATGCAGCAGGGGTGGTTGGCGGCTAGCTACTGGCCGCTCTGGAGCACTCGTCGAAAGTTGTCGTGGTTGCTGGCGGTCGTATCCCCACTGTCGCCGGCTACGACGGCGACGGTCAAACCTCCTCCGATCGACGACCAAAACTATGGCGAAAGCGCGGGCGTGGTGGCGGCCATGTCGAGACGAGGGTTGGTATGGACGGCCAGGGGGGCTGTGCGGTGAGGAGGCGGCCGGAGAATAGCGGCGGCGCCGGTGGCGGGGCAGGGCGGGAGAGGGGGTGGAGGCATTGGAAGAGAAGGGCTGCTACTGTCCCCGAGAGGCGGGCCATGGGAGGACAAGGGCGTGCGGCGAGCCCGTCCGCGCGATGTCCGTTTCACCCCAAACTCGGCGCAAGTTTGGGCCCGGGATGGGGCAAAAACGGACGGAATCCGGACATTTGTCCGTTAGGGGCCGTGCGTTGGGCCGCGTTATTCGTCTGTTCTACCCCAAACGGACGCACCCGGACAAGATGGGGTCGCGCGGTGGAGTTGGCCTTATATTTAATCAATAAAATATTAGTACAAACGCATACATATATGTAGAAACTATCAGAAAGACCGAGACATGACAGATGTTAAAAAAACTTTGCAGAAAGAACACACAAAAGAATATTACTAATAAATCTATTGGAGTCCCTGCAAACGACCAAATCTGAAATAGTCGCCAACCACTAGCGTCGTCGAGACGCATATCGGGGAAATAGGCAGAGCACCAGCAAACCAAAATCCAGGCCAGCGCCATAGCCTTGCAGGCGTTCTGAGCCAAAGACCAGACCTGTAGAACAGACACTTGATGATGTGGCGTGTCAACCGAGGATGTTTCTCACGCCAACCTGGATCCAGATCTGATGCATTCCGCTGCCGTCGACGGGGAAGAGCGCCAAATTTGCAGCCGTCAGGCCACCAACCCTGTACTAGCATCAATCTGTCCCACTTGTCGGCGCCGCCATGAGAGACGACAACATCCAGACACAAGAAACATAAGGCCTACCGACCCGAACGAACGACAATCAGACGAGACCATCGGCTCAGTGGCGTCACCGGAAAGAAGATCGCCGTTGTGAGGAAGAGGCTGAGGCCACATTATTCGAAGCAACACCAATCTCACCAAATTGGTACTACTGGACGAAGACGAAGCCCAAAATCAATAGAACAACAGGAAGGGAAACACCAGCCCACCCCTCTCCACCAGCCGCAGGAGCAGCGGACGGAGAGGGGTGGAACCATCCGATGTTTGATATGAGGCAAACACGATGGAAAGAGCATAAGAGCAACTTCACCACGCGGACCCATTTCGTGTGTGCGCGTCCGCTTGAATCACGACGGACAGAAAAATCGACCTAATGCGCCGACCCAAATGGATGCGCATCCGCTTTTCGTCCGCTTGCCGACCCATTCGTGACCCATTTTTTAGCCTCATTTGTGCCGGCGGAATCCATGTTTTCATCGGCAAGATCCGCGGATCTGAATCCGAGCCGGACTTCTGCACCAGCATCGTCGAGTCGTCTCGACACGCGCAACCTGCCCGGTCTCAAGCTGGCCGGAAGCATGTCTTCGTGGGTTTCATCCAGGGCGTGGAGCTTCCAGAGAATTCTAAGTCTAGAGGAGAGAATCTCGTCTACACGAAAGATGATTTCTCGACCGGAGAGACATAATCGATCTACATGCTTCATGATGGCGGGCTTGGGGGTTGTTCCGATGGCGACAGTATTCCGGACCCCTACGAGCCACCATGATGAGCCGTCATCTACATGGCGGGAACGACGCTTATTAACAGTTCGACGCCGATGGGAGCCGCGACTACTACTGACCCGACAGGGACGGCAGCTCATGAGGGATCTGGCTCGGCAAAGCCGCCGAGTCAAACCCTGGCTAAGCTGATGAACGCTCTTACAACCTTTCTGGCAATTGAGGTTACTGCGGAGAATCAAGCGGAGCGTAATGTGGAGATTGCAAAGCTTCGTGAGCAGATGACTAAGGCCCAGGAAGAGATAAACCTGAAAAATACCCGATTGGCCGAGTTACAAGCTCAGATTCAGGCAGAAAAGGAACGCTTACAGGTTGAAGCTTGGCAGTTAAACCTTGATCAGAATGCTTTTGAGGTGGTTCTTCGAAGGCGGCATCAGAGACGTTTATATCTAGGTTATCAGCCCACACGTTTGTTCACCACGCCAGGGGCTAGCACAAGTAACCAGGGAGCACCTGTTATACCCCAATTAACTATGAATGCGCCTGGAAGCGGGGCAGCGGTTCAGCCTCGCCAGCCAGAGGCCGCCCGGAGGGAGGACAGGGTCCCAAGCCCTAACCCGGTCCTACCACAGCAGTTTCCGACACCATCATGTCACTTCTTCAACCTGGTGGATAACATGGTAGCGGCAGCTACCCGGCTGGTCGCGATTCCCGTCGCGGGTGACACGCGAGCTACGATTGAGACCCGGAACGCCATTGGTCTTCTTCAGACAGCGGTAGCTCAGCAGGCCAATCACGCTGAGTCACCAGCCGTGTCTTGGAATGAGCAGCGTCGTAACCCGCCCGAAGTAACCCGCCCAATAACACACGTGCTAAATCTCAAGCTATTATTGATTAGGCAGGAGCTCGCCGTGAGGCGGAGGCGGCAAACCAGGGGGCGCATCAGCCGCCCCCGTTAACACCTTCAACCTCTGTGGGAGTCGGGTCAAATTCCAGGACCATTGGAGTGCTATATCTAGTGTCAGCTTTGCGCATGGAGCGTATACCCAGGGATTCTAAGGGACCTCGGAAAGTACCAAATTATACGACCGACCTCGAGCCGGCAGCATCGATTGAGAGTTATGAGTTAGCCATGGATATGTTGGAAGTCGGTGATGTAGTTTGTGCCAAATATTTTACTATGATGTTAGAAGTCGGCTCGTACATGGTTAAAGAACATGCCACCCAACTCTGTCAACACTTGAGGAGAGTTGAAGGAGAGCTATATCAAGAACTTTCAAGGCACTTGTAAGCAGCCGATGACAATCGTTGATTTGGAGCACTGCGTACAGCGGAAGGATGAGTCGTCCCACCATTGGGCTCGCTGATATGTCTCCAACGTATCTATAATTTTTGATTATTCCATGCTATTATATTATATGTTTTGGATGTTTAATGGTATTTATTATACACTTTTATATTATTTTTGGGACTAACCTACTAACCCAAGGCCTAGTGCAGATTGCTGTTTTTTTTTGCCTATTTCGGGGTTTCGCAGAAAAGGAATATCAAACGGAGTCCAAACGAAATGAAACCTTCGCGAGAGTTATTTTTGGAACGATATCAACACAGAAGACTTGGAGTACACGCGAGGGAACGAAGGAGGCGGCCACGAGGGTCCAGGGCGTGCCCCCTCCTACAGGGCGCGCCCCCACCCTCGTGGGCCCCCTCTGGCTCCCCTGATGCCCTCCTTCCTCCTATATATATCCATGTACCCTGAAAACATCGAGGCAACAGAGAAACCCTAATTCCACCGCCGCAACCTTGTGTTCTCGTGAGATCCCATCTTGGGGCCTGTTCCGGAGCTCCACCGGAGGGGGGATCTTCCACGGAGTGCTTCTACATCAACACCATTACCTTACCATGAGTTGTGAGTAGTTTACCACAGACCTCCGGGTCCATAGTTATTAGCTAGATGGCTTCTTCTCTCTTTTTGGATTTCAATACCAAGTTCTCCTCGGTCTTCGAGGAGATCTATTTGATGTAATCTTTTTGCGGTGTGTTTGTCGAGATCCGATGAATTGTGGGTTTATGATCAAGATTATCTACGAGAAATATTTGATTCTTTTATGAAATCTTTTATGTATGATTATAATATCCTTGCAAGTCTCTTCGAATTATTGGTTTGGTTTGGCCTACTAGATCTATAGTTCTTGCAATGGGAGAAGTGCTTGGCTTTGGGTTCAATCTTGCGGTGTCCTTTCCCAGTGACAGCAGGGGCAGCAAGGCACGTATTGTATTGTTGCCATCGAGGATAAAAAGATGGGGTTTATATCATAATGCTTGAGTTTATCCCTCTACATCATGTCATTTTGCTTAAGGCATTACTCTGTTCTTATGAACTTAATACTCTAGATGCATGCTGGATAGCGGTCGATGTGTGGAGTAATAGTAGTAGATGAAAAATCGTTTCGGTCTACTTGTCACGGACGTGATGCCTATATATAATGATCATGCCTATATATTCTCATAACTATGCACTTTTCTATCAATTGCTCGACAGTAATTTGTTCACCCACCGTAGAATTCTGCTATCATGAGAGAAGCCACCAGTGAAACCTATGGCCCCGGGTCTATTCTGAACATATCAATCTCCAATCTACTTTACTTTGTGTTCTTTACTTTGTGTTCTTATACCAAAAATACCAAAAATATCACACTATCCTATCTATCATATCTCACTTTCGTAAGTGACCGTAAAGGGATTGATAGCCCCTTATCGCGTTGGCTGCGAAGTTCTTATTTGTTTGTGCAGGTGTGAGGGACTCGCGCGTGGTCTCCTACTGGATTGATACCTTGGTTCTCAAAACTGAGGGAAATACTTATGCTACTGTGATGCATCACCCTTTCCTCTTCGAGGGAATACAACGCAAGCTCGAGCAGTAGCAAGAATAATTTCTGGCGTCGTTTCCGGGGAGGCTTACGCAAAAGTCATATACCAAGTACCTATCACAAACCCTTATCCTTCGCATTACATTTATTTGCCTCTCATTTTCCTCTCCCCCGCTTCACCTTTGTCGTTTTATTCACCCTTTTTCCGTTTCCCATTTTGTTTGATTGTGTTGCCATGTGCCCTCTATTAGCTTGCATCTTCGTTTGCTAAAATATGGATCGTCATCCACTTGCTAATCTTTTTAAAAGTTCCAATTATGTTGAACCTATTGCTAGTGAGTTGAGTGCTCTAGATTATCTTTATGGGGTTTTGTTTGAAATTCATGAATCTGAAAATTATGAGGAATTGTTAAAAGAAAAAGTGATTCACGGAAGCTCCTTAAATAAAAAGCATGATTGCAATGATGTTATTATAAATTCTATTAATGTCAATTGTGTTAATAATATGCAAAACCATAAGCTTGGGGATGCTAGTATTGCTATGTCCACTACTTGTTGCAATGATCATGATTGGGGTGATTCTTCTTATGATCTTGGAAATTTATTTAAGCCCCATGATGAATATGAGATTGATAATAATGTTTGCAATAATATTGAAAGTGGGTTTGGAAGAGTGTCAACTTTAGATCCCACATATTTGGAGAATGTTCAATCTTATGAATTTTTTGATAAAAGTGGGTTTGCAGAGGTCATGACTTTACTTAATGTTGATCCCATTTTTTGGAAGAGTGTCAACTTCGCATGCATGTGGATTGTGTTGAGAATATGTTATGTGATAGCTATATTGTTAAGTTTGAATATGATCCTACATGCAATTATTACGAGAGAGGAAAATATGGTTGTAGAAATCTTCATGTTACTAAATTACCTCTCTTCATGTTGAGATTGATCTTGTTTTCTTTTTCTTCCTTGCATATGCTAGATATTGCTTGTCTTGATTTGTTTTAATATAAAATGCCTATGCATAGGAAGTATGTTAGACTTAGACGTTTTTTTCACATGCCTTATGATGCTCTCTCTGTGCTTCAAGTCTTGTCTTTCATGTGAGCATCATTGAAATTCAAGCCGATCTTAATGGCTATAAAGCAAGAGTTTGTTGGGAGGCAACCAAATTTTATTTTCTTTGTTTTTGCTTCTGTTTAGGAATAAATATTGCATCTAGCTTCTTTTTAGATGTGGTTTTATATTTTAATTAGTGTTTGTGCCAAGTAGAACCTTTGGGAAGACTTGTGTGAAGTTTATATGATCATGCTGTGAAAAATAGAAACTTTAGCGCTCACGAGATTAGCTACCAGATTTTACTGGTGAGTGCTATTTAGTTGGTTCTTTTTGCAGATGATTAATAGAAAAATTCCTCACATTTACCAATTTATTTCAATTTTTTTGGAGTTACAGAAGTATTCGAAAGTTATAGATTACTACAGACTGTTCTGTTGTTGACAGATTGTGTTTTTCGTGTGTTGTTTGCTTATTTTGATGCATCTATGAGTAGCATTGGGGAGTATGAATCATAGAGAAGTTGGAATACAGTAGGTATAAAACCAATATAAACATAGAATGAGTTCATTACGGTACCTTTGAGTGGTGGTTTGTTTTCTTATACTAACGGAGCTCACGAGATTTTTGGCGAAGTTTTGTGTTGTGAAGTTTTCAAGTTTTGAGTATGGCTTTGATGGACTATGGAACAAAGAGTGGAAAGAGCCTAAGCTTGGGGATTCCCAAGGCACCCCAAGGTAAAATTCAAGGACAACCAAAAGCCTAAGCTTGGGGGTTCCTCGGGAAGGCATCCCCTCTTTCGTCTTCATTTATCGGTAACTATACTCGGGACTATATTTTTATTCACCACATGATATGTGTTTTGCTTGGAGCGTCATGTATAATTTGGGTCTTTGCCTTTTAGTTTGCCACAATCGTCCTTGCTGGACACACCTTTTGAGAGAGATAATTATGATTTAGAATTTGTTAGAATACTCTATGTGCTTCACTTATATCTTTTGAGCTAGATAGTTTTTCTCTAGTGCTTCACTTATATCTTTTAGAGCACGGTGGTAGTTTTATTTTGTAGAAATTGTTGATCTCTCATGCTTCACTTATATCCTTTTGAGAGTCTTTTAGAACAGCATGGTAATGTGCTTTGGTTATAAAACTAGTCCTAATATGATAGGCATCCAAAATGAGTATAGTAAAAACTTTCACATAAAGTGCATTGAATATGATGAGAAGTTTGATACTTGATGATTGTTTTGAGATATGAGGATGGTGATATTAGAGTCATGCTAGTGGAGTAATTATGAATTTGAGAAATACTTGTGTTAAAGTTTGTGATTCCCATAGCATGCACGTATGATGAACCGCTATGTGACGAAGTTAGAGCATGAGGTATTTATTTAGTGTCATTCTTTGTGTGGAGGTCGGGGGCGCGCGATGGTTAACTCCTACCAACCTCCCCCCTAGGAGTATGCATTGATTACTTTGTTTTTATGACTCGTAAATTTTTGCAATAAGTATATGAGTTCTTTATGACTAATGTTGAGTCCATGGATTTTACGCACTCTCACCCTTCCACCATTGCTAGCCTCTCTTGTACCGCGCAACTCTCGCCGGTACCATACACCCACCATATACCTTCCTCAAAACAGCCACCATACCTACCTATCATGGCATTTCCATAGCCATTCCGAGATATATTGCCATGCAACTTTCCACCGTTCAGTTCATATGACACACTTCATATTGTCATATTGCCATGCATGATCATGTAGTTGACATCATATTTGTGGCTAGGACACCATGCATAATTTCTCATACATGTCACTCTTGATTCATTGCACATCCCGGTACACCGCCGGAGGCATTCATATAGAGTCATACTTTGTTGTAGTATCGAGTTGTAATCTTTGAGTTGTAAGTCAATAAAAGTGTGATGATCTTCATTATTAGAGCATTGTCCCATGTGAGGAAGGGCCAAATAAAAAAAGAGATGGCCCAAAAAAAATAAAGAGGGGCTAAATAAAAAAAAGGAAGCCCCTCCAAAAAAAAGAGAGAAAAGAAAGAAGGGACAATGCTACTATCCTTTTCCACACGTGTGCTTCAAAGTAGCACCATGATCTTCATGATAGAGAGTCTCTTGTTTTGTCACTTTCATATACTAGCGGAAATTTTCATTATAGAACTTGGCTTGTATATTCCAACGATGGGCTTCCTCAAATGCCCTAGGTCTTCATGAGCAAGCAAGTTGGATGCACACTCACTTAGTTTCTTTTGATGAGCTTTCATACACTTATAGATCTAGTGCATTCGTTGCATGACAATCCCTACTCACTCACATTGATATCTATTGATGGGCATCTCCATAGCCCATTGATACGCCTAGTCGATGTGAGACTATCTTCCTCCTTTTTGTCTTCTCCACAACCACCACTCTATTCCACCTATAGTGCTATATCCATGGCTCACGCTCATGTATTGCGTGAAAGTTGAAAGGATTGAAAAAATTGAGTATGAAAACAATTGCTTGGCTGAAACCGTGGTTGTGCATGATATGAATATGTGTGATGAAGAGGGAGAATAGCCAGACTATATGATTTTGTAGGGATGACTTTCTTTGGCCATGTTATTTTGAGAAGACATGATTGCTTTGTTAGTATACTTAAAGTATTATTATTCTTGTGTCAAAACAGACTTTTGTCTTGAATCTTTCGGATCTGAACATTCATACCACAATAAAAGAACTACATTGAAAATTATGTTGGTTAGCATTCCACATAAAAAATTATGTTTTTATCATTTACCTACTCGAGGACGAGCAGGAATTAAGCTTGGGGATGCTTGATACGTCTCCAACGTATCTATAGTTTTTTATTGTTCCATGCTATTATATTATATGTTTTGGATGTTTAATGGGATTTATTATACACTTTTATATTATTTTTGGGACTAACCTACTAACCCAAGGCCCAGTGCAGATTGCTGTTTTTTTGCCTATTTTAGGGTTTCGCAGAAAAGGAATATCAAACGAGTCCAAACGGAATGAGACCTTCGCGAGAGTTATTTTTGGAACGATATCAACACAGAAGACTTGGAGTACATGCGAGGAAACGAAGAAGGCGGCCACGAGGGACCAGGGCGCGCCCCCTCCTACATGGTGCGCCCCCACCCTCGTGGGCCCCCTCTGGCTCCCCCGATGCCCTCCTTCCTCCTATATATATCCATGTACCCTGAAAACATCGAGGCAACAGAGAAAACTCTTATTCCACCGCCGCAACCTTATGTTCCCGTGAGATCCCATCTTGGGGCCTGTTCCGGAGCTCCACCGGAGGGGGGATCTTCCACGGAGTGCTTCTATATCAACACCATTGCCTCACCATGAGTTGTGAGTAGTTTACCATAGACCTTCGGGTCCATAGTTATTAGCTAGATGGCTTCTTCTCTCTTTTTGGATCTCAATACCAAGTTCTCCTCGGTCTTCGAGGAGATCTATTCGATGTAATCTTTTTGCGGTGTGTTTGTCGAGATCCGATGAATTGTGGGTTTATGATCAAGACTATCTACGAGAAATATTTGATTCTTTTCTGAAATCTTTTATGTATGGTTATAATATCCTTGCAAGTCTCTTCGAATTATTGGTTTGGTTTGGCCTACTAGATCTATAGTTCTTGCAATGGGAGAAGTGCTTGGCTTTGGGTTCAATCTTGCGGTGTCCTTTCCTAGTGATAGCAGGGGTAGTAAGGCACATATTGTATTGTTGCCATTGAGGATAAAAAGATGGGGTTTATATCATATTGCTTGAGTTTATCCCTCTACATCATGTCATTTTGCTTAAGGCATTACTCTGTTCTTATGAACTTAATACTCTAGATGCATGCTGGATAGCGGTCGATGTGTGAAGTAATAGTAGTAGATGCAGCATCGTTTTGGTCTACTTGTCACGGGCGTGATACCTATATGTAACAATGTTGAGGATATCGCTTATCGTTATCGTCTCGGTCAGCTGGGGATTAGAGATTAATCAGAAATCGGCCGATTAATCGATTTAATCGATCGACTATTAATCGGCCATTTTTTCAAATCCCAGGTTCCCAACACTAAAATATGCTATATTCAACACCAAAATAATATTGGACGTAAATGTTACCTTGATTCCTAGCCTTTGAATCCTGGTATAATAAAAAACAAAATAGGAAAACAGTACATATTGCCTAACAAGGTCCACAAAACATAAATAATCGATAGTTTTTGCAAACATAGCGCTGCAAATAGGCCCGTTTTATCGGTAGATTCCTGATAAATTGCTTGTCATAGCGATAAATTGGACAAAAGGATAAATGGTGAAGATAAGGTATAATCTTATAGGTCACCCCAAGAGTAGCGATAAATCGCTGAATCGGAAGATTTCTTGAACAATGATATATAATGATCATGCCTAGATATTCTCATAACTATGCACTTTTCTATCAATTGTTCGTCAGTAATTTGTTCACCCACCGTAGAATTATGCTATCATGAGAGAAGCCACTAGTGAAACATATGGCTCCCGGGTCTATTCTCAACATATTAATGTCCAATCTACTTTACTTTGCGTTCTTTACTTTGTGTTCTTATACCAAAAATACCAAAAATATCACACTATGCTATCTATCATATCTCACTTTCGTAAGTGACCGTAAAGGGATTGACAACCCCTTATCGCGTTGGCTGCGAAGTTCTTATTTGTTTGTGCAGGTGCGAGGGACTCGCGCGTGGTCTCCTACTGGATTGATGCCTGATTCTCAAAAACTGAGGGAAATACTTACGCTACTGTGCTGCATCACCCTTTCCTCTTTGAGGGAATACAACGCAAGCTCGAGAAGTAGCACTCGCCGAGTTGCGACCATCATGCACTCTTCAGATAGCATCGGGGCGGGTCAAGCTGTGTTAATGTTGGAGAAGAACTGTCACTTTGAACCGCTTAAGCAGAAGCTTGGGCGGCTTAAGCGTAAATGCTTAGATATGGGCAAGCTTATGGATGTACTTACGAGATATGTCGATCCTGATAGTACAAAGGATCCTGGCTCTGATGATGACAATCCCAATAAGGGTAAAAAACATTGGTGGTAAGGGCCAACAACAGAAGACCTCAAGTCAAAGTGGAAATCATAATGACCAAGGCAACGGGGGGGCATAAGTTCCCCGATGGCGGATCAGATTTTGTGGCCAACACCGATGCCGGGTTTAAGAATCAACATCATAATGGTAATTGCAAGCCGTCCTTCAGTGGAGGAAGGTCCATAAATATTGAGGCAATGCTCAATGACCCCTGTCCTAAAACAGTAATCCTAAAAAAGTTGTCCACTCATGTCTGGAGAGATTGTTATATAATGAGAGAGTTCAAGAACCGGAATTTTCAACAACATCATGGTAATTGTAATGGCCCATCTGGTGGGTTAGTATCCGGCTCTGATGGTTCCGGCTTAGGGGGTGGCAGCTCAAGTTCTGGATATCAGGGTCAAAGTAACCATGATGGTCATAATCAATAATCCGGTCACAATAATCAGCAACAAAACAACCAGTCAAGATATCAGAGCAATCCAAAGCAGTTGAATAGTGGTCAATATCATTTTTTTACCACAAGTACCTGCAAGAGGGACATAAAGGTCCATAAAAGGTTAGTCAACATGGTTGAGCCGGTCATGCCTGAGTACTTATACTGGTCTGAGAAGGAAATCACCTGGAGCCGAGCGAATCACCCGCCCCGGGTTGATAACGCGGGCCATCTGGCATTGGCTGTGGCTCCCCGAGTATGCAGTTATAAGTTCACTGGGGTGCTTATGGATGGTGGCAACAACATTGATACATTTCGGCGCATGGGTCTGACTGAGAAGGATCTTAAGTCGTCATCTACTGTCTTTCATGGAGTTCTTCCTGGCAAGTTGGCTTATGATGTTGGTAAGATTGCACTGGAAGTGGCTTTTGATGATGATTTAAACTACAGGGTAGAGACATTGTGGTTCGAGGTGGTCAAAATCAGGAGTCCATATCATGTGTTCTTTGGAAGGTCGGCTTATGCAAAGTTCATGGCTCGCCCTTGCTATGTATATCTGCAGCTTAAGATGCATGGACCCAAGGGCACAGTCATAGTTCATGGGGATCGTCAGAAAGCTTTGGAATGTGAGGAAGGAGATGCGGTTATGCAGAAAAGCTTTTTGTGCCGCAAAAGAGCTTAAGTTTTATAAAGACAAGTTGACCCGGTTGATATGACCCCTCTCAAGAAACCTACCACTGAGAGTTACCCGCCGCTCAAGTTTAAGTCGGCCGAAGATACAAAGTAGGTTGATTTTGTCCCTGGCGACTCTTCACAAAAGTTCACCATTGGGACTGCGATGGATTCTAAATAGGAAAGCATGCTCATCGAGTTCAACCATGAGAATCGGGACATCTTTGCATGGAAACCTTCTGACATGTCGGGTATACCGAGAGAATTCGTTGAGCACCGCCTTAATATAGATCCTAAGATGAAACATGTTCAACAATTCCTTCGTCGTTTTAACGTGCAGAGGTGAAAAGCTATTGGAGAAGAGGTGGCCCGACTCTTGGTTGTTGGTTTCATAGTTGAGGTATTTCATCCTCAATGGTTGGTTAATATGGCCTTTGTACTTAAGAAAAATGGCACTTGGCGCATGTGTGTGGACTACACAGATCTTAACAAGGATTGTCCGGCTGATCCTTTTGCTCTCCCCCATATAGACCAAATCATTGATCCAACGACGGGTTGTGAGAGCATACATTTATTGGATGCCTATTCTGGTTATCATCGGATCAAGAAGGCGGTTGAAGACCAGGAAAAGACAACTTTTATCACACCTTTTGGAGCTTTCTGTTATGTGTCTATGCCTTTTGGGCTTAAGAGTGCCCATGCAACTTATCAGCGTTGTGTTCAAAATTGCTTCCATGGCCAGATTGGACGCAATGTTCATGCTTATGTTGATGACATTGTCGTTAAGTCAAGGAAGAAAGAAACCTTGCTTGATGACTTAAAAGAAACCTTTGACAACTAAAAGTGCAACTAATCCCCGGGTGGTTTTGGCAATTCATAACAACATATATATCATTGAACTAATAGTTACTTGAGAATCATTTCAGAGAAGTTCAGTGATATGGGTATGGAAATGACTGAAGAAGTGGACCCCTCAAAATGCTAAGGCAAGCATTGGCAAAAGCTCAAGACTCCATTTTTGGTTTAGTGATCCAAGATCACATTGAGTCCATAGGAAAAGCCAATACTATTAAAAGGGGATGAGGTTATGTTGATGATCTGGTTGCTCAAGTGCTTAGTGATACATCTCCTAAACTATCAGCAACTCTCACTGTCAAATACACTCATAAGTAATCTCGGTCCCACCGATATTCCAAACTCAGTCACACCGAGATGAACCACCTCAGCCATAAGCCAAACCCTAGAAAAATCGGATATTTCGAGTTTGAGATCGGTTTCACCGAAACATGGGCTGCCAAGCTTCTGTAACCTTCTGTCATCAAATCGGTGTCACCGAGATGATGAAGTCGGTCCCACCGAAACTGGCATGCTCTTGTCTTTGCTCAAATCGGACTAACCGAGATGGTATTTTCGGTCCCACCGAAAACCCCAACGTTCACATTATTTGAACTTTCGGTCTCACCGAGTTGTCCACTTCGGTCCCACCGAGATTGCTCAAATATGTGTGTAACGGTTGGATTTTGTGTGGAGGCTATATATACCCCTCCACCCCTCTTCATTCGTGGAGAGAAAGCCATCAGAAAGAACTACCACTCCTACCTTACATTTCTGAGAAGAGAACTACCTACCCTTGTGTTGAGATCAAGTTGCTCCACTCCCACCATATGAAACTTGATCTCTAACCTTCCCAAGTTGCTTTCCACTCAATCCTTTCTTCCACCACAGCCAAATCAGTGAGGAGAGTTGAGTGTTGGGGAGATTATCATTTGAAGCACAAGAGCAAGGAGTTCATCATCATCTACAACATCTATTACCTTTTGGAGGGTGGTGCCTCCTAGATTGGTTAGGTGTCGCTTGGGAGCCTCCGTCATTGAGATGTGGAGTTGAACCAAGAAGTTTGTAAGGGCAAGGAGATCGCCTACTTCGTGAAGATCTACCCCGAGTAAGGCTAGCCCTCCGTGGGCGTAGGCCATGATGGAATAGACAAGGTTGCTTCTTCGTGGACCCTTCGTGGGTGGAGCCCTCCGTGGACTCGCGCAGCCGTTACCCTCCGTGGGTTGAAGTCTCCATCAACGTGGATGTACGATAGCACCACCTATCGGAACCACGGGAAAAATCACCGCGTCCCCAAAATTGCGTTTGCTCTTCTCCACCTCTCTTTACTACATGTGCAATTTACTTTCCGCTGCCTATACTCTAGAATTGCATGTGTAGGGTGATGCTTGACTTGATCATAATTGTGAATCTGCCAAAAAAACTGTTCTTTGTCAAAAGGCAGAATTTTTATATTTACAAGTAGTCTAATCACCCCCCCTCTAGACATACTTTCGATCCTACAACAACCTAAGGGTCTACAAAATGATGCATAACCCGGCCAAGTGTGCCTTTGGTGTACCTGCAGGGAAGCTGTTTGGTTTTCTGGTCTCAGAAAGGGGTACTGAAGCTAACCTAGAGAAGATTGAAGCTATTACATGTATTAATGATGTACAAAGGTTGGCGGGTCGTATTGCAGCCCTAAGTTGGTTATTAACTAGACCTAGACCACACATACCGTTATATTGATGTTGGTTATTAACTAGTAATACCTAAAAGAAACATCTTTTATTGACAAAGCGCTACCACTTATTAGACGAGCTCATTCACTTGCCACTTGTTGGTACGCTAAAAGTCCACCACCTTTGCCTTCTTCGCTACAGGAAAGACCTCGACCACATCGTTACTATCGTAAGAGTCGCTAGGAACCTCCATCATTGGCTTCTTGCCTGATGCCTCTATCACCTTCTTCACCACTTGAAATTTCAACCCCTTCTTATCAGTTGTAGCATCAATGGAAACTACAGTTCCCTCATCGACTTCCCCTTTGACCAGCAACTCCGAGAGCTTTGTCATGACATTTTTATGCACCCACCTCCTTATGGGCCTTGCACCATACATCTGTGGGGAGCGTAGCATGATTACCAAAACATAGACTGATGAATACGCATGTCTGTTTTTTCTAAAACTGCAAATGGACTTCACTTACTGGGTTGTATGATTCTGACAGAATGACATCTAGCGCACCGTCACTTGCAACTAGAGAGATGCCCTTGTTAGCTACATTGGCAATAATAATCTTCATCTGGATTTTGACTACCTCCTTTAGTTTGTCATGCGAAAGAGGTTCAAATATCACCACCTCACTCAATCTGTTGAGAAGCTCGGGCTTGAAGCATTTCTGAACCTGCCCAAACAAGTATATATGAAAATCATAATACACCTATTGCACCCCTAAGAAACTAGTTCGTTCACAAACCTGCTCCATAACAAGACCGCGTGCTGCTTCCATTGTTGTTTCTCCATTCATTCCTGCCGTTAGGTGCTCTGCTCCCATATTTGATGTCATAATGATGATGGTATTCTTGAAATCCACGGTCCGTCCCATGCCATCAGTCAACATACCATCATCAAGGAGTTGAAGGAAAACATTAAACACCGACGGATCTGCCTTCTCCACCTCATCAAAGAGTATGACACTGTACGGGCGCCTCTTGATTTTCTCAGTCAGTTGCCCACCATCTTCATGACCACGATAACTTGAAATGTCACAAAACAAGCACTAAAATTAGCCAAAGCAAGGATAAGTATGGAAATATAACGTTGACAAAGAGAACACTACACAAACCTCGGAGGTGCTCCAATGAGGCGCAACACAGATCCACCATTAACATACTCAGACATGTCAAAGCGAACCAACATCTTCTCAGCATTGAATAGTTGCTCAGCAAGAGCTTTTGCGAGCTCGGTCTTTCCCACACCAGTCGGTCCTAGAAAGAGGAAAGATCCTATCGGTTGGCCAGATTGATCAAGACCAGCTCTGGCACGTAACACTGCTTGTGCAACCAACTTGACCGCTTCATCCTGGCCAACGACTCGCTCATGCAATCTGTTAGCAAGGTGGATCAACTTATCCTTCTCCTCTTCATCAAGCGTGGCTACGGGAATACCTGTCCATCGACTCACAATCTTCAAATAACAAACAAAACATGAGAAGCAGATCACACAGAAATAAAGGAAATATTCAAATGGAGATTATACCAACACAATGGGAATATTAACAAACACTATTAAGAATGCCTACTTGCGCAACATGATCCGGTCCAAGAACTCCTTCCCGCACTACTCTAGCGGAGGTACTTTGTGTTGCGCTCCATTGTCTTTGGCAATCAATCCGCATCCTTGTTGTGGAACATGCCTCGTCAATCAGATCAATTGCCTTATCAGGAAACTGACGACCTGTAGACAACATTAAAAACCATCATTTTATCCAACACAAATGTTGCCCACATGTATGCAGCTCGATGGACTATTACACAATGCTACATTACTCGCACGACAATGCCACGAATTCACTAACACGGTTTGTACTTTAACTCAAGCTTATCCAATGTCATTAGACTCCATCACTCAAAAACAATATGAATGTATAATCACTATTGCCCATGAATTGTAGTGCACAATAGCACAAAAACTATATTTAAATAGTTTAAATATAAAAGTGATCATAAGTCAAATGACCAATTATGATGGATGCAGAGTTTTTGCACCTGAGCTCAAATGAGCTCGGGTGAACATTAAAAATCAAAACAAAATCGAAAAAAATAACATTGACAAAACTTTCAAGTCCTTGCAAAAATTCAGCATGAAATCACATTCCTATGAGGCGTGTAAAAATAACAAAATTGTTACTCTGAAAATGCTATTTTCAAAAGCATTTTGGAGCACTGAATTTGTTTTTTTTGCCACACCTTACATGGATGATATTTCATGACGTTTTTGCACACTTAGAATTTTTGTCAATGTTTCTCTAAAAAAATTGGAATTTTTTAAATTTGTTTTGATTTGTTTTTCAATTTTAGTGTTCACCGAACTCATTTGAGCTCGGGAGGGGAAATGTACTTTCGAATTATGATACTATATTTTAAGTTTTCATCATTTTTTCTACGTGACTAGGTCAGTGAAAGAACTGGTCACAAGTCATGTCTGATTCAGGCAAAGCTCAAAAACTCAAAATTGAAAATATTAATGAATACCCAATCTATTCCAAAATAAATATAAGGTGTACTAATTTCTTCTAGCTAAAGCCTTATTTGTTCAACCGTGTTGATAGGAAATATTACCACATTAGTATCATTAGATCCATCATGAAACAATGTTTCATGTTTTGTTTATTTGATATTGTGGGTGCCGATCCCCCTCTCCTATGAAGTAGGTCAAACAAATAAATGATTGACTTCTAAAAAAATACATCTTATATTTTGAAATGGAGGAATAAAAAATGTGGATAAAACAACATTAATCTAATTTCTTGTTGCCCCTGCTATTGTTGTAATCTACAATATCTACACTATTCACAAATTGATAATATTTGCAAATTACAATATCTCAGAGCTTTGGATGGAAAGTATGACACCGTGTGCACTTTGATCCAAATGATGCCAAACTACAAGACTCTCAAGCCAACTGAAGTCATTGGAAGAATTGTTGCTCATGAGATGACACTTAAGGATAAGGAAGAGCTTCACAACAAGTCAAGTGGTGCTTACAAAGCTACAAGTGATGCTCCCACAACCTCAAGTGACAAGTTAGTTTCCAATGAAGAGATAAGCCTAATGGTTAAGAACTTCAACAAATTCTACAAGCATAGAGGCAAAGAGAGAAGCTCAAAGTCTAGATCATATGATGAAAAGAGATCTTCTAGTCGTGATCGAAATTGCTACAATTGTGGAAGACCCGGACACTACTCAAATGAGTGTACGGCTCCCCACAAGAGAAGAGAAGAATCTCCAAGAAGAAGAAGTTCAAGAGATGAGTCACCTCGGAAAGAGAGAAGGAGTAGAGATGATCGTTATGAACGAAGACCCTCTCGGAGAAACAAGGATTCGGAGAGGAAAGACAAGTCATCAAGGAGCTACACAAGAAGAAGACATCAAGCTCATGTAGGTGAATGGGTCTCCGGCTCCGACTCCGACAATCAATCCGATGGAAGCTATCACTCCGACTCCGACTACAGTCAAGATGAAGGTGTTGCCGGTCTTGCTCTCGTATCTTCGAACTCCAACTCCTACGACTTATTTGATTCACCAAATGAGGGAATTGGAAGATGCTTCATGGCTAAAGGCCCCAAGGTATCACACCCTGAATTCATTGACTTCAATAGTGATGAGGATGACTTGCTTAGTGAAGATGAGCTCTTGCATGATAAATCTAGTGAGCCTAGTAACGATGAAAATGCTAGTAGTCTTTATAGTCGAGAAGAGTCGAATGACAATGCTATGAAGGAGATTGAGCGTCTAACTAAAGAACTAAACACTCTTAAGTTAGCTCATGAAACAACTCAAGAAGATCATAGAGAGCTCCTAAGATCTCATGAGAAGCTACGCTTCGAGAAGCTCACTCTAGAGCAAGAACATGAGTTTCTAAAAGCGATCAATGATGATCTTCGAAAGAAGAGTTCTTCATATCTTGCCAAACGACTTCTCTTGTCTAATTTCTTGCCACCCATTAAGACTAAGCATGACAAGCATAAGAAAAATTCTTCCTCTAGTAGTAACAATAACCATACTAAATCCAATATTGTTGCTTCTAGTAGTTCTCTTGATTCCACTAACAATGTTTCAAGCCAAGTTACACTTGAGCAAGAGAATAGTTTATTGAAAGGGATCATAGAGAAAGGTGTCTACAAGAGCCTTGCCGGAAGCAAGAACTTTGAGGAAATTGTTCGCAAGCAAGGGAGGCACCGGAAGAATCAAGGAATTGGTTTTGAGCGAAAGTTCAACGCCGAAGGTGTTGAGTGGGAAGAAGGTCAATACCCTACTCCACAGTTTGTTTCTCAAAAGGAGAAGTATGATCCTACTTCTTCCAATGTGGAACAAGCTCAAGATGACCTTCCACCACAAGACCACAAGCTAAAAGCCAAGGACAAGCTTCAAGAGGAGATTGATGCATTCATTGAAGCACCTCAAGCCATGGTCAAGTGGGTTCCTAAGGAAACGTCAAGTTCTACTTCGTCAAGCTCAACTACAACCCCAAGGATTCCCATCAAGATGATGTGGATCCCGAAGAAGAAGAACTAGAAGGTTCTTGAGGGTGACTCCGCCAACATACTTCACTCACATTCATTTTGGCAAAGAACTTGTGCAATCAACTTCCACATCATGCACTAGTTCATGGAGTCACAAACCCTCTTGTTGGTAAGTCAAGGGACAAGGTAATCATTGCTTTCATGGACATCATCTATTGTGAACTTCAATCTATGTCCATGGATATCCTTGTTTGTTCCTTGTGGGACTAACCCATGTAGGTATTGAAAGTGCCCTAATCCAAAAGGATAGCTCCCAACTCTTGATGATCTCCATCAACATTGAGCATCCACATCTTCAACATCTACATGAAGTCTTCTACGACAACCCAAGGTTAGTTTGACCCTTTAAAAGGGGTTCTCACATCTAGGGGGAGCTTTGCTCTAAAAATTGAGCTAAAGCATCTTCAAATGATGTGAACACATGAATGATTTATGTAAAAGTGGTAACCCCACTTGTGCTTAAACGATGAGTATGACCTATGAACAAATGTTCTCATTTGGCTCCTAAGTCAAAATACTCATATAAAGATGACCTAGTCATCGACAAATTGTGTGTTAGTTGCTAGAGTTTTGGTTGTGCATGTTTGACACATATTTCATTTGCTATCTTATTGTGTGAGCATATTGAATGCATGATTTTATCCATTCGAGGACATCCATTTGTTGTTTTGGTTGTTTTGATTTTTCTGACCAAATGGATGGACAAGAATGCCTAAGTACCTCCCCTAGCTATCTATGCTTTCTTGTCTCAAATTTTATTCATGCTTATATCACAAACTTTGAACAAGTCATTTTCGGACCCTTCGAGTGAGGAGCACTCGGAGCCACCGATCCGTCAAGGGCTAACCTCCAAAACCTTCTAAGTGATTTTGGTCAGACCAACTTTCTCAAACTCGGTCAAACCGAAAGCATTTAGACTGATCTAGGTTTCATCTCGGTGAAACCGAGTTGTAATTTTCGGTGTGACCGAAATGCATAACTGCCTGGCAGTTATCCATCTCGGTGCCACCGAGTTTTTCAACTCGGTCCCACCGACAGCAAAGGGATATATATACTAAGGGCCGCGCGCGTTGATTACTCCTTCAAACGTTTTCGCCCCACATCCCCTGCTGCCGTCGCCTTGATCTCCGGATCGTCGCCGTCGTCGCCTGTGCGCCCTCGCCGCAGGTCTCCTTCGCCGTCAACGGACATCTCCTCCGCGCCGTTGCCGCCGTAGAGAGACTCCACCAAGTTAGGGTGAGTCTTGATCCCACTCGTGCTCCCATCTCCGATTAAATGCACGTTTGGTTTGCCCAATATCTTGCCACGATTGAAATCTTCCTTTACACCAGATTGGTTCGTTTGAACTAGATTCGAGTAAAAAATTTAGGGTTAGGTTTCCACGGAACACATCTCGGTAAAACCGATTTTAGAATTTCGGTGTGACCGATTTGGCCTCTGGCCATTGCACTGCACCCTTCGGTCCAACCGAGTTGTGCAAATCGGTGTGACCGAAATGTAGTTTTAGTGAAACCCTAGTGTTATCGGCAGGACCAAAACCCACTTCGGTCAAACCGAAAGTGGTGTGCCAAGCCCTGTTTAACACTTCGGATTCACCGAAACTGAAACTCGGTCTGACCGAAATGTCTTCTGTGAAAACTTAAAACTAAAATTCGAACTCATTTTTTTTGCAAAAACTTCTGCAGTTTGTGATAACTCTTCTTCTCTGCCTATACCTTATCTATTCATAGGTTGTCAGCCATGTCAGATGCCAGTGACAGTCAGAACAGGTCAGAGTCACCTATTGCAGACATTCCTGAAGCAGACACTAGTCCTGAGACTAGTAGCCCATTTGATGATGGTGAGAGGAGTACACCAAGTGGCATGCCTCCTGCAGCCACCAGAGCCAGAAAGGAGAAGAATTCCGATGATGAGGATTCTGATTTCGTTGCTGAGGAAGAGGTGACCTCCAAGCCTAAGAGAAAGGTTGTTGCCAAAGAGCAACAAGGTCAGCAGTCAAAGAAGGGCACCAACAAAGTCAAGCAATCAACTGTTGCTAAGAAGCTGAATTTGGGAGAGCCAGCTCCAAGCAAAGTGAAGAAAACCTCCAAGAGAAAGAGGGTAGTGTATAGTGATTCTCATGCAGATGCAGCAGTCGAGGATGAAGAAGAAGAAGCACCCCCGCCTGCTCCTCAGAAGCAGAAGCTCATGGGTGATGCCATTAAGGCTGGAGCCACTTCAAAGCCCAAGAAATCTGCTCAAGCTAAGGCAGCTCCAGCAAAGCCTGCTGCCAAGCCCAAGAGGACCACCAGAAACATTCCAGCATCTGAGAAGAACAAGGGTGATGTGCCACCAGCTGAGTCTGATGAGGAAGGACAAGTGTTGCTGAAACTCCGTCCAAAACTGCCACTTCACAATGATGCTCATCCTCAAGCCGAGGATATGAAGGCAAGGAAAGATAGAGGTCTCAGGCTATGGAGACAAGCTGACCCATATGCCGTGAGGAGAAGAACTGCTGTAGATCCCAGATTTCACACCAGAGAGCAGCAGGACTTCTATGAGACCGTGCTGATGGACAAGAAGCCCATAGTCGCAGACACCAGATATGTTGACTGGGAATACATTGACAGCGAAGAGCACAGAGATTTCTTTCCACATGTGCATGAAAGTTTCACTGCATGTGGAGTTGCAGAGTTTGTGGGTCAGAAGTTGACCAGTTGGAACGATGAGATGATTATGCAATTCTATGCCACAGCTCACTTCTATCCTGATGGAAAGATCACCTGGATGACTGAAGGTCAAAGGTTCTCTTCTTCTGTTGAAGAATGGGCAGAAATTCTGAATGCTCCAGTGCAGCGAGAAGATGATATTGATGTCTATGGGATTCCAAAGAAGAATCATGATTCCATGAAGAACATGTACAAGGAGATCCCCGCAGCAGATTTGGAAGTATGGAAGCTCGGCTCAGTCTACCATCTCCAGGCAGGTTTACCTACCACTAATACTATTTTGAGGCATACCTTGATGCCCAAGTCTGGAGATCATCGCATGATCAGAGGATATTCTATCAACATGCTGCATATACTTGATGAGAAAGCACCTTTCAAGGTGATGGACTTAATGGTAGAGACCATTAAGAGGACTGCAGCTGACCAGAAAAGGTCATGTGGATTTGCCCCACAGATTCAGATGTTTATCAATGCCAAGTTTGGCACGGGCAAATTCTTGTTGGATAGAAAACACTTACCCCTGCAGCCAGAGCATGAAGACAATGTTGTTGTGATGGATGAGGAGGACCCAACATCTGTTGAAGGTCAAGCCAAGATCGAAGCTGCTAAGAAAGCCAAAGCTGACAAAGAAGCAGCAGCAGCAGCAGCTAAACCAAAGAGTTTCGGAGAGCAAATTCTTGAAGCTACTCAAAGGATTGAAAAACGCCTGGCCAGCATTGAACAGTCTCAGGAGAGCTTAGAGAGGATTGTTGACGAGAAGATCCACGCTCTGGACGTGAAGCTGACAGAAATTCAAGTGACCGTCAACAAGCTTGAGGCAGACTTTGAGGAAGCAAAGCAGGACAAGGCAGAGCTTATGCAGGATGACTTAGTCCAGGACTCTCATCGACAGACTGCTTCGGTTCCCAGAGGATCCCGATCAGCTGCTATTCCAGTGACTGACACCAGGACTACAACTTCAACACCTCCTACAGTTCTAGCAGTTACTCCAGCTACAGCTCTAGTGTCCACTCCTCCAGCACAGACATCAGCTGAAGTCTTCGCCGATGCCGTCATATCTACTCCGACATCAACCCAGACGGGAGCCGCCAGCAGAGCCCACAATGATGTTTAGCTCTATGCTTTTTCGAACTTTTTGGTAACTTGTTGCCAAAGGGGGAGAAATTGTATAGATCATAGGGCTCCGAGAGAGAGAGTGTTGTTGTCTTTGCGCTTTTGCTCTTTCGTTCTTTTGCGGTCTCTTTGAGATACTTTTGGTTTTCGAAACTTTCAGTGTGCTTGATACTACGTTTGATGCTACCTTAATGAGTGCTTAGTCATACTATGCTTTAATGTGTGCTTAATGCTTATCATATGCTATTCCTATCTTGTATGACTATTTACTCATGTCTTGGTGATTGGGTGCATGCTGTTCATTCTTATCATTTTGTGCGCTCCACCAAGATGTATGTGACATGGAAGAGTGACCCATGATCCTAATCGATTGTGCATTTGCATTCAAACGCAAATCTTAAATAATGCACAAATTTAGGGGGAGCTCTTGCTTATCACATACTTCTCAAAGCGACGATATTATTCATTGATTATATCCTTTGTCGAAGCTTTGATCTATATGTTGTCATCAATTACCAAAAAGGGGGAGATTGAAAGTGCAATTAATCCCCGGGTGGTTTTGGCAATTAATAACAACATATATATCATTGAACTAATAGTTACTTGAGAATCATTTCAGAGAAGTTCAGTGATATGGGTATGGCAATGACTGAAGAAGTGGACCCCTCAAAATGCTAAGGCAAGCATTGGCAAAAGCTCAAGACTCCATTTTTGGTTTAGTGATCCAAGATCACATTGAGTCCATAGGAAAAGCCAATACTATTAAAAGGGGATGAGGTTATGTTGATGATCTGGTTGCTCAAGTGCTTAGTGATACATCTCCTAAACTATCAGCAACTCTCAGTGTCAAATACACTCATAAGTAATCTCGGTCCCACCGATATTCCAAACTCAGTCACACCGAGATGAACCACCTCAGCCATAAGCCAAACCCTAGAAAAATCGGATATTCCGAGTTTGAGATCGGTTTCACCGAAACATGGGCTGCCAAGCTTCTGTAACCTTCTGTCATCAAATCGGTGTCACCGAGATGATGAAGTCGGTCCCACCGAAACTGGCATGCTCTTGTCTTTGCTCAAATCGGACTAACCGAGATGGTATTTTCGGTCCCACCGAAAACCCCAACGTTCACATTATTTGAACTTTCGGTCTCACCGAGTTGTCCACTTCGGTCCCACCGAGATTGCTCAAATATGTGTGTAACGGTTGGATTTTGTGTGGAGGCTATATATACCCCTCCACCCCTCTTCATTCGTGGAGAGAAAGCCATCAGAAAGAACTACCACTCCTACCTTACATTTCTGAGAAGAGAACTACCTACCCTTGTGTTGAGATCAAGTTGCTCCACTCCCACCATATGAAACTTGATCTCTAACCTTCCCAAGTTGCTTTCCACTCAATCCTTTCTTCCACCACAGCCAAATCAGTGAGGAGAGTTGAGTGTTGGGGAGATTATCATTTGAAGCACAAGAGCAAGGAGTTCATCATCATCTACAACATCTATTACCTTTTGGAGGGTGGTGCCTCCTAGATTGGTTAGGTGTCGCTTGGGAGCCTCCGTCATTGAGATGTGGAGTTGAACCAAGAAGTTTGTAAGGGCAAGGAGATCGCCTACTTCGTGAAGATCTACCCCGAGTAAGGCTAGCCCTCCGTGGGCGTAGGCCATGATGAAATAGACAAGGTTGCTTCTTCGTGGACCCTTCGTGGGTGGAGCCCTCCGTGGACTCGCGCAGCCGTTACCCTCCATCAACGTGGATGTACGATAGCACCACCTATCGGAACCACGGGAAAAATCACCGCGTCTCCAAAATTGCGTTTGCTCTTCTCCACCTCTCTTTACTACATGTGCAATTTACTTTCCGCTGCCTATACTCTAGAATTGCATGTGTAGGGTGATGCTTGACTTGATCATAATTGTGAATCTGCCAAAAAAACTGTTCTTTGTCAAAAGGCAGAATTTTTATATTTACAAGTAGTCTAATCACCCCCCCTCTAGACATACTTTCGATCCTACAACAACCTAAGGGTCTACAAAATGATGCATAACCCGGCCAAGTGTGCCTTTGGTGTACCTGCAGGGAAGCTGTTTGGTTTTCTGGTCTCAGAAAGGGGTACTGAAGCTAACCTAGAGAAGATTGAAGCTATTACATGTATTAATGATGTACAAAGGTTGGCGGGTCGTATTGCAGCCCTAAGTTGGTTATTAACTAGACCTAGACCACACATACCGTTATATTGATGTTGGTTATTAACTAGTAATACCTAAAAGAAACATCTTTTATTGACAAAGCGCTACCACTTATTAGACGAGCTCATTCACTTGCCACTTGTTGGTACGCTAAAAGTCCACCACCTTTGCCTTCTTCGCTACAGGAAAGACCTCGACCACATCGTTACTATCGTAAGAGTCGCTAGGAACCTCCATCATTGGCTTCTTGCCCAATGCCTCTATCACCTTCTTCACCACTTGAAATTTCAACCCCTTCTTATCAGTTGTAGCATCAATGGAAACTACAGTTCCCTCATCGGCTTCCCCTTTGACCAGCAACTCCGAGAGCTTTGTCATGACATTTTTATGCACCCACCTCCTTATGGGCCTTGCACCATACATCTGTGGGGAGCGTAGCATGATTACCAAAACATATAGACTGATGAATACGCATGTCTGTTTTTTCTAAAACTGCAAATGGACTTCACTTACTGGGTTGTATGATTCTGACAGAATGACATCTAGCGCACCGTCACTTGCAACTAGAGAGATGCCCTTGTTAGCTACATTGGCAATAATAATCTTCATCTGGATTTTGACTACCTCCTTTAGTTTGTCATGCGAAAGAGGTTCAAATATCACCACCTCACTCAATCTGTTGAGAAGCTCGGGCTTGAAGCATTTCTGAACCTGCCCAAACAAGTATATATGAAAATCATAATACACCTATTGCACCCCTAAGAAACTAGTTCGTTCACAAACCTGCTCCATAACAAGACCGCGTGCTGCTTCCATTGTTGTTTCTCCATTCATTCCTGCCGTTAGGTGCTCTGCTCCCATATTTGATGTCATAATGATGATGGTATTCTTGAAATCCACGGTCCGTCCCATGCCATCAGTCAACATACCATCATCAAGGAGTTGAAGGAAAACATTAAACACCGACGGATCTGCCTTCTCCACCTCATCAAAGAGTATGACACTGTACGGGCGCCTCCTGATTTTCTCAGTCAGTTGCCCACCATCTTCATGATCACGATAACTTGAAATGTCACAAAACAAGCACTAAAATTAGCCAAAGCAAGGATAAGTATGGAAATATAACATTGACAAAGAGAACACTACACAAACCTCGAAGGTGCTCCAATGAGGCGCAACACAGATCCACCATTAACATACTCAGACATGTCAAAGCGAACCAACATCTTCTCAGCATTGAATAGTTGCTCAGCAAGAGCTTTTGCGAGCTCGGTCTTTCCCACACCAGTCGGTCCTAGAAAGAGGAAAGATCCTATCGGTTGGCCAGATTGATCAAGACCAGCTCTGGCACGTAACACTGCTTGTGCAACCAACTTGACCGCTTCATCCTGGCCAACGACTCGCTCATGCAATCTGTTAGCAAGGTGGATCAACTTATCCTTCTCCTCTTCATCAAGCGTGGCTACGGGAATACATGTCCATCGACTCACAATCTTCAAATAACAAACAAAACATGAGAAGCAGATCACACAGAAATAAAGGAAATATTCAAATGGAGATTATACCAACACAATGGGAATATTAACAAACACTATTAAGAATGCCTACTTGCGCAACATGATCCGGTCCAAGAACTCCTTCCCGCACTACTCTAGCGGAGGTACTTTGTGTTGCGCTCCATTGTCTTTGGCAATCAATCCGCATCCTTGTTGTGGAACATGCCTCGTCAATCAGATCAATTGCCTTATCAGGAAACTGACGACCTGTAGACAACATTAAAAACCATCATTTTATCCAACACAAATGTTGCCCACATGTATGCAGCTCGATGGACTATTACACAATGCTACATTACTCGCACGACAATGCCACGAATTCACTAACACGGTTTGTACTTTAACTCAAGCTTATCCAATGTCATTAGACTCCATCACTCAAAAACAATATGAATGTATAATCACTATTGCCCATGAATTGTAGTGCACAATAGCACAAAAACTATATTTAAATAGTTTAAATATAAAAGTGATCATAAGTCAAATGACCAATTATGATGGACGCAGAGTTTTTGCACCTGAGCTCAAATGAGCTCGGGTGAACATTAAAAATCAAAACAAAATCGAAAAAAATAACATTGACAAAACTTTCAAGTCCTTGCAAAAATTCAGCATGAAATCACATTCCTATGAGGCGTGTAAAAATAACAAAATTGTTACTCTGAAAATGCTATTTTCAAAAGCATTTTGGAGCACTGAATTTGTTTTTTTTTGCCACACCTTACATGGATGATATTTCATGACGTTTTTGCACACTTAGAATTTTTGTCAATGTTTCTCTAAAAAAATTGGAATTTTTTAAATTTGTTTTGATTTGTTTTTCAATTTTAGTGTTCACCGAACTCATTTGAGCTCGGGAGGGGAAATGTACTTTCGAATTATGATACTATATTTTAAGTTTTCATCATTTTTTCTACGTGACTAGGTCAGTGAAAGAACTGGTCACAAGTCATGTCTGATTCAGGCAAAGCTCAAAAACTCAAAATTGAAAATATTAATGAATACCCAATCTATTCCAAAATAAATATAAGGTGTACTAATTTCTTCTAGCTAAAGCCTTATTTGTTCAGCCGGGTTGATAGGAAATATTACCACATTAGTATCATTAGATCCATCATGAAACAATGTTTCATGTTTTGTTTATTTGATATTGTGGGTGCCGATCCCCCTCTCCTATGAAGTAGGTCAAACAAATAAATGATTGACTTCTAAAAAAAATACATCTTATATTTTGAAATGGAGGAATAAAAAAAATGTGGATAAAACAACATTAATCTAATTTCTTGTTGCCCCTGCTATTGTTGTAATCTACAATATCTACACTATTCACAAATTGATAATATTTGCAAATTACCTGTCTTAGTAATCAAATGCGTTTTATTATGTCGTCACATGTGAACTCATGTTATTACTACTTTATTAGAAGTAGCATATATAAGGCATTGGTGCTTTTAACCCCAACTGACAGTATATTAATACAGCACAAAGGAAACCAATGCAAGCAAGATAGAATAGAATTCCCCCGCTAAAAAAAAAGATAGAATAGAATTAAGATTGCTCACCAGTTATGTAGCGGCCAGCAAGCTGTGCAGCAGCAACAAGAGCAGCATCCTGAATCTTCAGGCCATGGTGCTCTTCATACCGCCGCTTTAGCCCCTGCAGAATACAAATGGTTGCCTGCGTACTTGGCTCCTCCACATGCACCGTCTGGAACCGTCGCTCCAATGCGGCGTCTTTCTCAACTAGTAAGCCTGCACGTGCAACGCACGTCTCGACTAGTATTTATAACCGTCACATGTGTATGTAAGAGGATAATCTGATTGTAGTAGGAAAAAATATTTCAAATGTACTGATGTGTAGTTAAGGTTCATTTTCCACCCAAAAAACGATTGCACTATTATTTCAAATCTTTAGTAGCCTTCTTATTTCTAGTAATCGTGCACATGCAGTGCAAAAAAAGAAGTTAGAAAGACATACTCCCTCCGTCCCAAAATAAGTGAGGCAAAAGTGACTCAACTTTGTACTAAAGTTAGTACAAAGTTGAGTCACTTTTGCGTCACTTAATTTGGGACGGAGGGAGTATATTTGAACTTTGGGACAATGTGCTACTACAGAAAAATAAATCACATATCAATGTGTGTGTCTTCAAAAAAATGGTGCGTGACTACATTCCATGTCCAAATCTTGATGCGTGAGTACACTCCATACTCCATTTGCTCCATACTATAGCTTATTATCCTCTCCAGAAAGAGCTTCATACGTATCCCTACCTGGTATATATGCATTTCTCCAAAAAAGAACCTGGTATATCAGCACATACTGCGTCCCTACAAGAAGCTTGTAAAATTTTATTGCAGAACATATAAACACAGTAGCAATCGAGTCTCATGGGAAAACTGATCACTCAATTAGCGAGAAAGTGCTCACTTAGGAAGTTTACTTAATGCAGTATGATTTTTTTTTTGAGACTTCATGCTTAGTGAAAGAAAAGTAAGGCTTGGAGATCTTTGTAAAGTTTAGTATAGAATAACTTTCTCAATTGCATGACATTCAGTGATTCTGCATATAGAAAATAGTTGCAGGCTTGGTAAAGGAACAATATTCCTACAGACAAGTGAGAAATCTCATGTAGGCTTCCACAAATAACTACAGGGTTCCACAACACACACGAACTCCTGAAGAATTGGCACGATTGGTATGTAGTAGGTCCTACAATAGAAAGCAAATACAGTTTAGAGGAAATTTCTTAATTATGCCTGCAAAATTAGATCTAACAATTTTGCACACTAATACTCAGACACCACAGATGTTATATATGGCTTGGCATTTTATAATACAACTGGTGAGCGCAAGCGTACTTCCTCAGTGCCAAAGGTGCTTACATATTCTAAAGTAAAATGTACCAAGTACATGCCTCTACAAAATTCAGACAAGCTTGTGTTAAAAAATGTGTTTTACAAAATAAAGCCCTTCCTTGCATTACAAGAAAACCCTATCTTAAGAAGACAAGTAGTGCAACCATTCAAGAGGGATAGATAAGTTTCAGTTACCTTGTTAGTTGCTCGGCCTTCTCTGCCGAAATTGATCAGTATGCGTCCTCCACCCCCTTCACAAACACACAAAACATGGGCAAGAACAAGCAGATATAGATCCTCAAAGATTGTGAAATGGATCAAGGCCTTCTACTTGACTCCTAATTCAGAATGCTATGTCTCAAGAACAAGTAAGCATATGTACAATCCTTTCATGCATTCATCTATTTGGAAAGACAAAGCCAATAGTAAAAAGCTAGAGCGTGGAATGGATAATGGGTTTTGCAAATTACGATTTCAGCAAATCTGCAACCAATAAATATCAGTGCACATAACTTTAATCCAGGGCAATTTAAATGCTGACTCTTAAATCTAGAACAATATGAATTAGATAAATGTGCCTAGGAGATGCATGTACTGTCTTTTTTACTTGTACATGTGACTATGGAGCAATATCACAGAAAACAAAAATACATCTTATTAGGAGACCTGAGCAGAAACAAAGCTTAGCTGCAGAACTCACACATGCCGTATGAAAGGTCAATGGACTTCACAACTCTACAGTACTGGCCACGGGTGAGCACCTCATGCTATAAGGGAACTCCTACATTCAGTCCAACAGTTAGTGTGCGGTGCGAGTAGTACTGGACACAGGTGAGCACCATGCCGTACAGGGCTTTGGCGAGGAGCCGACAAAGACAGAGATACCAGTGTCGTACAGGGCAGGAAGGATGAAGACAGAGATGTCCTCGTGCTTCAAAGGAGCACCAACAATAAGAAGAAGAAAAAACAGTAAGAAAGTTCACCTAGAAACTGTAAAGCATCAGGACACAAAAACATTCAAAGATACAGGTAACATTCAAAGCAACCTCCGTAGGCCCAAAAATTAAAGAGGACACTCTTGGTTGATTCCGCTCTTTTCTCATCAGACAGTCGGGCATACCAACTTCGAGGAACATTTGAATTTTCATTCCCATGACCATGAACTGGTGTGTTCGTCGGGAAAAGTTCCATGGTTCCGGACAGAGATGCGCCTGGATTATGATCCTCCGTCTGTAAAAGACACATGTAGTCAATGCATATGATGCATGAGTTCACTCACTCTTTCTTGGATCACTTCACATATAGGCGAGTACACAAAAGAGCGTCTGGATAATCTCTCAAGTTTAGTTTTGCTTACTTGCATGTCGGGAACCGTTGTCGCCGTCCGCTTATTGCATCGAACACTCATATGTTCGGTCTGATGGTGAGCACTCTCTGAGGTTGCAGACATACATATACCTATGACAGAAGACGAAAGGAAAGACATTATTGTTGATATAATTACCATCACGCAGTAGGATCGAAGTCAACTAACGAACCATCTAGCACACACAGTAAGGAAGAAGCAGATGCTTGTGCTTGACACACTTGCTCATTGTGATCTGTATTCTTCGCTGCTGCCTTCTTTTCCTTGTATAATGTACGCCGCTTCTGGTTGTATTCTGCTCTTTTCTCATCGGAGAGTCGGCCATACCAACTTTGAGCACCCTTGGAAATTTTTGCTTGCAGATTTTGAGACGTGGGGTTTTCATTCCCATAAAGTGGTGCGTTCATCGGATTATGATTGTCCATCTGTAAATAGAAATCCGATGCAGGAGTCACCAAATATAACTTTTTACATCATAGCACGTTCAAATAGTAGTAGAACAATTGTGGAGACCGTTCTTGTACTGTATATATACAAAGTGAGTGAAATAACTACTGAACCTCCTGAAGATAACAGGGAAGCATGTGAATTGTATGAAGCTAAGAACTGAAGATGCAAAACAAATAAGTAGCATCTCTACTATTAAAGAGGGATCTGCAGTCGTCATGATGGTTCGACCGCAATCCTTCCCTCCTCCCATCGACAGATCCCGCAGAGAAAAAAATCGCTAGGAAAGAATCCACGTTTAGAACCAACCAGCCTCTACGATTCCCACTTTTGCGGTACAATAAAAAGAAAAAGGAAAACAACCTCCGTAAGAAAAAAAACATCCACGAGGCCACGACCATCCACGACCAGCCACGAGACCCAGCCTTTTGGTTTGGTCTTGTGAGGTTGACGCACATTATATTTCATGTTCCTACTATCTACCTTTCAGTTCTGACTTGTGATGCGTACGTACATTTTCTTTCTACAACTGTGATATTTGCCTCCTTCATGGATGTGTGGAACTACAAGAATGAGCGAAGCCGCTGTCATGAAAATTGCAGAATGATGACAGAGATACCGAAAGATTTTCTAATAGGAGGCGTGAAATAAAAAGGCAAATGTAAAGCTCTTGCATCAATCCTCAGACTGCTTCTTGCAAATTTTCCTGCAGAACTACAATATGGTAGTCTTGAAGTAAATACTACTCCCTCCGTCCCATAATATAAGAACGCTTTTTACACTAGTGTAGTGTCGAAAACGTTCTTATATTATGGGACAGAGGGAGTATTTTTGTTATTTTCTATGTGTTTTTAGCAAAATAGATAGTTAATATTGTTTTTCCTATCATGTTCAAGATGAGGGCGACCAATTAAGAAAATAGTTTGGTGAAGAATCACTGTAGCTTCTTCTGCCGCAAACATCTGTTCATGCCTATGACATCTTCTGGGATCTTTCTTTTTTTTGAGGAAACTATTTTGTTTACACTATCCTATTGGCATGTCTATGGCAGCAGTGAAACTTAAACGAACACTTGTAGGCTAGATATTATTAATGTGTACATACATTGATCCTTTACATGGATCTTGCCATCTTTATTTGCCTGTCATTTGAACTATTTGAGAAACTTAAACGAACACTTCTAGGCTAGATTTTTGAGTTGTTGGAATCAATCTGGAAAACATCTTCTTACTGTAGATACAATATTTACTGGTTTGTAGTGTTATACTCTGTTTGACATTACACATTACGAAAACAGTGAGATTATGCTTATGCCACTGTGCTGATAGAGATTGGCTACTTAATAGTATGGAGAGGACAAGATCTAAAAGGACAGTGATATAAGGAAAGCGGGGAGTGGAAGAGGAAGAAAGTTGGGATGACAATTATAAATAGGTTAGTCCTTCAAATATTTATGCACTGAGGTATTATTTGTGATAGAAATGTAGTGTTATACTCTGTTTGACATTACACATTACGAAAACAGTGAGATTATGCTTATGCCACTGTGCTGATAGAGATTGGCTACTTAATAGTATGGAGAGGACAAGATCTAAAAGGACAGTGATATAAGGAAAGCGGGGAGTGGAAGAGGAAGAAAGTTGGGATGACAATTATAAATAGGTTAGTCCTTCAAATATTTATGCACTGAGGTATTATTTGTGATAGAAATAAGTGTTTTAAAAGGCTCGTGATTTTGGCGAAACTGTATGATGTATGTGTGTTCCTTCACATGGACAAACATGAAAGGGTACCCATTATGAAATCATAGACCAGTGATGTATCAATTTCTTTGTCTTTCATATTGCAAATATGGCTCACATGGCCGCACTCTGCAGAATATTGAGTTTGATGATGATGATGATTGGAACCAAGAGGGGGAAGGAAGTAAGTTCCATTTGATTTTCTATTCGTAGGGCGGTTACTGTAACCAGATATGTAAAGTCTGGATTGGTTTACTAATCTCTTGTATGTGCTATTCAATCCAACAAGGAAAACAAAATGCTAGAGCAAAAGTAAATCTTCGGAACTGAAATCACATATTGCCATGCTCAATGCATATTTCTGAAGTAGAATATTTCACCGTGTCCATATCCGTGACAACTGAGAGGCCCTGTACTCAGTCTTGTACATAGAGCAAAGAAGAAAGAGAGAACAAGATGGCTTACCAGGCGTGTCCAACAGACAGCAACATCTGGACCGGGGGGGCCTCACGGAGGTGTCAGTCGGTCGGGGGCGTGGTACGGCGGAGGTGCTCGGTAGCCGGCGTCGGTCGGGGGCGTGCTCCCGGCTCTGCTCACGGCCGCGGAGTATGTCGGGGTCGTGAAGGGGCCGTGCGGCTGGCGGGCGGGGGCTTGAGCGCCGGCGGCGGGGTCGCGCGGGGCGGCGGCAGCAGGCGAGGTCGCGCGACGGAGGCGACGGCAGGCGCGGCGGCGGGGTCAGGCGCGGGGCGGCTGGGACACGCGAGACGGCGGCGATGTCGCAGGGGCAGGCAGGCGTCGTGGGTTGCAGACAAAAGCGGCGTGGGAGTGGGCTTGCGTTTTTTTTTCTTTGTTAGACAGAGAGATCGATAGGCGGGGGTGGGTCGAGCGTTTTCGTTAGCGATTGTATTCGTTAACGACGATTATAGACCGTGAGATCCACGATTAGACGGCTAATACGCTGAGTTGGATCTGCCCTCTCTTCCTTTTATAGGGGTAGTAGATGTACTTGCGGTACTCATCGAAAGTTGTAGCGCCCACGCATCTGATACGACCACGGGCCAATGCCGGCTTCAGCAGGTTGGCGCCGTCCATGCTGCCACCCTTGGTCTTGCCAGAGCCGACAAGCATGTGCACCTCGTCAATGAACAGAACTACCTGGCCGTCCGCATCCTCCGCTTCCTTGATCACATCATTGAGGCTGGTCCCAATGGGTAGAAACATAAGGTAGTACTAACATACACACTTATCTAGACTATGTTACTATCTCCACAGTGGGTAGGAACATGTAGGTAGTGTCATGCAACGATGCATTTATTAGCTTATAGACTCATTGTTTCTTGAAGTGTGTGATGTTCCGGTAACTTAGCTACTCCCTCCGTCCAGGTGTATTGGGCGCCTAAGGAGCTGCACCATGATCTAGGTGTGATGGGATTGGCCGTAATATTAGATATAATTAGCATTAAAAATCTTATAATTTGAGCTAATTAATTGCAATTCCTTTGCCTTACCAATCAACATGCAGCACGAAACGCATGCAACCAGAGTTATTGCCCATAAGATTGAAAACTTGTGCATGAGGGTGAAGCGAACGAGGCATGGGAGTGATACGAGGCTGATTTAATTCCTTGATGCCTTACTCATTTGGAAATTCTAAAATCGCTAAGATGCCCAATGACCCTGGACGGAGGGAGTAGTTACCACAAGCACCTCACTCTTCATTAAATATGTGCCACATAAGCAACGTTGTATTGAAATATGTGATGTTACTCCTAAGTTCCACCCCATTGTGACCAGCCTGAGGCGTTGCTCGAACATGCCGCGGTACTGGGTCCCTGCCACCATTGCCCCAAGATCGACCTCCACCACGCGCGCCCCGGCAAGAGCGGCGGGGACCATCCCACCTGCGATGCGCCGCGCGAGGCCCTCGGCAATGGCCGTCTTGCCGACTCCCGGTGCGCCAACCAGCAGGGCGCTGTTCTTGGTCCGGCGGCACAGGATGCAGACGACACGATCGATCTCGTCGTCGCGGCCGATCACGGGATCAGTCATGCCAGCCGCCGCCGTCATATCCCGGCCGTACGTGCTCAAAGCCGTCTCCTTCGGAGCTGCCTTGGGCGCGGCGCCCACGAGAGAACCGAGCCGGCCTCCAGCATAAGTGTTCAATGTGGTGCGGGTCTTGTACACGGATCCGCTGGTACGACCGCCGGGAGCATCGGCTGCGGCTGCCAAATCGGTCGGCGAAGGAGAGGTCGAGAAGGCGACCGGGCTCGCCGTTCCTGCGGTCGGGGTCACAAAGTACGCCGGAGCAACTCCACCGGAGGAGAGGGCAGAAGCACTAGAGGCCAACTGGCGACGCCTCTGCTGCTTCAGGTCAACCAAGGGAGCCGCGACGGAATCGGAGGAGCGATGATAGACAGATTCTGTGTGCAGCCGAGACCCCCGGAGGATGGAGCAACGGGGCCTGCTATGCCGGAGTAAGGTGGGGGAGGAAGGACGGCTCTCTTCGTCGACGTCGCGGAGATTGCGGCGCCGTCTCAGCGAGAACTCTCCGTTTGTGGGGAACTCATCGTAGTCGGAGTCTTCACTGGGGAAGAGGGGAACGCTTCCCTTGGACATGGTGCGGGCCGGCGGTGAGTAGATCGGGATTTGGGATAGTGCGGTAGTATGGATCGCGAGTCCTTAGGCTGGCCATAATGGGGACTAACTTACACTAGTAACATACACGTATTACTAGACTATGTTACTATCTTCATAGTGGGTAGAAACATAGATGTGGTGTCATGCAAGAGTTCATTTATTAGTCTATAGACTCAATTTGCATTGGTATGTGTGATGTTACAGTAACATAGCTAGTTACCACAAGCACTTCTCTCCTCATTAATTACATGTCACATAAGCAAAACTGTGTTGGGATGTGTGATGTTAATAGCTATGTTACTCCCACTATGGCCAGCCTTATACGAAGGGAACCCAGCACTCCCGTTCCGTGTTTACTGCGGGTTGATGACGGTGGACGTGAAGGTGAAAACTCGACGCTACTGTTAATTTCCTAGGTATCCTTTCTTAGGAATATCTCATTACTATCCTTTTTTTAGGGAAGTCTCGTCATTATCCGTACTGCAATGTGCTGTTCAAAGATAAAAAAACGTACTGCAATGTTGTTGGGCTTATTCTTCTACAAAAAGTGTTATTGAGCTTCCAGGTCGGGGCGGGAGGTCCTATAGGCCGCTCACTGCATCCGATGTACCGGGGCGACACACAGAAGGGCCAATCAGCACAGTAGCGGTTCGGCTGCTGTAGCATCCAAATTTTATTTTATTTTATGATTTCCCCAAAATGAAAAAACAATGAAAAATCATTAAGTTTTGTTAAAGAAACTTTTTTGAACTTATTAAAAGTTTGAAAATGTAAAATTTTTCTGAAAATGCGTTTTTCCCAAAATTCTGAACATTTTTCTAAAACATGTTTTACTTTTCAGAAAATACGGATATTTTTCAGTTTATTGAAATATGAATATTTTTAAAAACTAGAAAATGAGAACAATTTTTTAAAGTTCTAAATATTTGTCGGAAACACATTTTTTTTAAATCTAATATTTTTAGAAATTTCAAACAATTTTTGAATTCTTGAACATCATTTGAAATTTGCATTAAAAAACCAGAAGGAAAACAAGAAAGGTTGTTTTTCCTTTCATGTGCCTTTTAGAACCAAAACAAGATTGTAGACGAAATGAACAATCTATACCACACATAAACGCATCGGCAAAACCTCGCAAGGGGCAAAAGAAAGCAGATTTCTCATTTTATGCCGAGAAAAAAGCTTTAGGATTGACCATATTCAATCGTGTTGTAATTTGTATGAGCACTGAGGCCACCGTCGACAAGGGTGGAAAGGAGGATAAGCGGCAACACAGATGGGATACCATGTGTTGAAATAAAGAACGTGGACCTATTGGGGTACTCGGTCATGATATTGGGTTAGGGGTGTGTGTTATTTTTTTCTCCCGTTGCAACATATGGACACTTTTGCTGGTTCTTTTACAAAAAAATGTTCTTGAGCTTTTAGGTCGCTGCTAGAATTTTACTTCCTTCCTCCGGTCGGTCGTCCGTGGCGGGAGGTCTTATATGCAATGATTGCAGCCGATAGCGGGGTGACGAACAGAGGTGCTTCTGACTGGGCTAACCAATCAGTACAAGGTGGTTTGGCTGCTGTAGCGAGTGAGCAACTGTAGCGTCTGATTGTTTTACGATTTTCCGGAAAAAATGAAAAACGATAAAATCGTGAAGTTTTTTATGAACAAGTTGAAAAGGTGAACAATTCTAGAAAAATGCGATTTTTTTTGAAAATTCTAACGAATTTCATAAACATGATTTATTTATCAGAAAACACGGATATTTTCACTTTTGTATGATATACGAACTTTTAAAAATAAGATAAAGCTCTAAATATTTTTGAAATTTTTGAATATTTTAGAAATTCCCAAAAATATCGAATATGTTGAACATCATTTGAAATTTACATTCAAAAAACAAAAAACCAGAAGGAAACCAAGGAAGAAAAAAACTTTTTAGGTGCCTTCTAGAAGGTTCCCAAAATTGGTCAGGAACCTTCCAGAATATTCCCAAAACGGGTGTCTCACACACTGAGTAGGCCATCCAATCTATCGGTTGGGGGTGTGCGTAGCCTTGACTATTTTTATCGCAGATTGTGGCAAATAGAAAATGAGTCCGGCTTATTCTTCTAAAAAATGTTCATGCATGGATTTTTTCAGGTTTTTAAGTTTACTGTTATTATTAAAAACATGTGTTATATATACTATCAAAAGAATATCATAGGATATCATTGGATTCACATCTTAATAAAGTATCTAAACATATAATCTTGATGGCATATAACACATATCTTACATTCTTAATAAGTTGCTCCCAACTACAAGGCATTCTCTCAACATGCACACCCTCCATCTAAGCATGCATGCCACATCATCGTTTCAGTTCGTACTACCACTAGCAATCCTGCCATGTCAACATTTTTTTCTGTTTCAACTAATTATGCGATTTAATATCTCTTTAGAACGGATTGATTCATCTTCCTGCTCTGTATAACTGATGAGAGATTTAAGAGAAGAGATGCATCGTCTTAGACTCCCCACCACACCTCCAATACGCAAAGAGAAGAGGAGAGAAGCCCAACCGTCTGCCCCATGGCTTTCGTTTCCACCTCCCTACAATCCAGTTCCTAATCCTTTTAATCACAACCCACCGAGTCTTCTCAGAAACGCATTAAGCCCTCACTTTCCCTTCCCAAGGAAAATCTACTACGTACGATGCGGCGGCTCCGGGGTTCTCCCGGGCAAAATACACCTTGGCTGTCTGTGCCTGCGTTCTCGAGACGGCGTCTTCGGTGCCCTCGTGCTACCCTCCATTTCCTGTCTCCGTTCCGGCCAAGGTAGCTCCGACGTGAAATCCCCTCAGTCCACAGGACAACCAATCCTCCAGACCTCATCTGCCACTCTGGGCTCTTTGACGCAGCTGCGCGCGATTTGTTGCCCAGTCAGATCGTTGAACACATCCGAATCAGGCTATGCATGCCTTCCTCTGCGCTGAAGTCTAAAGCTCCTACATCCAATCCGTCTTGACTCCGACGTCTCTCTGGACGTTGGTACACGGCCGGGGAACGTTCCATCGTCGGCCACCCAGAATCACATATCATTGATGAAGGCCTAACCTATGATGCCTCTGCGTGTAGTTGCTCTACTCCTCGGCAGCCAACGGTGGCAACGAGTAGCAAGGACTCGGGCTTCATCAGCGAAGACGACTTCCCCGGGACTCCATCTTCGTGGCTGGCACATCAGTTAATCAGGTGAGCATCAACGTGCTTCTACATTCAGCTATGAGATGGCGAATACCATTGGCGACCGTTCAGATCCAGTGGAAAGGTGTGCAGGAGGAGGACGTCCGGACTCCCTATGTAAGACACCTTTGCCTCTTCCTCAGGCAGGTCGACAACTTTGTCTCGCTCAAACGACGAGTTTTAAGTAACAACCTTTGCCTCTTATATCTTATAGCCGTATTCTGAAAAAATACAACACTGAAGTACCATCCACTATGTAATCGTAATGCTTTCAGATCTTGTGAGTATAGTTTGTCCATCTCACTAAATAGTTGTTATTTTTTCCAAAGCTTGGAGTATTATGTCCTGCTTCTACGTTGCTTTGCACCTACGCCTCCGGACATTCGTGCATGGCTAGCTGCGGCTCTATTTTTGCTTACTAATCGAACCATCAACCTTTTCAAACTTGTATAGTTTTCAGTTTGAGGAGCTTCATTTCTTACATCCTACATCCCTCTCTTTCTTAGATGTTGCTTTCTTACTTCTTCCCTTGGATCCGTGCCTCGAGGTTAGGAGGGGCTTGGCTGGTCATTTTTTGCCTTTTGTAATAAATCAGTGGCATGTGCAAGGCTATAATTCTTAGGTAGCATCAGTAAAGATAAACTAAATGTGTCCTCTCAGTTATTACAATAAGCTTTGTTTCCTTCAGGCTCTTGATATGATAAGAGGGAAGGTATCCAAGTTATTGATGTTTATGATGCAAACTTCACATTGGGACGGTCTTCAACTTCTGCCGAATCCGATAAAACGAAATGCTAATCAGGACAAACCAATTTAGAATGAAAAGTTTTGTTTAAAGGATGTTCATGTCTACAGTTTCTATCTCTTAGTAAGGTCCCTCTATGGTTATGCCAGTTTTACAAGCTAGCCACCTAAGTGCTAGGAGATATATGGTGTGCTTTCAACTATATCGTGGCAAACATTTACGAGTTACTTTTTTATGTAGTATTACACTGTGCAATACCCATGTAGTGTGGACAACTTTGCCTACTAATCAACAATAAAGAGATTTGTCCTGTAATAGGCTCCTTTTCATTAGCCTGTTCTAGACATTGTTTTTCTTGGAATCTTGAACTCACAGCAAAATATTCTAGATTCTCAAGATTTTTGGTACTGAATAGTTATAAATGAATCCAGTCACATTTCTCTACAATGCATATTCATACAAGCTTTGCACATTTGGATAACAACTGTTTTACTTGCAGCAATGCGCATGGGGAATCATGTCCCTATTTTTTTTCTATGTATTCTTCATGGATTTATATTTTAAAGTTCGCACTCTATTGTAGTTTCTTTATTATGAACTAATTGGTGTTTTGTTTCTAACTATACTCTTTTTATACATCTCTGACCTGTGCTCTTTTGTGTTGATTATCATCCTTCTCCTATGATGTTACACACTATATTATTGTAATGAAGGACTTTTAGTGTCAGGCCCAAGATGCGATTCTATCCCGATCACGTGACACTTACGTGATTGGGGCACAACCGCATTTCGGGCGCTTAGCAAGATGGATATCATTACATCGTACCATTACATACATACATGGGGGATACAATAATACGTACAAGTCACATGATACAATGAAGATGAATACAAGACATCCGACTACGGATGCAAACATAAAAAGAACATCGACATCCATCTGCTATCCCAGGCTGCCGACCAGGAACCTAACCCAAGACTGAAGAAGAAGAAAGAACTCCAACAAAAGAACATCGCTCTCACGTCAAGACATCGGAAACCTGCACCTGCAACTGTTGTTGTAGTATCTGTGAGCCACGAGGACTCAACAATCCCATAATCATGGGTAACAAGACTATCAAAGCTTAATGGGTAGGAAGAGGTAAAGTGTGAGGTTGTAGCAGCGGCTAAGCAAAAGTATGGTGGCTAAATTACGAGTACAAGAATAAGATGAGCATCTACACAAGTGGTCGCAAACTAGTAATGATCGCTAAAGATCCTGAACTACCTACGAGTCAAACATAACCCCACCGTGTTCTCTTCTCAAAGTGAAAAGAGACAGTCACAGTTACTCACACAATTGTGTGTTTTATTTTGGATCCTCTGTCAAGTTTTCTACAATCGGACATTAACAAATTCCAATCTGCCACATAACCGCGGGCACGGCTTTCAAAAGATCATAACCCTGCAGGGGTGTCCCAACTTAGCCCATCACAAGCTCTCACGATCAGCTGAAGTAATAATAATTATTACCCCTTATCTTAGGGAAATCCGATCAGGCTCGGTATCCCGGTGCACAAGACATTTCGACAATGGTAAAACAAGTCCAGCAAGACCTCCCGACGTGCCGACACCCTGATAGTAGCCGCGCATATCTCGTCTCAGGCCATGTCTGGATGGGTGATTATACGAGTAAAACCAGCTCTCGGGTTTCCCCAAGGTGGCCCCGCATACTCCCCGTTTGGGACCAACACCATCAGCACTGGCCCCCTGCTATGTAGAAAAGAATCCCGAGGGTGCGACCCCCTATGCAAATTTAATTATTTAATTAAATGGTTATTATGAGGAAAATTAAAACCAATGTTGGGCCTTGCTGGAGGAGTTTTATTCAAAGACGAAGTGTCAAGGGGTCCCCATATACCCAACCGTGTAAGGAACGCAAAATCAAGGAACATAATGCCGGTTTATCGGCTCCTAAGGTGGCATGAGTGGAACAAAACACCGAGCAAAAGGCCAAGCCTTCCACCCATGCCCAGTATATAGGTGTGTTAATAATAATAATAGATATTGTGATATTCCAACAACAAGTTCCAACATGGAACGATCTTCATCTTCACCTGCAACTAACAACGCTATAAGAGGAGCTGAGCAAGCGGGTAACATAGCCAAACAATGGTTTTGCTAGGAAGGTTTCAAAGGTTAGAGGTTTCATGGCAACAAGGAGAGGCTGACAATAATAATGGGTAGCGCGACATATAATGATAGCATCGAGACACTAAGCATGGCAATGATAGTAAAGGTATCCAAGGGTATGGTCATCTTGCCTGAGATCTTGCAAGGTAGGAGAATGAGTCCATGAAGTAGACGAAGAAGAAGCCTTGAAGAACCACACGTAGTCGAACGATTCCTCACGATCGCAACGGAAAACAAGCACTAACGAGAAGAAGCAAGCAATACGGTAAACAAACCACTCAAGAACATGACAAGATGCTCAACCAGGTATGATGCAAGACAAGTCTATATATGATGAAATACATGGCAATGGATGAAGCACATAAGAACAACACCAAACAACAAGTTTAAATGAGGCCGGAATCAACATATAACAAATCCGGTAAGCCCTCACATGCATAATTTGAAATTAGTCCAGATCTGAACAAACCTTATGTTCAAGTTATTAGACAGCAATTTAACATGCACCATGATGATCTACACGAAATTCTAGTCAAGTTTCATATAAAGTTTGTTTAATTCGGAGCTACGACCTAGAAGATATGAGCAAAACAAGGCAAGCATGTCAACGGTGCAAGATGCACCCAAACATCAAGCAAACATACTCGAAACATGTAACCAACATGATATTATGATTCTACCTGCAAAATCACGCAAGTTTCATATAGGACACACTCAAAACGGAGCAACGGACTAAAATATACACTTGAAACAAGATATAACAACAAGCTGAAGTTAACAGCCACATAGCAACTTTGGAGCAAGGTAAATATAAGCTACAACACCCAAACATGATAACAAGAAGTATGGATGTGAAGTAGACATGTTACTTAACAAGCATTAACTTAGAACACACCCAAAAGCTTGCTGGAACACAATTAACCAAGCATGGCAAGTTGCAATAAAATTATCCAGACTTAGCCAAAATCTGGGAAGGCAAAAACATCATCACGATGCTGCCTTCGGAGGCACAAAACAACAAGCATATCAACTCTAATAAGAACATGAAGAGCATAGACATGTATTAGACATATCCTACAGCAAACAACTCCATTGGAGCAACTCCATAGGAGGCATGGATCAATAGCAACAAGCTACACCAAATTGAACAAGCTGATAAAATCTTGACATGTATAATTTATAGCAACTTGAGAGCAAGAAATAAATAAGCTACAACAGGCCATATATACAAACAAGGGCATGAATGGATAGACAATAACATGGACACCAAGGAATGATCATTGGCCACTCCAAAACAAGCATGGATTTGAGTGGGGCATCAAGCAAACATAGCATCAGGTTATAACAGATTCCAGACTTAGCAATTTTTTCACTAAGTATAAAACTTCAATAACAACATGGCATATTTACAAGCTTGTTTAAGTCACCTCAAGGCATATCATGGAAAGTTAATTGCACCACATCAAAGACCATAAGATTGTGCTTCTAAAACATATTGACATGTGGCATGAAGACAAACACATCAATAGCAATGAGCATGTGAAATCAGCATCTCATAACAAGTTTCAGCACTTAACAGTCAAATGCACTTTTGCAACAGAGATTAACATGGCAATGTGGACTCAAACAAGCATGCTACAACAACCATCATGTAGTACACTTCACAATGAACATTTTGACATATCATATGCATCATTTGGATAAACATGCATAAAGTTATCATATCTCAAACATGGCATCACATTAACAAGTAACAACAGTTTATAACAAGTAGCACTCTTGCAACAGAGATTAGGGCATCTAGATGAAGTCCAACAAGCATGGCACAATGGAACAAAGTGTAGAGCATATCACCACAATCATTTTGACATATCATACACCCAATTTGGACATACACACAAATATTTACAGCCATGCAAACATGCAACAAAATACTGACAGAAAAAGGACTTAGAAAAAAAGTAGATGAGCAGAAGATGCTATATGACGCCTAGCGCGAGGGATAGCTGAGGCTGCTCACCTTGGGCCCGTGGGCCGGTTCGGTGGAGGGGAGCAGCAGGCCGGCTCGGAGTAGAGGTTGGGCCGGGGCAGTGGAGCAGGCCGGCCCAAGCAATAGAGGCAGGGCCTCGTACGCTCACGAACGCGCCGACGAGGGAGGGGCGCGCCGGCGGCGCTTCCGGCGAGCCCGGGACGGCGAGGCGGCGGGAATGGCACGGAGGCGGCGGGGAGAGGTGGATCCAGCCGTCCCCTGCCCGGATCTGGCTGGGGACGAGGCCGACGGCTGGCTACGAGGCATGCCGGGCGTGGGATCCGGCGAGCGGGCGAGGATGGCGGCGGCGCTGGACTCCTGGGGCTAGCGAGCGCACAGGAACGACGGGGATCGAGTGGCAGAGCAGGCAAGCGGCCAGGGAGGCGCTTACCGGCGACGGGGTAGGCACAACGGCGGCGACGCGTGCCGGCGACGACCGGCGGCGGGGCTCACGCGGGAGGAGGCGAGCGCTGGAGGGTGGGGCTCGAGCGAGCGGGATCCCGGGCGGTGGCGCGGGCGGTTTCGGGCCCGGATCGCGGCTCGGGCGGGCTGCGGTCGGGCCTGGCGGGCCGCGGCGGCGGGGAGCAGCGCGTGGACACGTGGCGGCCTACTGGTTGGCCGGGAGGAACTCTGCGGCGGCGGCTGGCCACTTGGCCGGTGCCAAGTGGCGGGGAGGGGTTCGACCGGCACGGAAATGGAGGAGGGGGTTGGTGGAGGCCATTTTTGGCAGGGGTAGGCT
>LR738714.1:465557070-465573869 GCA_902687465.1 Secale cereale
AGGGGTAGGCTGCTTAAATAGGAAAGGGGGGGGGTTAGGGATAGGGTTTGGAGGGGTTTGAGGCCGTTTTCGGACCATCGGATCACGATCCAAGGGCACCGGAGCGGAGGGGGGAGTAGGCTGGGCCTAGTGGGCTGTGAAGAGGCATTGGGCTGTGGGGAGAGAAGAGAGAGAGAGGCCCGTGGGGGTTTTCGGAGACCGAAAACGTCCGACGTTTTCGGTCCGGCGACTAGCGCCGCTATATATATCCGTTGGGCTATCAAACGGACTCCGAATGCGATGAAATTTGGCAGGCGGTCTACCTATGCTATAATAAGACCACACACCAAGTTTCAGCCCATTCCGAGAAGTTTTCCGGCCACTCATAAAATAAATATTCAAAGACGCCGCGGGCGCGTGTGAGTGTGTCTGGGCTCAGAACGGACAACGGAAAGGACGGGCAGACTCGGACGGATGCAAGTTTTGAAAACATGATGATGCAAGCACACACGATGACATGACAAGATGCAACACGCAAGCAGATGACATGGCAATGATGACGAATAACTGGCTGACACCTGGCGCACCGGTCACGGGGTGTCGCAACACTCCCCTACTAACAAGAGATCTCGTCCCGAGATCTTAGGAACGAGACGGAAGAGAAAAATGAAGGACAAAGTTCTTCGAGGACAACAGAGTGAAACCAAAGAACCTTGAGAGGTTGAACAACTCGAAAGAAGGATACAACGGAGATGATTGAGATTGAGAAGCTCCGGTAAAAAGAGGAAACAAGGCAAACGACGAGAATCGAGAGCTTAAATGACAAGAGAGAGACAATAAACCACTCCGGTTAAAAGAGATAGAAAAGGAATTAAAATGAAGGAATTCGGGCAGCACTCCGGCTAAAACTGAAAGACATAGCACACCGGTTGAATATGAATTGAAAGAAGAATAACTTGAGAGATGGAATAATATTTGACGAGAGGAACAACATAATGCCTCCGGAAAGAAATGAAAAGAACGGTTAAGAGAAGAACAACTTCGAGCGCGAATGAATTGAAAGAGCATCTTGAAAAGAAAAGCTTGAAAGGAGTTGTTGAGAAATCAACAACAAAAGAATAAGCTTATTGTGGACTTATTAAAACATCTCAAGACTTGAGGTGAATTATGCCGCAACTAGAAGATTGAATATATGAGGATGAAGAAAGAAATGCAAAACTCCACTTCAAAAGAATACAGAGGATTATTTGCACTCGAGAGGCAAAAGAATAAAGTTTGAGATGCTCCAGAAGAGTTAGATGAATATTTGAAGAATGAATTAAATGATAAAGAACCCCGGTAACGAAAAGGATGCTGAAATAGAAGTGACTGATGAAAGGAATAAGATTAAAGCCTTGTGAAGATTTAGAAAGAACTTCCGACGAGATAATCGAGAAAAAATTGAACTCCGGAAGGAAAAGATGGCGACACTTGGAACTAGAATTTATTCATTAAGAATAAACTCTGAAGGAAGGAATTAATCAACTTGACGAGAACGAATAAGAATTATGTTAGGCTCATCCTCCATCAATTAAATTGATGAACAATGGATTCACATACTACTTATTCCTGTTGAAAAGATTAAAAGGGGATATCTCGCGAACTTGCGAAAATTCTTCATGAACCACCGGTAGGATTGGAATAAAATGAATGGATTGATACGAAAACACCGGAATAGAACTCTTGAGCGAAGCACTGTAAGAATTGAAACTGAGTGAAGAAAAGAACGAACCACCATGAAGAATTGAAAACGAGTGATGAAAGAGAACGACCACCGTAAGGGATTGAAATTGAGTTAATACAAGAGAATGAATCACCCGAAAGAATAAAGCAGTTGGGGAATTTAAATATAATAGAACGAAGAGATCGCGAGCTGATTAAAGGTTACTTGAACGAAGCACCGGAAGAATGTGAGACGAACGAAGATGCATCAATGAAGAATATTTGGAGGACGAAGTTGAAAACTGAGAACGAAGAAATCTTCTGAAATGATGGCCTACGGAGGAACACAAAACACACAGAAAAGAATTCCTGAATTACTCCGGAAGAATGACAAGAAGAAAGGTTGAACCAATGATGAAAAGAATTGAAAGCGATCTTTGAGAAGGCATATGACTGATGGAATCGATACTTACGTCACACTTGAAAATAATTTCAGAACACTCCGGGAAAATTAGAAGCGTCAGGTAAGATCCTGGGAAAACACCTATGGGTTATGATCCCACCGAAGAGAAAAACCACCGTTGGAAAGGATTGAAAGGAGAAGATGCACCGGAACGCTTAAAATACTTGAATGAGGTGACAACCTCGAATAAATTAGAACGCACACGAATGTCTTGAGATATCTTCAGAACTCCGGAATAATTAAATGGCGAGAGACGAACGAGCAATTGGAAACACTTGAGCCGATGAAAGAATAAGAACGACACCGAGAAATTGGAATTGAATCCACCGAAGAAGAATAGAGGTGAAGAATATCGAACGAGAGGGGAATTCATCAGAGAAGAAAGGAGAAGAATGATGACGAGCTAGACAAGAATTCACCAGTTGAAATAACTGCGGAAAGAATGCAAATGATTCACACGAGTAGGATGGATACTCGATTAAGGACTCCGGTCCGAGAAGCAAAATGGTGGGCGGGTGGGAAAAAGAAAGTCCACTTCGGACGGGGAAAAACACCGTCGATTGAAAAAACTGACGGTTGAACTTGCAAAGAAGAAGAGGGTCAAAACCACTTGACGAGAGATGCACCAGATGAAAGAACTAACAACGCAACGAACGAAAACTAACCACGTGATCCTAAAAAAATTTGAAGGGGAAGAGGGGTAATTAAAAACACCTACGTCAAGATTCCTCACCAGCGCGACGAAGGGGCAGGGGAGTAAAAAGAATTCCTACTCTCCGATATAACTAGACTCCGAAAAAGTTTTCTGCTAGACTCAACAACGGCCAAACTACGATCAAGCAAGGGGGCTCCTATGGTCGGTCGAGGCTCTAATACCAACTTGTCAGGCCCAAGATGCGATTCTATCCCGATCACGTGACACTTACGTGATTGGGGCACAACCGCATTTCGGGCGCTTAGCAAGATGTATATCATTACATCGTACCATTACATACATACATGGGGGATACAATAATACATACAAGTCACATGAAACAACAGAGATGAATACAAGACATCCGACTACAGATGCAAACATAAAAAGAACATCGACATCCATCTGCTATCCCAGGCTGCCGACCAGGAACCTAACCCAAGACTGAAGAATAAGAATAAGAAGAAAGAACTCCAACAAAAGAACATCGCTCTCACGTCAAGACATCGGAAACCTGCACCTGCAACTGTTGTTGTAGTATCTGTAAGCCGCGAGGACTTAGCAATCCCATAATCATGGGTAACAAGACTATCAAAGCTTAATGGGTAGGAAGAGGTAAAGTGGTGAGGTTGCAGCAGCGGCTAAGCAAAAGTATGGTGGCTAAATTACGAGTACACGAATAAGATGAGCATCTACGCAAGCGGTCACAAACTAGTAATGATCGCTAAAGATCCTGAACTACCTATGAGTCAAACATAACCCCACCGTGTTCTCTTCTCAAAGTGAAAAGAGACAGTCACAGTTACTCACACAATTGTGTGTTTTACTTTGGATCCTCTGTCAAGTTTTCTACAACCGGACATTAACAAATTCCAATCCGCCACATAACTGCGGGCACGGCTTTCGAAAGATCATAACCCTGGAGGGGTGTCCCAACTTAGCCCACCACAAGCTCTCATGATCAGCTGAAGTAATAATAATTATTACCCCTTATCTTAGGGAAATCCGATCAGGCTCGGTATTCCGGTACACAAGACATTTCGACAATGGTAAAACAAGTCCAGCAAGACCTCCCGGCGTGCCGACACCCTGATAGTAGCCGCGCATATCTCGTCTCAGGCCATGTCCGGATGAGCGATTATACGAGTAAAACCAGCCCTCGGGTTTCCCCAAGGTGGCCCCGCATACTCCCCGTTTGGGACCAACACCATCAGCACTGGCCCCCCTGCTATGTAGAAAAGAATCCCGAGGGTGCGACCCCCTATGCAAATTTAATTATTTAATTAAGTGGTTATTATGAGGAAAATTAAAACAAATGTTGGGCCTTGCTGGAGGAGTTTTATTCAAAGACGAAGTGTTAAGGGGTCCCCATATACCCAACCATGTAAGGAACGCAAAATCAAGGAACATAATGCCGGTTTATCGGCTCCTAAGGTGGCATGAGTGGAACAAAACACCGAGCAAAAGGCCAAGCCTTCCACCCATGCCCAATATATAGGTGTGTTAATAATAATAATAGATATTGTGATATTCCAACAACAAGTTCCAACATGGAACGATCTTCATCTTCACTTGCAACTAACAATGCTATAAGAGGGGCTGAGCAAGCGGATAACATAGCCAAACAATGGTTTTGCTAGGAAGGTTTCAAAGGTTAGAGGTTTCATGGCAACAAGGAGAGGCTGACAATAATGATGGGTAGCGCGACATATAACGATAGCATCGAGACACTAAGCATGGCAATGATAGTAAAGGTATCCAAGGGTATGGTCATCTTGCCTGAGATCTTGCAAGGAAGGAGAATGAGTCCATGAAGTAGACGAAGAAGCCTTGAAGAACCACACGTAGTCGAACGATTCCTCACGATCGCAACGGAAAACAAGCACTAACGAGAAGAAGCAAGCAATATGGTAAACAAACCACTCACGAACATGACAAGATGCTTAACCAGGTATGATGCAAGACAAGTCTATATATGATGAAATACATGGCAATGGATGAAGCACATAAGAACAACACCAAACAACAAGTTTAAATGAGGCCGGAATCAACATATAACAAATCCGGTAAGCCCTCACATGCATAATTTGAAATTAGTCCAGATCTGAACAAACCTTATGTTCAAGTTGTTAGACAGCAATTTAACATGCACCATGATGATCTACACGAAATTCTAGTCAAGTTTCATATAAAGTTTGTTTAATTCGGAGCTACGGCCTAGAAGATATGAGCAAAACAAGGCAAGCATGTCAACGGTGCAAGATGCACCCAAACATCAAGCAAACATACTCGAAACATGTAACCAACATGATATTATGATTCTACCTGTAAAATCACACAAGTTTCATATAGGACACACTCAAAACGGAGCAACGGGCTAAAAGATACACATGAAACAAGATATAACAATAAGCTGAAGTTAACAGCCACATAGCAACTTTGGAGCAAGGTAAATATAAGCTACAGCACCCAAACATGATAACAAAAAGCATGGATGTGAAGTAGACATGTTACTTAACAAGCATTAACTTAGAACACACCCAAAAGCTTGCTGGAACACAATTAACCAAGCATGTCAAGTTGCAATAAAATTATCCAGACTTAGCCAAAATCTGGGAAGGCAAAAACATCATCACGATGCTGCCTTCGGAGGCACAAAACAACAAGCATATCAAATCTAATAAGAACATAAAGAGCATGGACATGTAGTAGACATATCCTACAGCAAACAACTCCATTGGAGCAACTCCATAGGAGGCATGGATAATTAGCAACAAGCTACACGAAATTGAACAAGCTGATAAAATCCTGACATGTATAATTTATAGCAACTTGAGAGCAAGAAATAAATAAGCTACAACAGGCCATATATACAAACAAGGGCATGAATGGATAGACAATAACATGGACAACAAGGAATGATCATTGGCCACTCCAAAACAAGCATGGATTTGAGTGGGGCATCAAACAAACATAGCATCAGGTTATAACAGATTCCAGACTTAGCAGTTTTTTCACAAAGTATAAAACTACAATAACAACATGGCATGTTTACAAGATTGTTTAAGTCACCTCAAGTCATATCATGGAAGGTTAATTGCACCACATCAAAGACCATAAGATTGTGCTTCTAAAACATATTGACATGTGGCATGAAGACAAACACATCAATAGCAATGAGCATGTGAAATCAGCATCTCATAACAAGTTTCAGCACTTAACAGTCAAATGCACTTTTGCAATAGAGATTAACATGGCAATATGGACTCAAACAATCATGCTACAGCAACCATCATGTAGTACACTTCACAATGAACATTTTGACATATCATATGCATCATTTGGATAAACATGCATAAAGTTATCATATCTCAAACATGGCATCAAATTAACAAGTAACAGCAGTTTATAACAAGTAGCACTCTTGCAACAGAGATTAGGGCATCTAGATGAAGTCCAACAAGCATGGCACAATGGAATAAAGTGTAGAGCATATCACCATGATCATTTTGACATATCATACACCCAATTTGGACATACACACAAATATTTACAGCCATGCAAATATGCGACAAAATACCTACAGAAAAAGGACTTAGAAAAAAAACAGATGAGCAGAAGATGCTATATGACGCCTAGCGCGAGGGATAGCTGAGGCTGCTCACCTTGGGCCCGTGGGCCGGTTTGGTGGAGGGGAGCAGCAGGGCGGCTCGGAGCAGAGGTTGGGCCAGGGCAGTGGAGCAGGCCGGCCCAAGCAATAGAGGCAGGGCCTCGTACGCTCACGAACGCGCCGATGAGGGAGGGGCGCACCGGCGGCGCTTTCGGCGAGCCCGGGACGGCGAGGCGGCGGGAATGGCACGGAGGCGGCGGGGAGAGGTGGATCCAGCCGCCCCCTGCCCAAATCTGGCTGGGGACGAGGCCGGCGGCTGGCTGCGAGGCATGCCGGGCGTGGGATCAGACTAGCGGGCGAGGTTGGCGGCGGTGCTGGACTCCTGGGGCTAGCGAGCGCACAGGAACGATGGGGATCGGGTGGCAAAGCAGGCGAGCGGCCAGGGAGGCAGTTACCGGCGACGGGGTAGGCACAACGGCGGCGACGCGTGCCGGCGACGACCGGCGGCGGGGCTCACGCGAGAGTGTAGGATCGAAAGTATGTCTAGAGGGGGGGTGATTAGACTACTTGTAAATATAAAAATTCTGCCTTTTGACAAAGAACAGTTTTTGGCAGATTCACAATTATGATCAAGTCAAGTATCACCCTACACATGCAATTCTAGAGTATAGGCAGCGGAAAGTAAATTGCACATGTAGTAAAAAGAGGTGGAGAAGAGCAAACGCAATTTTGGAGACGCGGTGATTTTTCCCGTGGTTCCGATAGGTGGTGCTATCGTACATCCACGTTGATGGAGACTTCAACCCACGGAGGGTAACGGCTGCGCGAGTCCACGGAGGGCTCCACCCACGAAGGGTCCACGAAGAAGCAACCTTGTCTATTCCATCATGGCCTACGCCCACGGAGGGCTAGCCTTACTCGGGGTAGATCTTCACGAAGTAGGCGATCTCCTTGCCCTTACAAACTTCTTGGTTCAACTCCACATCTCGATGACGGAGGCTCCCAAGCGACACCTAACCAATCTAGGAGGCACCACCCTCCAAAAGGTAATAGATGTTGTAGATGATGATGAACTCCTTGCTCTTGTGCTTCAAATGATAATCTCCCCAACACTCAACTCTCCTCACTGATTTGGCTGTGGTGGAAGAAATGATTGAGTGGAAAGCAACTTGGGAAGGCTAGAGATCAAGCTTCATATGGTGGGAGTGGAGCAACTTGATCTCAACACAAGGGTAGGTAGTTCTCTTCTCAGAAATGTAAGGTAGGAGTGGTAGTTCTTTCTGATGGCTCTCTCCACGAATGAAGAGGGGGTGGAGGGGTATATATAGCCTCCACACAAAATCCAACCATTACACACATATTTGAGCAATCTCGGTGGGACCGAAGTGGACAACTCGGTGAGACCGAAAGTTCAAATAATGTGAACGTTGGGGTTTTCGGTGGGACCGAAAATACCATCTCGGTTAGTCCGATTTGAGCAAAGACAAGAGCATGCCAGTTTCGGTGGGACCGACTTCATCATCTCGGTGACACCAATTTGATGACAGAAGGTTACAGAAGCTTGGCAGCCCATGTTTCGGTGAAACTGATTTCAGAATCGGAATATCCGATTTTGCTAGGGTTTGGCTTATGGCTGAGGTGGTTCATCTCGGTGTGACTGAGTTTGGAATATCGGTGGGACCGAGATTACTTATGAGTGTATTTGGCAGTGAAAGTTGCTGATAGTTTAGGAGATGTATCACTAAGCACTTGAGCAACCAGATCATCAACATAACCTCATCCCCTTTTAATAGTATTGGCTTTTCCTATGGACTCAATGTGATCTTGGATCACTAAACCAAAAATGGAGTCTTGAGCTTTTGCCAATGCTTGCCTTAGCATTTTGAGGGGTCCACTTCTTCAGTCATTGCCATACCCATATCACTGAACTTCTCTGAAATGATTCTCAAGTAACTATTAGTTCAATGATATATATGTTGTTATTAATTGCCAAAACCACCCGGGGATTAGTTGCACTTTCAATCTCCCCCTTTTTGGTAATTGATGACAACATATAGATCAAAGCTTCGACAAAGGATATAATCAATGAATAATATCGTCGCTTTGAGAAGTATGTGATAAGCAAGAGCTCCCCCTAAATTTGTGCATTATTTAAGATTTGCGTTTGAATGCAAATGCACAATCGATTAGGATCATGGGTCACTCTTCCATGTCACATACATCTTGGTGGAGCGCACAAAATGATAAGAATGAACAACATGCACCCAATCACCAAGACAAGAGTAAATAGTCATACAAGATAGGAATAGCATATGATAAGCATTAAGCACACATTAAAGCATAGTATGACCAAGCACTCATTAAGGTAGCATCAAACGTAGTATCAAGCACACTGAAAGTCTCGAAAACCAAAAGTATCTCAAAGAAACCGCAAAAGAACGAAAGAGCAAAAGTGCAAAGACAACAACACTCTCTCTCTCGAAGCCCTATGATCTATACAATTTCTCCCCCTTTGGCAACAAGTTACCAAAAAGTTCGAAAAAGCATAGAGCTAAACGTCACTGTGGGCTCTGCTGGCGGCTCCCGTCTGGGTTGATGTCGGAGTGGATATGACGGCATCGGCGAAGACTTCAGCTGAAGTCTGTGCTGGAGGAGTGGACACTGGAGCTGTGGGAGGTGCTGAAGTTGTAGTCCTGGTGTCAGTCACTGGAATAGCAGCTGATCGGGATCCTTTGGGAACCGGAGCAGTCTGTCGATGAGAATCCTGGACTAAGTCATCCTGCAACTCTGCCTTGTCCTGCTTTGCTTCCTCAATGTCTGCCTCAAGCTTGTTGACGGTCACTTGTATTTCAGTCAGCTTCACGTCCAGAGCGTGGATCTTCTCGTCAACAATTCTCTCTAAGCTCTCCTGAGACTGTTCAATGCTGGCCAGGCGTTGTTCAATCCTTTGAGTAGCTTCAAGAATCTGCTCTCCGAAACTCTTTGGTTTAGCTGCTGCTGCTGCTACTGCTTTGTCAGCTTTGGCTTTCTTAGCAGCTTCGATCTTGGCTTGACCCTCAACAGATGTCGGATCCTCCTCGTCCATCACAACAACATTGTCTTCATGCTCTGGCTGCAGGGGTAAATGTTTTCTATCCAACAAGAATTTGCCCGTGCCAAACTTGGCATTGATAAGCATCTGAATCTGTGGGGCAAATCCACATGACCTTTTCTGGTCAGCTGCAGTCCTCTTAATGGTTTCTATCATTAAGTCCATTACCTTGAAAGGTGCTTTCTCATCAAGTATATGCAGCATGTTGATAGAATATCCTCTGATCATGCGATGATCTCCAGACTTGGGCATCAAGGTATGCCTCAAAATAGTATTAGTGGTAGGTAAGCCTGCCTGGAGATGGTAGACTGAGCCGAGCTTCCATACTTCCAAATCCGCTGCTGGGATCTCTTTGTACATTTTCTTCATGGAATCATGATTCTTCTTTGGAATCCCATAGACATCAATATCATCTTCTCGCTGCACTGGAGCATTCAGAATTTCTGCCCATTCTTCAACAGAAGAAGAATACCTTTGACCTTCAGTCATCCACGTGATCTTTCCATCAGGATAGAAGTGAGCTGTGGCATAGAATTGCATAATCATCTCATCGTTCCAACTGGTCAATTTCCGACCCACAAATTCTGCAACTCCACATGCAGTGAAACTTTCATGCACATGTGGAAAGAAATCTCTGTGCTCTTCGCTGTCAATGTATTCCCAGTCAACATATCTGGTGTCTGCGACTATTGGCTTCTTGTCCATCAGCACGGTCTCATAGAAGTCCTGCTGCTCTCTGGTGTGAAATCTGGGATCTACAGCAGTTCTTCTCCTCACGGCATATGGGTCAGCTTGTCTCCATAGCCTGAGACCTCTATCTTTCCTTGCCTTCATATCCTCAGCTTGAGGATGAGCATCATTGTGAAGTGGCAGTTTTGGACGAAGTTTCAGCAACACTTGTCCTTCCTCATCAGACTCAGCTGGTGGCACATCATCCTTGTTCTTTTCAGACGCTGGAATGTTTCTGGTGGTCCTCTTGGGCTTGGCAGCAGGCTTTGCTGGAGCTGCCTTAGCTGGAGCAGATTTCTTGGGCTTTGATGTGGCTCCGGCCTTAATGGCATCACCCATGAGCTTCTGCTTCTGAGGTGGAGGCTGGGGTGCTTCCTCATCCTCATCCTCATCCTCTGCTGCTGCATCTGCGTGAGAATCTGACACATGCACAACTCTCTTTCTCTTGGTGGTTTTCTTCACTTTGCTTGGAGCTGCCTCTCCCAAATTTAGCTTCTTGGCAACAGTTGACTGCTTGACTTTGCTGGTGCCCTTCTTAGACTGCTGACCTTGTTGCTCTTTGGCAACAACCTTCCTTTTAGGCTTTGAGGTCACCTCTTCCTCAACAACGAAATCAGAATCCTCATCATCGGAATTCTTCTCCTTTCTAGCTCTGGTGGCTGCAGGAGGCATGCCACTTGGTGTACTCCTCTCACCATCATCAAATGGGCTACTAGGAGGACTAGTGTCTGCCTCTGGAATGTCTGCAATGGGTGTCTCTGACCTGTTCTGACTGTCACTGGTATCTGACATGGCTGACAACCTGTGAATAGATAAGGTATAGGCAGAGAAGAAGTGTTATCACAAACTGCAGAAGTTTTTGCAAGAAAAATGAGTTCAAATTTTAGTTTTAAGTTTTCACAGAAGACATTTCGGTCAGACCGAGTTTGAGTTTCGGTGAATCCGAAGTGTTAAACAGGGCTTGGCACACCACTTTCGGTTTGACCGAAGTGGGTTTCGGTCCTGCCGAAAACACTAGGGTTTCACAAAAACTACATTTCGGTCACACCGATTTGCACAACTCGGTTGGACCGAAGGGTGTAGTGCAATGGCCAGAGGCCAAATCGGTCACACCGAAATTATAAAATCAGTTTCACCGAGATGTATTCCGTGGAAACCTAAACCTAAAATTTTTACTCGAATCTAGTTCAAACGAACCAATCTGGTGTACAGGAAGATTTCAATCGTGGCAAGATATTGGGCAATCCAAACGTGCATTGAATCGGAGATGGGAGCACGAGTGGGATCAAAACTCACCCTAACTTGGTGGAGTTTCTCTACGGCGGCAACGGCGCGGAGGAGAAGACCGTTGACGGCGACGGAGACCTGCGGCGAGGGCGCACAGGCGACGACGGCGACGATCCGGAGATCAAGGTGACGGCAGCAAGGGATGTGGGGCGAAAATGTTTGAAGGAGGAATCAACGCGCGCGGCCCTTGGTATATATATCCCTTTGCTGTCGGTGGGACCGAGTTGTAAAACTCGGTGGCACCGAGATGGATAACTGCTAGGCAGTTATGCACTTCGGTCACGCCGAAAATTACAACTCGGTTTCACCGAGATGAAACCTAGATCAGTCTAAATGCTTTTAGTTTGACCGAGTTTGAGTGAGTTGGTCTGACCGAAATCAATTAGAAGGTTTTGGAGATTAGCCCTAGACGGATCGGTGGCTCCGAGTGCTCCTCACCCGGAGGGTCCGAAAATGACTTGTTCAAAGTTTGTGATTTAAGCATGAATAGAATTTGAGACAAGAAAGCATAGATAGCTAGGGGAGGTACTTAGGCATTCTTGTCCATCCATTTGGTCAGAAAAATCAAAACAACCAAAACAACAAATGGATGTCCTTGAATGGATAAAATCATGCATCCAACATGCTCACACAATAAGATAGCAAATGAAATATGTGTCAAACATGCACAACCAAAACTCTAGCTACTAACACACAATTTGTCGATGACTAGGTCATCTTTATATGAGTATTTTGACTTCGGAGCCAAATGAGAACATTTGATCATAGGTCATACTCATCGTTTAAAGCACAAGTGGGGTTACCACTTTTACATAAAGCATTGATGTGTTCACATCATTTGAAGATGCTTTAGCTCAATTTTTTTAGAGCAAAGCTCCCCCTAGATGTGAGAACCCCTTTTTAAAGGGTCAAACTAACCTTGGGTTGTCGTAGAAGACTGCATGTAGATGTTGAAGATGTGGATGCTCAATGTTGATGGAGATCATCAAGAGTTGGGAGCTATCCTTTGGATTAGGGCACTTTCAATACCTACATGGGTTAATCCCACAAGGAACAAACAAGGATATCCATGGACATAGATTGAAGTTCACAATAGATGATGTCCATGAGAGCAATGATTACCTTGTCCCTTGACTTACCAACAAGAGGGTTTGTGACTCCATGAACTAGTGCATGATGTGGAAGTTGATTGCACAAGTTCTTTGCCAAAATGAATGTGAGTGAAGTATGTTGGCGGAGTCACCCTCAAGAACCTTCTAGTTCTTCTTCTTTGGGATCCACATCATCTTGATGGGAATCCTTGGGGTTGTAGTTGAGCTTGACGAAGTAGAACTTGACGTTTCCTTGGGAACCCACTTGACCATGGCTTGAGGTGCTTCAATGAATGCATCAATCTCCTCTTGAAGCTTGTCCTTGGCTTTTAGCTTGTGGTCTTGTGGTGGAAGGTCATCTTGAGCTTGTTCCACATTGGAAGAAGTAGGATCATACTTCTCCTTTTGAGAAACAAACTGTGGAGTAGGATATTGACCTTCTTCCCACTCAACACCTTCGGCGTTGAACTTTCGCTCAAAACCAATTCCTTGATTCTTCCGGTGCCTTCCTTGCTTGCGAACAATTTCCTCAAAGTTCTTGCTTCCGGCAAGGCTCTTGTAGACACCTTTCTCTATGATCCCTTTCAATAAACTATTCTCTTGCTCAAGTGTAACTTGGCTTGAAACATTGTTAGTGGAATCAAGAGAACTACTAGAAGCAACAACATTAGATTTAACATGGTTATTGTTACTGCTAGAGCAAGAATTTTTCTTATGCTTGTCATGCTTAGTCTTAATGGGTGGCAAGAAATTAGACAAGAGAAGTCGTTTGGCAAGATATGAAGAACTCTTCTTTCGAAGATCGTCATTGATTGCTTTTAGAAACTCATGTTCTTGCTCTAGAGTGAGCTTCTCGAAGCGTAGCTTCTCATGAGATCTTAGGAGCTCTCTATGATCTTCTTGAGTTGTTTCATGAGCTAACTTAAGAGTGTTTAGTTCTTTAGTTAGACGCTCAATCTCCTTCATAGCATTGTCATTCGACTCTTCTCGACTATAAAGACTACTAGCATTTTCATCGTTACTAGGCTCACTAGATTTATCATGCAAGAGCTCATCTTCACTAAGCAAGTCATCCTCATCACTATTGAAGTCAATGAATTCAGGGTGTGATACCTTGGGGCCTTTAGCCATGAAGCATCTTCCAATTCCCTCATTTGGTGAATCAAATAAGTCGTAGGAGTTGGAGTTGGAGGATACGAGAGCAAGACCGGCAACACCTTCATCTTGACTGTAGTCGGAGTCGGAGTGATAGCTTCCATCGGATTGATTGTCGGAGTCGGAGCCGGAGACCCATTCACCTACATGAGCTTGATGTCTTCTTCTTGTGTAGCTCCTTGATGACTTGTCTTTCCTCTCCGAATCCTTGCTTCTCCGAGAGGGTCTTCGTTCATAACGATCATCTCTACTCCTTCTCTCTTTCCGAGGTGACTCATCTCTTGAACTTCTTCTCCTTGGAGATTCTTCTCTTCTCTTGTGGGGAGCCGTACACTCATTTGAGTAGTGTCCGGGTCTTCCACAATTGTAGCAGTTTCGATCACGACTAGAAGATCTTTTTTCATCATATGATCTAGACTTTGAGCTTCTCTCTTTGCCTCTATACTTGTAGAATTTGTTGAAGTTCTTAACCATTAGGCTTAGCTCTTCATTGGAAACTAACTTGTCACTTGAGGTTGTGGGAGCATCACTTGTAGCTTTGTAAGCACCACTCGACTTGTTGTGAAGCTCTTCCTTATCCTTAAGTGTCATCTCATGAGCAACAATTCTTCCAATGACTTCGGTTGGCTTGAGAGTCTTGTAGTTTGGCATCATTTGGATCAAAGTGCACACGGTGTCATACTTTCCATCCAAAGCTCTGAGAATCTTCTTGATGATGAATCGGTCGGTCATTTCTTTGCTTCCTAAGCCGGCAATCTCATTTGTGATGAGAGCAAGCCAAGAGTACATTTCAGCGACTCCTTCACCATCCTTCATCTTGAACTTGTCAAGTTGACCTTGAAGAATATCTAGCTTTGATTCCTTCACAGACTCGGTACCTTCGTGCATTTCAACCAAAGTATCCCAAATCTCTTTTGCATTTTCAAGACGGCTGATTTTGTTGAACTCCTCGGGACACAAGGCATTGAAGAGAATGTCACAAGCTTGAGCATTGTTTTGCAACATCCATAATTCTTCCGGTGTAGCTTCGCGATCCGGAACTTTTCCTTCCTCGAAGAATTCACCTTGCATACCAACACAAATAATGCCCCATGCGGCTGGGTTATGACCAAGAATATGCATTTTCATTTTATGCTTCCAACTAGCAAAATTTGTACCATCAAAGTAAGGACCTCTACGAAAATTACCCTCACTAGACGCCATACTCTCCTTGGTTGTGAAACCAAGCTTATGGAGTCCAATGCAATGGAAACCAAAACAATGGAGACCAAAGCTCTGATACCACTTGTAGGATCGAAAGTATGTCTAGAGGGGGGGGGTGATTAGACTACTTGTAAATATAAAAATTCTGCCTTTTGACAAAGAACAGTTTTTGGCAGATTCACAATTATGATCAAGTCAAGTATCACCCTACACATGCAATTCTAGAGTATAGGCAGCGGAAAGTAAATTGCACATGTAGTAAAGAGAGGTGGAGAAGAGCAAACGCAATTTTGGAGACGCGGTGATTTTTCCCGTGGTTCCGATAGGTGGTGCTATCGTACATCCACGTTGATGGAGACTTCAACCCACGGAGGGTAACGGCTGCGCGAGTCCACGGAGGGCTCCACCCACGAAGGGTCCACGAAGAAGCAACCTTGTCTATTCCATCATGGCTTACGCCCACGGAGGGCTAGCCTTACTCGGGGTAGATCTTCACGAAGTAGGCGATCTCCTTGCCCTTACAAACTTCTTGGTTCAACTCCACATCTCGATGACGGAGGCTCCCAAGCGACACCTAACCAATCTAGGAGGCACCACCCTCCAAAAGGTAATAGATGTTGTAGATGATGATGAACTCCTTGCTCTTGTGCTTCAAATGATAATCTCCCCAACACTCAACTCTCCTCACTGATTTGGCTGTGGTGGAAGAAAGGATTGAGTGGAAAGCAACTTGGGAAGGCTAGAGATCAAGCTTCATATGGTGGGAGTGGAGCAACTTGATCTCAACACAAGGGTAGGTAGTTCTCTTCTCAGAAATGTAAGGTAGGAGTGGTAGTTCTTTCTGATGGCTCTCTCCACGAATGAAGAGGGGGTGGAGGGGTATATATAGCCTCCACGCAAAATCCAACCGTTACACACATATTTGAGCAATCTCGGTGGGACCGAAGTGGACAACTCGGTGAGACCGAAAGTTCAAATAATGTGAACGTTGGGGTTTTCGGTGGGACCGAAAATACCATCTCGGTTAGTCCGATTTGAGCAAAGACAAGAGCATGCCAGTTTCGGTGGGACCGACTTCATCATCTCGGTGACACCGATTTGATGACAGAAGGTTACAGAAGCTTGGCAGCCCATGTTTCGGTGAAACCGATTTCAGAATCGGAATATCCGATTTTGCTAGGGTTTGGCTTATGGCTGAGGTGGTTCATCTCGGTGTGACTGAGTTTGGAATATCGGTGGGACCGAGATTACTTATGAGTGTATTTAGCAGTGAAAGTTGCTGATAGTTTAGGAGATGTATCACTAAGCACTTGAGCAACCAGATCATCAACATAACCTCATCCCCTTTTAATAGTATTGGCTTTTCCTATGGACTCAATGTGATCTTGGATCACTAAACCAAAAATGGAGTCTTGAGCTTTTGCCAATGCTTGCCTTAGCATTTTGAGGGGTCCACTTCTTCAGTCATTGCCATACCCATATCACTGAAATTCTCTGAAATGATTCTCAAGTAACTATTAGTTCAATGATATATATGTTGTTATTAATTGCCAAAACCACCCGGGGATTAGTTGCACTTTTAGGGAGGAGGCGAGCGCTGGATGGTGGGGCTCGAGCGAGCGGGATCCCGGGCGGTGGCGCGGGCAGTTTCGGGCCCGGATCGCGGCTTGGGCGGGCTGCGGTCGGGCCTGGCGGGCCGCGACGGCGGGGAGCAGCGCGTGGACACATGGCGGCCTGCTGGTTGTCCGGGAGGAACTAGGGGCGACGGCTGGCCACATGGCCGGTGCCAAGTGGCG
>LR738714.1:465574136-465659706 GCA_902687465.1 Secale cereale
GCAGGGGTAGGCTGCTTAAATAGGAAAGGGGGGGTTAGGGATAGGGTTTGGAGGGGTTTGAGGCCATTTTCGGACCATCGGATCACGATCCAAGGGCACCGGAGCGGAGGGGGAGTAGGCTGGGCCTAGTGGGCTATGAAGAGGCATTGGGCTGTGGGGAGAGAAGAGAGAGAGAGGCCCGCGGGGGTTTTCGGATACCGAAAACGTCCGACGTTTTGTCCGGCGACTAGCGCCGCTATATATATCCGTTGGGCTATCAAACGGACTCCGAATGCGATGAAATTTGGTAGGCGGTCTACCTATGCTATAAGAAGACCACACGCCAAGTTTTAGCCCATTCTGAGAACGTTTTCCAGCCACTCATAAAATAAATATTCAGAGACGCCGCGGGCGTGTGTGAGTGTGTCTGGGCTCAGAACGGGCAACGGAAAGGACGGGCAGACTCGGACGGATGCAAGTTTTGAAAACATGATGATGCAAGCACACATGATGACATGGCAAGATGCAACACGCAAGCAGATGACATGGCAACGACGATGAATAACTGGCTGACACCTGGCGCACCGGTCTCGGGGTGTCACATTTAGCTTCAATTGAAACCCAACTCTGACAACATAGTAGATTCAAATTGCATTGGCTTTCGGATCGATCTACCCATTCGTGTGACTAGCTGAGTTGAAGTATTTTTCATGCCTATCGTTGTACTTTCATTTATATGGCCCATGAAACTTCCTTGAAATAATCGAATTGCATACTAAAATGATTCAATTTTTAGTGGGAAACCAGATATTTACAGCAAGTTGCACAAGGATGTCCACAGCAACGCGCGGGGAATCATCTAGTTTATTTTAAATACCTTCGCCGATCCTATCAAACCGACCTGAGAGAGTACTGGTTATCGTGCAGTCCAAAAAGCACGCCTGAACCTGCATCATCCATTCTAATAAAAATGGTTCAACCCCATCACTTCTATAGGAGAGCATCCAATATAACTCCAAAAGGTCATAAGTAATGACAAAATTGTGTGGTGCACATGATGACAAGAAAAAAGTCATCGCGTCGGAAGACCGCTATAATGCTTAATTGCATGTTGGGCCTCGGATTACTTGCAAAAAATGGTCTATGCCATGGTGATCCACTACCTCCCTACCCATTCCTCATAGTTATCGACATCCTTCAACAACTCATAATCCTAGTGTCGGTGTTAAAACCGGCGGATCTCGGGTAGGGGGGCCCAAGCTGTGAGTCTAAGGATCAATGGTAATGAGGGACAGTAGGGACACAATGTCTACCCAGATTCGGGCCCTCTTAAAGGAGGTAAAACCCTACTTCCCGCTCGATTGTTCTTGATGAATATAGGGGTTACAAAAGTTGATCTACCTCGAGATCGTAATGGCTAAACCCTAGCCATCTAGCCTATGATTATTCTGTTAGCCTCTACAGACTAAACCCTCTGGTTTATATACACACGGAGGGGCCTAAGGTTGTACATAGTTGACTTGTAGAGGAAGGAAACATTACACCTGGACATCAAACTTGCCTTTCTACATACATAGGAGTCCTACCCGTACACGGGGGATGGTCTTCTGCTTTGTCTTTACGGCCCATCAATCCGGCCCATGATGAATAGTCCGGACACCCGAGGACCCCCAAATGTAGGACTCCCTTAGTAGCCCCCAAACTTGCCTTCAATGAAGATGTAGTATCCGGCTTTATGTCTTCGGCTTTGCAGGGCGGATTCTTTGTTATACTTCGGAGCGATGACGATCCAGTCTTGACCGTTATACCCTGCCTTGATGATTCCTTCCTGTCGTCGCCTCGATTGCCATGTGTCGGGCGAATGCGAACATTCCATGATTTTTTTTACAAATAAACCCCTGGCCATGCAAGGACGACGTCTATTTAAAGAGATCAGATCTTAGATGCCCTTCCACATCGCGCAAAGATCATCAGAGCAAACTATGAAAAACCTCAAAGCATGGCAAATGCCTCTAGCTCTTCCTCGTGCCCACATGGCCCTCAAGTGGGTGATTGGGGAAGCTGCTTGGTATCTCACCACCAACTGAATAGACTTCAGGCGGAGGGATATCTTCCTTCCGCGGATCTAGTCTCCGTGCGGGCTGGATTAGCTTCAATCGGCAATGAGGCGCTAGCAGAAAATTTCCCCAACCCTAGTAAGGAGGAGAGGATGTGCTTCATTTCGTTTCTTCTGAGGGGTTTAGACTTTACAATCCATCCCTTCCTTAGAGGCCTATTGGAATTTTACGGGCTCCAACTGCACAACCTCACGCCATGCTCTATCCTACATATTTCGGGCTTCGTTGCTCTCTGCGAGCTATTCTTAGGCTGTGAGGCTCATTTCGAACTGTGGAGAAAGTTCTTTTGCCTCGTCCCTCGTTCCCAAAAGGGTTCCATATTTGAAGTCGGCGGCGCCGAAGAATGGCGCATAGCCGGAATAGGTTACCTGGCCGGCACTCCCAAGAAGGAATCCGAAGAGTGGACTTCGGAATGGTTCTATATTGAAGACGTTCCCCTTCCGGACCCAGTTCTGCGCAGACTTCCCAAATTCTCCAGCGCTCGTTTGAAGAAACGCTTCAATTGGTGCCACCAGAGCCCAAAGCAAGGGGATAGCGAGGAAGTTAATATGCTAGCCAACAAGGTCAGGGTACTTGTCCATTCTAAACTCTCAATAATAGAAGTCATGGCCATTGAGATAAAGCGATGCGTCCAGCCACTTCAATCTAGGGGGTTTCCTCTTTGGCACTACAACAGGACAGACGACGCGTCTCATTACAAGCGCAAGGGTCCAGATACCTCGACTGCCCTGGCCGCCATTCTAGAAGATCTTTATAAGGGGGGGGGGAAATAAGAGTTTGCCCATTTAAATTGTTGGGAAGGTTTTTCCATGTATAACCATATCGACTGGGTAAGCTTTTCGATTATCATCATTATCCAACCTCTTTATTGAGATGTGCTAATCGAATTATTCCGGTCGTTTTAAAACAGACATGGAGGAAGGTGGTCGAAAAGATTCATTGTCCTGCCCCATAGCTAGAGGACCATGCTCGCGATGAAGATCCCGAATTCAATGATGATCCAGATATATTTATAGAGCTTATTGATGGAGTCTTTCATCAAGCGAGCCTCGATGGCTTGGAAGTGGCTATTATGGCCGGCTATCCTAGCCTTCTCCCTTCCTCCCATGTAAGTACCCAGAAGAGATCCTCACAAAAGGAGCCCTCCCCTTGCGCCTCACTGATACGTCCATTTTGCATCATGTTTTCTTGCTGTTATTTATGATGTTTTTATGAATAATAATGCTTTTTGGAGTAATTATAATGCCTTTTCTCTCAGAATTTGCAAGATATGCACCAAGAGGGAGAATTCCGGCAGCTGGAAATCTAGACCTGAAAAAGCTACGTCAGGCCACCTATTCTGCACAACTCCAAACAAGCTGAAACATCACGGAGATTTTTTATGAAATATTTGAAAAATATTAGAGCAAAGAAGTACCAGAGGGGGCCCACCAGGTGGGCACAACCCACTTGGGCGCGCCAGGGAGCCCAGGCGCGCCCTGGTGGGTTGTGCTCACCCAGGCCCACCTCTAGTGCCCATCTTCTAGTATATAAGTCCTTCTGACCTAGAAAAAAAATAAGGAGAAGACTTTCGGGACGGAGCGCCGCCGTCTCGAGGCGGAACTTGGGCAGGAGTACTTTTGCCCTCCGGCGGAGGGATACCGCCCGGGGAACTTCCCTCTCGGAGGGGGAAATCATCGTCATCACCATCACCAACAGCTCTCCCATCTTGGGGAGGGCTATCTCCATCAACGTCTTCAACAAAACCATCTCATCTCAAACCCTAGTTCATGTCTTGTGTTCAATCTTGTTACCGAAACTATAGATTGGTGCTTGTGGGTGACTAGTAGTGTTGATTACATCTTGTAGTAGATTACTATATGGTTTATTTGGTGGAAGATTATATGTTCAGATCCAATATGCTATTTAATACCCCTCTGATCTTGAGCATTCTTATCATTTGTGTGTAGTTACCTTTGTTCTTGAGGTCACGGGAGAAATCATGTTGCAAGTAATCATGTGAATTTGATATGTGTTCGATATTTTGATAGTATGTATGTTGTGATTCCCTTAGTGGTGTCATGTGAACGTCGACTACATGACACTTCACCATATTTGGGCCTAAGGGAATGCATTGTGGAGTATTAATTAGATGATGGGTTGCGAGAGCGACGGAAGCTTAAACCCCTATTTATGCGCTATTTCGTAAGTGACCGATTGGACCCAAAAGTTTAATGATATGTTAGAATTTCTTCTGAATACTTTTCCCGTAGTTGTGGATTCTTGCGGGAGGGTTAATCATAAATAGGAGGTTTGTTCAAGTAAGAACAACACCTAAGCACCGATCCACCCACATACCAAATTATCAAAGTAGCGAACACGAATCGAACCAACATGATGAAATTCCCGTGTACCCTCAAGAACGCTTTGCTTATTATAAGAGACCGTCTTGGCCTGTCCTTTGCCTCAAAAGGATTGGGCTACCTTGCTGCACCTTTGCTACTACTATCGTTACTTGCTCATTACAAAATTATCTTGCTATCAAACTACTCAGTTACTTACAATTTCAGCACTTGCGGACATTACCTTGCTGAAAACCACCTGCCATTTCCTTCTGCTCCTCGTTGGGTTTGACACTCTTACTTATCAAAAAGATCTACAATTGATACCCTATACTTGTGGGTCATCAAGGATATTTTCTAGCGCCCTTTCCGGGGAGTGAAGCACTTTTGGTAAGTGGAAATTGGTAAGGAAACATTCATATAGTGTGCTGAAATTTATTGTCACTAATTACTATGGAGAACAATCCTTTGAGGGGTTTGTTCGGGGTATCTTTACCTCGACCGGAACCACAATTAGCTACCCCTCAACCCGCTGCACCTACTGAAAATATTGAATATGAAATTCCTTCGGGTATGATAGAACAACTGCTAGCTAATCCTTATGCAGGAGACGGAACCGAACATCCTGATATGCACTTGATATATGTGGAACACATTTGTGGATTGTTTAAGCTTGCAGGTTTACCCGGAGATCAAGTTATGAATAAGGTTTTTCCTTTATCTTTGAAGGGAAAAGCATTAGCATGGTATAGGCTATGCTATGATATTGGAGCTTGGAACTGGAACCAATTGAAATTGGAGTTTCACCACAAAAATAAATTATCATATGCATCTAGTTCATCGTGATCGGAATTACATATATAATTTTTGGCCTCGTGAAGGATAAAGTATCGCTCTAGCTTGGGGGAGGCTTAAGTCAATGTTATATTCATGCCCAATCATGAGCTCTCAAGAGAAATTATTATCCAGAACTTTTATGCTCGGCTTTCTCGTAATGATCAATCCATGCTCGATACTTCTTGCGTTGGTTCTTTTATGGAGAAGACTATTGAATTCCGGTGGGATCTTTTGGAAAGAATTAAACGCAACTATGAAGATTGGGAACTCGACGAAGATAAAGAGTCAGGTATTAAGCTTAAATATGATTGTGTTAAATCTTTCAGGGATACCGATGCTTTTCAAAAGTTTAGCACTAAATATGGACTTGACTCTGAGATAGTAGCCTCATTTTGTGAATCATTTGCTACTCATGTTGATCTCCATAAAGAGGTGTGGTTTAAATATCACCTACCTATTAAAGAGGAAATTAAAGAACCGGTACTAGCTAAGGAAGAAACTATACTTTATAATGTTGATCCAGTTGTTCCTACTACTTATATTGAAAACCCACCTTTTCCTGTTAGGATAAAGGAACATGGAAAAGTTTCAACTATGGTTAACAAAAGTTATATTAGAACACCTAAACTAGATGAACAAATTAAAGTAGAACCTAATATTGCTATGGTTAAAGATCTCTTGGAAGAAAATGTAGACGGGCATGTTATTTACTTCTGTGAAGAAGCTGCTAGAATTACCAAACCTGATAAAGAGGGTAAACATAGACCTGTTGTTGGCATGCCCGTTGTCTCAATTAAAATAGGAGATCATTGTTATCATGGTTTATGTGACATATGTGCTAGTGTGAGTGCTATTCCTTACACTTTATATCAAGAAATTATGAATGACATAGCACCCGCAGAGATAGAAGATATAGATGTTACTATTAAACTTTCTAATAGAGATACTATATCACCAATTGGGATACTTAGAGATGTTGAAGTCTTGTGTGGGAAAATAAAATACCCTACTGGTTTTCTTGTTCTTGGTTCCCCACAAGATGACTTCTGTCGCATTATATTTGGTAGACCTTTCTTGAACACCGTTAATGCTAAAATAGATTGTGAGAAACAAACTGTCGGTGTTAGTTTTGGTGATGAGTCTCATGAATTTAATTTCTCCAAGTTTAATAGAAAGCTTCATGAAAAAGAATTGCCTAGTAAGGATGAAATGATTGGTCTTGCTTCTATTGTTGTGCCTCCCACTGATCCTCTAGAACAATATTTGCTAGACCATGAAAATAATTTACATATGCATGAAAGAAGTGAAATAGATGATATTTTCTTTGAACAACGTCCTCTGCTTAAACACAATTTACCTATTGAAAATCTAGGAGGTCCTCCTCCACCAAAAGGTGATCCTGTGTTTGAATTAAAATAATTGCCTGATGATACGTCCAAAATGTATCTATAATTTCTGCTTGCTCCATGCTTCTTTTGTGTGATATTCCTATGATATTGATGCACTTCCATACATTTTTGATCATATTTGGACTAACCTATTAACTCAGTGCACCCTAGTGCCAGTTCCAGTTTTTTGCTGTTTTTCTATTTCAGGTTTCCCCCATATTAAAAGTGCTCCAAAAATTCCGGGAAAAATACAGGAAAAATCAGCGTATAGGAAGCTTCGCGAATAACCAAAGCAGGGCCAGAGGGGAGCCAGGGGTGGCCCAGGCGGCCACCTGGCGCGGCCCCACCCCTGGCCGCGCCAGGGGGGCGCCTGGGGCCCCAACTCCGCCTCTGGTTGCTCCCCTTCGCACATATATTCCTCGCGTCCCGAAACCCTCGAGGACGGAACCCTTTTTCGCGATCTTGCCTCTGTTCCGCCGCCGCAGCGCTTCCAAGATCGGGAGCATCAGGAGAACTCTTCCCGGCACCCTGCCGGAGGGGAGAACCACCACCGGGAGCTTCTCCACCACCATGGACGCTTCCCGGATGAGTCGTGAGTAGTCCACCTTGGACCATGGGTCCATGATCAGTAGTTATGTGATGTTCTCCTCCCCTCTTTGCTCTTCATGGTTTAGATCTCGTGAGCTTCCCTACATGATCGAGGCACATATGTAATCTTTCTGCTGTTGCTTTGCTGAGTTTGCTGGGATCTGATGGATTATGAGACTATGTTCAGATTGTGTTTGAGTAATATATTTGATTCACCTCTTTTATATTTATGTTCTTGAGTAATTCTAGCATGTTCTCCGTTGCTGTTTATTGCTTTAGCCAAGTAGTAGGTAGTAACTCCAAGAGGGAGCGTTATGCTTGATTGTGGGTTCATGCCCCCTGATGACTAGCTTGAGTGACAGAAACATGAGTCTAGGGGATGTGCTGTTGCCACAAGGGGGAAAACAACGGTGCTTGTACTTGCGGGTGCAAGGATTGTTTACTTTACGCAAAGTTCTTTTAATGCAGTTGTCTGTTGCTTTGAGTTTACACTTTGGGTGGGATTCACAACTTAATACCAGTGAGATGTTCTGGATAGATATCTCAAGGTGGATGATTAGTAGTAGATGCAGATGGATTTCGGTCTACTTGCCTTGGCGTACCGCCCATGCTTTTGAGCCTCTACCTTTCTTTGCAGCATAGTTAGCATTGGTTTGCGCACATAATCCTGTCAATTGCCCAGCTGTAATTTGTTTACTTTGCTTTGCTGTTTTATCATCTTTTGGGAGAGAGACATCACTAGTGAACATCATGGGACCCCGGTCCATATTACCACCGCTGATCACATCTTCTATTTACTTCCTGTTTTTATTTCCTGGTTGCAGTCATAGCTATCATTATTATCTCTTGTGTTTGATCCTTTGTAAACAACAAGGCCGGAGGGATTGACAACCTCTCTGAACTCATTGGGAGCAAAGTTATCTGTATCTGTGTGCAGGTCCTTTCAACCGCTAAGTTTGGCGCCGTTGACACCTACTTGTCGACCCTCGGAGTCTCATGGGATTCGATCCTTGGTATCTTTGCCAAGGGAAATTTGCCGCTACGCTACATCTCAACCTTCCACTTGGGGTAACCAACGAGGGGCGAGAAGCCATCAAGCAAAGTTTCTGGCGCCGTTGCCGGGGACTCCACTCTTCAAGATAGGGGAGTTGCACGCTATCTTTTATCTTTGCTTTTTAGTCTTGTTAGTTTACCTTTTAGTTTTTGCTTTAGTGTCCTCTATCAAAAATCACAAAAATAGTTATCTTGCTTGCTGCTGCTATGGGTTCCACTAAAAACACTAAGTGGGAGGAGTACACCCCTTCTTCCATCACGCCAATCACCACTGTCGGGATCTACAAAAGTAATAAACCTTGCGATTATGTTAGTTTTAATGGAGAGTTATGCCCATGGCATGGTCTCCCAGGAAAAAGGTATGAGCCTCTGTTTAAAATTGCTCCCACACTTCCCCAAACTTGGGAAGACGTCCAAACTCTTGTAATAGAGAGCAATTCAAACAAAGAAGATGACACTACAATTCTGCTCAATAATGACAAAATTGATTTTGATAATTGTCGTGGAAATAACACGGCAGATGTCCGGTTTAACGGACTTGATGATGGAACCGTCGCACGGGTTAGCTTGAAAGGATTCATGGCGCACAAAGGACACAGAGGATTTATACTAGTTCGGCCCCTTCAGAGAAGGTAAAAGCCTACGTCTAGTTGGTTTGGTATTGCTTGGGCGTCGGTTTACAGGGAGCGGATTCGCTTTGCCTGTGTCTCGACGGGTTGATTGTTTCTTCTCCCTGAACCGCCCAGGTCGTCCCTTTATATAGAGGTAACGCCCGGGCTGGTTTACAGAGTCCCGAGGCCGGCTCATACTTGTGTCCGCCTCGGTCTCTGTCTTCTCTTTCTTATCTTTCAAGTTACATCCCTTGGCGGTTTACAAACCATACTTTTATACATGGGCCTTAAAATCTCACGGGCCGTAATCTCTACTAAAATATTACAACCAACTATAATACAAAGTAAGCCGGTTTACAATAGCCGGTTTATACCTGCTAGTCATATCCCTGACATTAGGCCCCAGAATGATTTGAACTTGTTCATATCAGTCTTCCCTGTCTTGTATAATTTTCTTCTTTGTCTTCATCTTTTTGTAAACCGGCTCTGACGTCATCCTCCGAGATTATTAAAGTCTGACAATGACATCATCTCCGCATTTAACGCCGTGAGCTGTACTGTAGCTTATTTTAAGGGTTATCCCGAAGATCGAGGCATCATAGGATCTTTATCCGATTTTCTGTCTCCTCGATTTTCGCACCTGTCGTTTCAGATCTGACTCCTTGTTATAAATACTGTTATTCCTCGTTCATTACCTTCTTCTCGCTTCGTCCTCTTCCTCCGTCTTCCTCCTCCATCTTCTTCCTTCGTCGCTGCCCGAGCTCGAACTGCCACCGACGACCGCTGGATCTTGAGTCCTCGCCCGGCCGCTGCATCACCCTGAGCTCGACCAGAAAAATCTCCGTCGTCGATTCTTGCTGTCTCAGGTATGTTCTTCTTCTTTACTATTGATCTATAACCTCTTAGGGTTTCTTCTTATCCCTCCGCCATTAGAACTTTGAACAAAGCTTCATCTTGTTCGATCTTGAGCCCGTGACCCGTAATGATTTTGTTTTTCCGATCTTCTCCATTTTTACCCCGCTGTAGATGCTTCAAATCTTCGTTACTCCTGACTGGCATGTAGATCCATCTGTTTAGTATAAAGTCTTTGTAGCTTTTCCTCGCACACTCTTAGATTAGTTTCTTTTTTCTCAGCATGCTCAGATCTATTCCCCTTTAGCAGTCTTTTGAAAACCTGTTTTTTCTTCTCGGTAGATCCGCTAAGTATGTTCCGGTTTAAGTTGATATGCCCTTGCTCTTGCAAAAACTCTGTAATTTGACGCAATGGTTGAACTGCTCCCCTTCAACTGCCATAAACCGGAAATGATATAACTTGTTTTATAATTGCCGTTTTAACCACACCATTAGTCCTCAGTTTAAACCGTTGCGTAACTTTCATAGATAGGTTCCGGATTACTGCACTTTCATAATCCGTTTCTGTATTTTATCTTCTCCAGCACTTTGTTCTTTCACTGCAATGGCTAAGCAGTATGTCTCCTGCGATTGGGTCCCTTCTGTCATTACTGAGGATAACTTAATCAAGATGTCTGAAATTGGCACATTAAGACCTCAGTCTGAGTTAAAGTGGCGGGCTCCGGGTAACGAATGCCCCCCTACTCCTAGATCTAGGGAAGTCATCGTGTTTTGGGATCATATCTCTAGAGGCTTCTCTCCCCCCGGTTCAAAGTTTTTCCGGGATGTTCTTGCCGCTTTCCAGCTACACCCACAGGATATCGGACCCAATTCCGTTTCAAACATTTGTGACTTTCAAGTGTTTTCTGAGGTGTATCTGCAAGAAGAACCTTCTGTTGATCTATTCCGGGATTTCTTTCATTTAAACCGGCCAGCGGACCACATCAAGAGCTTGGTGGGGTTAGTATTCAGAAGAGGAGAGACGCAGTTTTTCCTCACGCCGCTTTACATTCTCATTCAAAAGAATGGAACAAATCCTGGTTTTACTGTGTTGATACTTCTCCTGAGGGGGAGAATCCTTTGCCGGGTTATCGCGAAACCCGTATTCCGGAGAATCACCCCTTACCACCACGGCTTAGTGCTGCTGAACGGACCCGGTTCTCACCCCAGCTCTCCAAGCTAAGGGCTTTTATAGCAAATGGTCTGATTGGTACTGATTTCCTTCGCTGTTGGCTATCTTGGAGTATCCTTCCCCTGAGCCGGCGTTCTAAGTTAATGTGCAAATACTCTGGCAAACCGGATGATCCTCAAAGGTTTACCAAGGAGAAGCTTTCTGAATCAGAGGTAGTGGAGTCAGCCAAAAAGATTCTCAATGTCTCTTTAGCAGATTGTGCTAAGGTTGGTTTAGCTCCGTATTTCAAGAAGAATAAACTGCCTGAAGTAAGTTTCTCTTTGCCCTGTATTTGTAAACCGTCTCCTTTGAACCGTCTTTCAACTGCTCTCACTTTTTCAATCAGGCTGATGATCCTTTCTGGAGGAGGAAGCCTCAGGATAAACCCGTCAAACAGGCTCGCCGAAAAACACCCGCAAACAAAAAGAGGAAAGCAGCCGTCGACGCCGGTTCTCCCACTGAGGACGATGATCCGGACTCTGAGGTATGCTTTAATCCGGTTTACATTCTTGCTTTCATGTACTTGTAATCGTATTTAATGATACCCTTTCACAGGATTTGCCTGAAGATGATAACCCGGCTGAAATTGAGGTAACACTTCTTTCTTCTGATTCAGAACCTCTTCCTCAAAAAAGTCGTCGAACCGTCAGGAAATATCAATTTTCTCATCCTTATGCTCAGTTAGACCCTAACTTTACTTTGAAGAAGCAACAACACGAAGCCTTTCGCCGGACCACTCGCCACAGTGGCCTGGCGGTGTAGTCGTCCGGAATCTCCTTAACTCCGGTTCGAAAACGCCGTGCTGAGGTGATACTCTCTCCGACCCCTCTTCATCCCAAGGCTGGTCTTATCCGGAAACCCCTTAAACCGTCTGACCCTGACTATCAGGAAACTCCGTTGTCTTCCTCTGGTGAATCAACCGCCACGCAGCTTCCTCCTTTGAAAACCGTCCCAGGGTAAGCCTCGTCACCCTTTCCGGTTTATAATCTTCTTTGTGTTTCATAATGCTAACTCATTCGCATATTTTCCAGCAAACCGAAACCCAGCAAAAAGCCCAAGGCGAATAAGCCTGTTGCTGATTCTACTGCTGATGAACCGGCTATTAATCCGTCAACAGTTATTCCTCCAGAAAATGAACCTGTTGCTCCTGTTGAAGACCCTGCTCCTGAGAATCCTCTTACAGAAAACGTCCAAGATCCACCAAGTCCGGCCCGGGTTAATTCTCCTCAAATTAATCCGACGTCTCCTGATCCGGTTCATGTTGACGTTCCCCCCAATGTACCAGCCTCACCTGACGTTGTGGTGACTGGTACCGCTTATGTTGCACCAGGTGAGCCCACCGTTTTAGCAAAACATACAGCTAAAGCGGAAAAGATAGCACAAGAAAAAGGGAAATGGAGTACTGACATATCCAGTCTTTCCAGCATGAGTGCTCAAGACATTTATTCGGGTATCTGAACCGGCTCCACAGCAGTCGGTATTATGAAGCCAGCTTGGTGAACCTAATGAGAGAAAAATACGAGGTAAGTTTCTTCTTCTTACTTTGCTCTTTTGACGCATCTCTATCTCATAGCATCCCCCAAGTTCCGGTTTAACTGCTTTACTGAAAGTGATCCGGAACTTTGTAGTTTGAACTGTTGATCCATACATTAGCCCCCAAGTATCAAGTAGATAACTTGGTTATGTAGTTGATACTTGTAACTTCAAATTGTCTTTGGTGTATTGCTTCAACTGCCATTAGCCCCCAAGTGTCAAGTAGACAACTTAGTTGTGTGCTTGAGACTTGTAACTTCAAATTGTCTTTGGTGTATTGCTTCAACTGCCATTAGCCCCCAAGTGTCAAGTAGACAACTTAGTTGTGTGCTTGAGACTTGTAACTTCAAATTGTCTTTGGCGTATTGCTTCAACTTCCATTAGCCCCCAAGTGTCAAGTAGACAACTTGGTTGTGTGCTTGAGACTTGTAACCTCATTTCTTGCTTTTGAACTTTGTCTGCAGGCTTAGTTGAACCGGAGTACTCTGGAGATCAACGAACTTCGAAGCCGGCTTACGGAAACTGAGTCAGCCGCTTCAAAGGCTAAAAAAGAACTTCAAGTGAGTTTAAAGACTGCTGAAGACTTGAAGAAATATTTTGAAGAGGAGCGGGCTACTTTTGAAGTCCAGAAAAAAGATCTTGAAAAACGGGTTCAAGATGCTGAAGGAGCACTTAACCCGGTTACTGAGGAATTGTCCGGGTTAAAGCGGCAAATTGACTTGATGACCTCTGCTATTTTTGGTAAGTGTAATCTGAACTCCTGTCTTTATCTTGTGACCTGTGCCTTATACCGGTTTAACTCTCATTTCTGTATGTAGGGCGCCGTGTCTCTCATCTTGGGGACGACTTACGGAAAAAACTCAAAGCTTGCTACACATTGGTCGAACAGTTGTACTCCGGAACACAAAGGATTATCAGTGCCACTTCGTTTGGTAAACCGGCTCCTTCAACTATCCAAGATACCTTGAATAAGTTGTCCATCCTACCGGCTCGTCTTGAAGAAGTGAAGAAATCGGCAGCTCGAGGAGGTGCTCTTCTGGCCCTTACGAGGGCTAAAGCTTGGGTCCCGGACCTTGATCCGGAGGAGGTGTTAACCGGATTTCCTGATACCAAGGATGACGGTTCAGCCTTCAATGAAAAAGACCTTTATGTTCTGACAAAGGAGATGCGTCCCCTCGCCAGCAAGCTTGCGGTGGAATCTGACTTGTCCCGATATCATCCAGCATACAACCTGCAGAACGAGCGGGTGGAGCGACTGGTTTACGATACCGTAAACTTAATTCCGCCGGTTCGTCCTCACACCTTTGCTCCTGATATTGATCCTGCTGAGCTTATCAACGATGAAGTATATTTCCGTGCCTTGACGAAGATTGATTGGCGTGCGCCGGACTTCCAACCGCTTCACGAAGATGAAGATGTTCCGGATCAAGACGGTGGCCAGCCATCTCAGCAAGGAGAAGCACAATCTTGAATTCTATTGCTGTAACCATGATTGTTATTCCGTCAAACAATGCTTCCAACTATTGGGCTTTTTACGCCTTGTAATAGGTTTAGCTGAGACTTAATGTGCTTTGGTCCGACATTTTGTCTTTATGAAGTATTCATCCGTTGACCTGTTGCCTGATGCAGTTGCCTTCTTCTGTTCATATAGAGAAAAATATCGAAAAATATGTCCTAGTGGCTTACCACTAGACGGGTTAATTTGTTCTCTTTAAAACATCAAGTGAACATACCTTTATCATAAAGATAATTTGTGTATCCGAGATTTGCGTAGCCAATATACTTTAAACCGGTCAGGACTTTAAAGTCACTTTATAAAGGTCTTCATGAACCCAAATATACACTCGAAATTCTCCGGTCCATTTTGATGATAAATCCGGTTCATTTTGTTTCAGAAAGTTGTAACCTTTACCCGATACTCGGTCCGGGTTTTAAATAACGCCGGTTTACTTGGTCTGAGATACATGATCCAGATTTTCAATCTGATAGATATGTGGTCAACTTGTGTAGCTGTTCCACTCTTGTTGAAAACGTTACAGAACACCAAAACACCAAAAAACATGCAATTTTTTTGCAAATAAGACCATGTAGTCGAGGCTTTTTCAAAGAGCTGCCAGGCTCAAAGCAAGGTTCAGCCAATCAATGGATGCGGGTACCATCCAAGGGGCCTAGCCAATCACTGAATGTGGATTATCCATCTTTCCAGAGGGCCGAAAGAACCGTATATAAAAATTATTCCGATCACTGGGACGCGGATTGGCCGACACTCCCAGGGGGCCTAGCCAATCACTGAACGTGGATTTTATCCAACTTTTCAGAGGGCCGAAAGAATCGTATCTATTATTCCGATCACTGGGACGCGGATTGGCCGACACTCCCAGGGGGCCTCCAGGGTTCCTCCTGAACCGGTGGGTCAATCTAAACCAATCACTGAATGTGGTACTATCCAACTTTTCAGAGGGTCGAAAGAGAAAAAATTATTCCGATCACTGGGACGCGGATTGGCCGACACTCCCAGGGGGCCTCCAGGGTTCCTCCTGAACCGGTGGGTCAATCTAAACCAATCACTGAATGTGGACTTGTCCAACTTTTCAGAGGGTTGCAAGAATTATGAAACTTAATCCGATCACTGGGAGCGGATGATACCAACTCCCAGGGGGCCTCCAGGGTTCCTCCTGAACCGGTGGGTCAATGTAAGCCAATCACTGAATGTGGACTTGTCCAACTTTTCAGAGGGTTGTAAGAATTATGAAACTTAATCCGATCACTGGGAGCGGATGATACCAACTCCCAGGGGGCCTCCATTATTCTGTTTTGAACCTGTGGGTTTTGCTTTTTATGGAGTTTTCTCTTCTTGAACCGGATATGATCTCCTGTTCCCGAGAGTTCTATTGCTTCTTCACATACTCTGCAAAAATTAGTTTCTAAACCGGCCCACATTGAAATATGATATTTGATAGTAAACTGGTATGATTACTTGTCACAAGATTTGTGTATATGGACAAAGGGCTGAGCCCCCGGTTTACCGAGGGTACCGGTTTATTCATTATTCATAATATATACATATGATACATTGGAGCACATAGCTCAAGTATAGTATGGCCGTAAATGGGCGATGTTCCACGGCCTCTTCGTCTCCTCTTCAGATGTCCGTGAATCCTTGTGTTCTCGAATGTCCACCAAGTAATATGAACCGTTGTGTAAATTCTTGCTGACCACAAAGGGCCCTTCCCATGGCGGGGATAGCTTGTGCATATCTGTTTGATCTTGGATGAGCCGGAGTACTAAGTCCCCCTCCTGAAATGTCCTGGTTCTAATCCGACGGCTATGATATCTGCGCAAGTCTTGCTGATAAATTGCTGACCGTGCCGCAGCTATATCACGCTCTTCATCTAGCCGGTCTAAACCGTCTTGTCTTGATCCTTCGTTGATTGCTTCCACATAAGCCGTTATCCTTGGTGAGTCATCACGGATATCACTTGGAAGAACTGCTTCTGCGCCGTAAACCATGAAGAAAGGCGTATAGCCTGTAGACCGGTTTGGTGTAGTATTAATACTCCAAAGGACAGATGGTAATTCTTCAACCCAACAACCTGGGGTTCTTTGCAAAGGTGTCATGAGCCGGGGTTTGATGCCTCGCAAAATCTCCTGATTTGCCCTTTCAGCCTGACCATTGGTCCGAGGATGAGCCACAGAAGATACATCTAATCGAATATGTTCTCTTTGACAGAATTCCTTCATTTCACCTTTAGACAGATTAGTTCCATTGTCTGTGATGATTTTGTGTGGAAAGCCAAACCGGAATATCACCTTTTTGATGAATTTAACCGCGGTTGCTGCATCACACTTGCTTATAGGTTCCGCTTCAACCCACTTCGTAAACTTGTCTACTGCCACTAGTAGATGAGTTTTTGATCTTGGGACCGTTTGAAAGGCCCAACCATGTCAAGCCCCCAAGTTGCAAAAGGCCAGGTTATCGGTATCATCCGGAGCTCCTGTGCCGGAATAAGAGCACGTCTTGAGAACTTCTGACAGGCATCACACTTCCGGACTAGATCTGCCGCATCTGCATGTGCAGTTAACCAATAGAAACCATGTCGGAATGCTTTAGCCACCAATGACTTTGAACCGGCGTGATGACCACAATCCCCTTCATGAATCTCCCTTAGAATCTCACAACCTTCCTCAGCTGAAACACATCGTTGAAATACGCCAGAAGTACTACGATGGTGCAGCTCTCCGTTTGCAATTGTCATGGACTTAGAACGCCGGATTATTTGCCGTGCTTCCTCTTCGTCCTCTGGTAACTCTCCTCGGCTTAGGTACGCCAAATAGGGTAACGTCCAATCCGGAATAATATGGAGCGCTGCAACTAACTGTGCCTCTGGGTCCGGAACAGCTAGGTCTTCCTCCGAAAGTACTTGAACCGAAGGACCGTGCAATTCATCCAAAAAGGTGTTTGGTGGCACCGGTTTACGCTGCGATCCTAGCCGGCTTAGAGCGTCAGCCGCTTCGTTCCTCCGCCGGTCTATATGATCCACCTGGTATCCCTTGAAGTATCCTGCAACCGCTTCAACCTCTCGCCGATAAGCCGCCATGAGGGGATCTCTTGAATCCCACTTGCCAGAAACTTGCTGTGCCACTAGATCTGAATCGCCCAGGCACTTAACTCGGCTCAAATTCATCTCTTTTGCCAGTCGCAAACCATGAAGTAATGCTTCATATTCTGCTGCATTATTAGTACATGGAAATAATAAGCGGAGGACATAACAAAATTTATCACCTCTGGGGGAAGTTAACACAACTCCAGCCCCCGAGCCCTCCAACTGTTTCGAACCGTCAAAGTGAATCGTCCAATAAGTAAGATCCGGCTTCTCCTCAGGAGTCTGCAACTCTGTCCAGTCATTGATGAAGTCGACCAATGCCTGAGATTTTATAGCAGTACGCGGTACATACTTCAACTCATGCGGACTGAGCTCAATGGCCCACTTGGCTACCCTGCCTGTAGCTTCCCTGTTCTGGATTATGTCTCCCAACGGAGCTGAACTAACCACAGTTATTGGATGCCCTTGGAAATAGTGCTTCAGTTTCCGGTTTGCCATGAACACCCCATAGACCAACTTCTGCCAATGCGGGTACCTTTGTTTAGACTCAATGAGTACTTCACTCACATAATAAACCGGGAGCTGAACCGGATGTTCCTTCCCTGCTTCCTTGCGCTCAACCACAATCGCAACGCTGACTGCCCGTGTGTTTGCAGCAACATATAACAGCAAAGGCTCCTTATCAATGGGAGCAGCTAAAACCGGTGGTTTTGCTAGTTGCTGTTTCAGATTCTCAAATGCTGTATTTGCCTCATCACTCCAAATGAACCGGTCCGTTTTCCTCAACATTTGATAAAGCGGGATCGCCTTCTCTCCCAAGCGACTGATGAACCGGCTTAGCGCCGTGATCCAGCCAGCTATGCGCTGAACATCATTGATGCAAACCGGTTTTGTCAAAGATGTGATGGCTTTGATCTTCTCTGGGTTGGCTTCTATTCCTCTATTCGAGACCAAGAATCCCAGAAGCTTACCAGCCGGAACACCAAAAGCACATTTTTCCGGATTAAGCATCATCCTGTAAGCTCGAAGATTATCAAAGGTTTCTTTGAGGTCCTCTATCATTGTTCTTTCTTCCTTTGATTTGACCACAATGTCATCCACATAAGCATGCACGTTCCTCCCTATCTGCCCTTTTAAACAATTCTGAACGCAACGTTGATAAGTTGCCTGTGCACACTTGAGCCCAAAGGGCATAGATACATAGCAAAAAGCACCAAAAGGAGTTATGAAAGCTGTCTTCTCTTGGTCTTCAACTGCCATTTTGATCTGGTGATACCCTGAATATGCATCCAGGAAACTCAGCCGCTCACACCCTGCCGTGGCGTCGATAATCTGATCAATGCGAGGTAAAGCAAAAGGATCAGTTGGGCAAGCTTTATTGAGGTCTGTGTAGTCCACACACATCCTCCACTTCCCATTCTTCTTTAAAACCAGCACCGGATTAGCCAACCATTCCGGATGAAAAACTTCCACTATGAACCCTGCCGCCAAAAGTCTGGCCACTTCCTCTCCTATAGCCTTGCGCCTCTCTTCATTGAAGCGGCGCAGATACTGTTTTACCGGTTTAAACTTCGGATCAATATTCAACTTGTGCTCAGCGAGTTCCCTCGGTATACCTGGCATGTCAGAAGGTTTCCATGCAAAGATATCCCGGTTCTCACGGATGAACTCGATGAGCGCGCTTTCCTATTTGGGATCAAGGTTAGCACTGATGGTGAACTGTTTAGATGAGTCTCCAGGTACAAAATCAATCTGCTTAGTTTCTTCCGCTGACTTGAACTTCAATGCCGGATCATGCTCGGTAGTTGGTTTCTTCAGCGGAGTCATATCTGCCGGATCAACATTATCTTTATAAAATTTTAACTCTTCCGTGGCACACACCGCTTCTCCATAAGCTGCATCACCTTCCTCACATTCCACCGCTATCTTGCGACTGCCATGAATCGTGATCGTGCCTTTATGACCCGGCATCTTAAGCTGCAAGTAAACATAACATGGCCTAGCCATAAATTTAGCATAAACCGTCCTTCCAAACAGAGCATGATATGGACTTTTAATTTTGACAACTTCAAAAGTGATCATCTCCGATCTGGAATCATACTCATCTCCAAAGGTAACTTCTAAGTCAATCTTACCAACTGGATAAGCTGACTTACCTGGGACCACCCCGTGAAACACTGTGTTTGACGTTCTTAACTTTTTATTCGTCAGACCCATACGACGGAAAGTCTCGTAATATAGTATATTGATGCTGCTACCCCCGTCCATGAGGACTTTAGTAAACTTGTATCCTCCCACCTGAGGTGCTACCACCAAGGCTAAATGTCCCGGATTATCCACCCGTAATGGGTGATCCTCTCTGCTCCATACAATGGGCTGCTCCGACCATCGGAGAAATTGCGGTGTCGCCGGTTCTACTGCATTAACAGTCCGCCTCAAAACCTTCTGGTCTCTCTTACATAAACTCGTGGTGAAAACATGATATTGACCGCTGCTCAACTCCTTCGGATTACTCTGGTATCCGGATTGCTGCTGTTGTTGCGGACGCTGTTGCTGCTGGTTTCCTTGATTATTATAACTCCCTTGGCCCTGCTGCTGATTATTCTGACCATTGTAACCACCTTGATGATGCGATTGATTCCCCTGACCATTGTAATTCCCTTGATTATTTTGGCCGCCTGGCCGGGGTTGATAACCGCCGTTATTGCCCCTATATCCTGATCCGGAACTGTTCCCCTGATGACCCGAACTATAAAATCCGGGCCCTGAACCGCCGTGTGGGGGCCGACTAGGAGGATTAAAACGGCCGTTCACTGCCTTCATAAGGGGTATGCATTCTCTCATAGTATGCCTTGCCATCCTCCCCCTTCCGCTATGCTTTGGACAGGGTCGATCCAAATCCTGCTCCCAGCCCGGAGCTCCTCCGCCGGTTTGGAGAGCGGAGCCCTCCGGATTACCCTGAAAACCGCCTTGAACTTGAGTATTAGCCACAAAATCGGAACCACCTTCTGCCTTTCGTTTGCCCAAAAAGCTTGAAGTAACCGGATTAACCGGCGCCGGTTTACCAGACTTGCTGGCCTTCCCCGCTTTATCTCCTTCTGCTTCCGGATACTTTGTATTATCCGAGTCTCCGTATTTCACCAGGGCACTCATTAAAGTCCCCATGTCATTGCAGTCCCTTTTAAGCCGTCCGAGCTTTAATTTTAAAGATTCAAACCGGCAATTATTTTCCAACGTCACTATCGCCGTACTAGGATTAATACCATTCGAAGAGTGTAAGATCTCTGCCACTCTGCGTACCCAAGCTGCCGTAGACTCCTGCTCTCCTTGCACACAGGCTGCTAAATCTATCACCGACATCGGCTGCTTGCATGTATCCTTGAAGTTTTTGATGAACTGACTGCGCAGTTCTCCCCATGACCCAATAGAATTCGGGGGTAGAGCTTTTAACCAGGTCCGGGCCGTGCCCTCAAGCATCATAGTGGAATATTTGGCACAAGCCGATTCATCCACGTCCAGCATCTCCATGGCCATCTCATAACTTTCCACCCAAGCTTCTGGCGGTAAATCGGCTGTGTAATTAGGTACCTTGCGGGGTCCTTTGAAATCCTTGGGCAACTTAACACTCCGTAGAGCGGGGACAAGACATTGTACCCCGAAGGAACTCGCCGTAGCTCCTGTTCCTGTAGTGGCTGTGTGAACCAGCGTCGATTGACGAATTTCCTCCCTGGCCTCCGATCTAGGCTGGTTTAGGTCTGGGGCTGGCATCTCCGCCCTTGCCGGATTATCCTGCCTGCGCTGATGTCTCCTGCGCTCACTGCTAGATACCTCTGGCTCCTCCCAATGCCTAGAATAACTTCGGTTGGGACGTGGTGTTGAATGTAACCTTTCCCTGCTATGAGAGTACGCTTGCTGCTGCATTAATGCAGTATTAAGTAGCTTCTGGACCCTGCACGCCTCTATCGCCACCGGGGACGTTTCTTCCGTAGGTAAAGCGGCCAACCGTGCCGCCGCTGTAGCAATGTTATCCAAAGGGTTTGAATAGTGCCCTGGAGGAATAGGAACATAAGGTGCCGATGTAATCCGACGCTCCTGCTCTGCGGCGGGCTGTTGAACCGGCTCATCCCGAGCCGAGGGTGTTCTCCGGTTTAAGGCCGGATTATTACTGTCCCCAGCCCCAGGAGTCCTGAACAAATTCGCGGATTCGTAACCCGGCGGTATGCGGGACCGATACTTTCGCCCCCTTACTCCTTCCACAGAAGCCTGCTCCATCCTCAGATAAAAGGCTTGATCATCCAACTCCGCTTGCCTTGTTGCTATCATTTCTCTTTCTGCCTTTAAGTCCTCCTTTAACTGATCGATCCGACCTTTCAACTGAAGAAGCTCTGCATCATGATGCGCCTTGTCTGCTGGAGCTACGTCTGCCACTGCTTTAGCTGTGAACTCCTCGATCAAGGTGGATAGAACTTCAGTAAGGGAGGGATTTGAACCGCTTCCCCCTGCACCAGCTTCCGCCGTCGTTCCGTTCATCGGGGGCTGTGATCCGGCCATGAAGACCGCCACCCGGTTTGGCGGGTCAAAGGGGCCCGGAATATTGTTTTCATCGGACTCGCCCTCAGACCGGCCGTCCCGCAACTGATACAGAGATTCAGTTTCCCCGGATGAAGATTCGTCATCTGAATAGACGATTGTCGCACCATCAGATTCCGATCCGTTCTCGGCTCGACCTCCGTGGATTACTCCAACGAACACATGCTTCATGGCAGGCTGAATCCGGGCCGATCTCGCACGCTGAGCCGGCTCGACGATGTTGGGGAAGATGTCCGGCTCAGGTCCCGGTTCACCAATTTTGCCGATGAAGACTTGGATGCTGCCGAAGGGGACCCGGTACCCGTATTCGATCGAATCGGCCTCCGGTCCCCAACCCGCGTCGTCGATGTAGATCCGGCCGCGACGACTCTTGGTCATCCGGCCGACTGCGTACCCTTTAGCCCTTCGAAGCCGCCTTCCAAGAACTCGAAACCATCGTGCGCAGGCCCCACGGTGGGCGCCAACTGTCGTGGAAATAACACGGCAGATGTCCGGTTTAACGGACTTGATGATGGAACTGTCGCACGGGTTAGCTTGAAAGGATTCATGGCGCACAAAGGGCACAGAGGATTTATAATAGTTCGGCCCCTTCAGAGAAGGTAAAAGCCTACGTCTAGTTGGTTTGGTATTGCTTGGGCGTCGGTTTACAGGGAGCGGATTCGCTTTGCCTGTGTCTCGACGGGTTGATTGTTTCTTCTCCCTGAACCGCCCAGGTCGTCCCTTTATATAGAGGTAACGCCCGGGCCGGTTTACAGAGTCCCGAGGCCGGCTCATACTTGTGTCCGCCTCGGTCTCTGTCTTCTCTTTCTTATCTTTCAAGTTACATCCCTTGGCGGTTTACAAACCATACTTTTATACATGGGCCTTAAAATCTCACGGGCCGTAATCTCTACTAAAATATTACAACCAACTATAATACAAAGTAAGCCGGTTTACAATAGCCGGTTTATATCTTTGCTTTTTAGTCTTGTTAGTTTACCTTTCAGTTTTTGCTTTAGTGTCCTCTATCAAAAATCACAAAAATAGTTATCTTGCTTGCTGCTGCTATGGGTTCCACTAAAAACACTAAGTGGGAGGAGTACACCCCTTTTTCCATCACGCCAATCACCACTGTCGGGATCTACAAAAGTAATAAACCTTGCGATTATGTTAGTTTTAATGGAGAGTTATGCCCATGGCATGGTCTCCCAGGAAAAAGGTATGAGCCTCTGTTTAAAATTGCTCCCACACTTCCCCAAACTTGGGAAGACGTCCAAACTCTTGTAATAGAGAGCAATTCAAACAAAGAAGATGACACTACAATTCTGCTCAATAATGATAAAATTGATTTTGATAATTGTAGTCTCTCAGAAGTTGTCACCTTTTTACAAAGAATGGCTAGAGATCCCCACACTAGCACACTTAATCTTGCCTTCACGGAGCATATCACTAATGCTCTTATCAAAGCTAGGGAGGAGAAGCTTAGGGTAGAAGCCTCCATACCTAGAAAGCTAGAAGATAGTTGGGATCCTATGATTAAAATTAAGTTTAATAACTTCTCTTGCTATGCTTTATGTGATGTTGGAGCTAGTACCTCCGTTATGCCCAAAAGAATGTATGATATGCTTGAATTGAAACCTTTTGATCCTTGTTCTTTTGGTGTTCGTCTTGTTGATTCTTCCGTAAAGAAACCTTTGGGGAAGATCGACGATGTTCTTATCATTGTCAATGACAATTATGTTCCCGTTGATTTTACTATTATGGATATTGAATGTGAACCTTCGTGTCCAATTATTTTGGGACGTCCTTTTCTTCGCACCGTTGGTGCTATCATTGACATGAAAGAGGGGAATATAAAATTCCAATTCCCTCTCAAGAAAGGGATGGAACACTTCCCTAGAAAGAAGATTAAGTTGCCTTTTGAGTCTGTTACAAGGGCTAGCTATTATCTTACTCTTGATAAAACTTGATCTTCTCTTTTTGCATCATGCCTAGCTTAAAGGCATAAAAGAAAACGCTTTTGGGAGGCAGCCCACAACGAATTAGGTTTTATTTTTGCTTTTGTTGTGTCTTGATGTTTGTTACTACAGTAGCATCATCATTGTATCTTTTCTTTTCAGCTTTGTGCCAAGTTTAGCCTCCGATTGCAAGAAAGTTCAAAAGTCGTGACGTGCTGTCCAGAAAACAGATTCTATCCTTGAACAGAAAAATTCGAATAAAATCACCAGATCATCTTTTTGATCTGAATTTTTTTGACAGCATGCTCTATACAATTGGCTTTCGAGAGTATGTTATGAGTTTTTTGATTTGAGTTACAGAAGTGCCCCGAAAAAATCATTTACTACCTGCTGGTCAGTTTTTCACAGATTCTGTCCTGTTTTGCCTTTTCTTCATTTTGCAAACCTTGAGCTTGCTTTTTCTTTGCAAAAACCTTTTGGCATTCTTGAGAAACAGCAGCTCTTCAAGATTATCTTTATTTCCAGTAGGGAAAAGTTATTTTATTGTGGGTACTAACCTCGCTAATCAGATTATGATGAGTTATGTATGAAGGGAGTTTTCAAGTGTGCGAGAGAAGATGATAAAAGAAGATTCAGGAGGGTCAAACGCTCAAGCTTGGGGATGCCCCCCTGCACCCCCAAGAAATATTCAAGAAGACTCAAGCGTCTAAGCTTGGGGATGCCCCCATGCATCCCCTTCTCCATCAACAATTATCCGTTCGTCTTTTGTTCCACTATATTTTAATCACTTCATGTGTTATGTGCTATGCTTGGAGCGTCTCGCTCTTAGTTTCCTTTTTAGTTTTCTTTAGCTTTGCTTGCTGTTCATAACAAGTTAGAACCCAGCTTTCTTTGTGTGGGAGAGAAACACGCTCCACTTCAACCTAGAACACAACATAGGATTTTTCATGCTTATCTTTGCTGTGTGTGTTCTTTGTCTTTCCATAGCTGCTGTCATGTTTAGCTCTTAGTTTTCATGCTTTTCTTTTTTAAAGAGCTTTTGTTTAGTTGGTTGCTGAACTCTCTTGAGTTTTCATGTTTATCTTGTTAAGAGAGTTTGCCTGTTGTACTGAGTTGTGTGTCTTAACTTAAAGTAGGTAATTGAGGTTGCTATTTAATTTTAGTAGTAACTCGCAATAGTTTTGAGGTATTGCCATGAGTAATGTCTGAACTTTTGGTGTCAAGAGCTTTAGCCTATTAGTGATAGATGTCGTATTTTGGGCAATCCGTGTTTATTTTCGAAAACCTACAAAATAGTTGAGAACTTTAGCTACTAAATGGATCACTAATCTTTGGAGGGATCGAATATTAGAGTACACTCACGTACCATGAGCCGAGGATGCGCAAGGATAACCAAACCCCCATACACTCCTCCTCGGGGTACTTGTCTCTTTGTGAACCTCCTAATTAGATTGAGAGTTACCGATAATAAGTGCATGAGTTCTTCGGACTAATGTGAGTATTCGAAGGTTGACACTTCCACCTAGCCATATTTTTCTAGCCTCTTCGGTACCGTGCATTGCCCTTTCTCACCTCGAGAGTTGGCGCATACTTCGCCGGTGCATCCAAATCCTTGGCACGATACGCTCTGTCATCATAAGCCTCATTATATCCTTCCTCAAAACAGCCACCATACCTACCTATCAAGGCATTTCCATAGCCTTTCCGAGATACATTGCCATGCAACATCCATCTTCTCATGACTTGATCTTCATGTCATACATGCTTTTTGCTTGATCGATGAGCCGCATTCTAGTTGGGCCTTGCCCTAATCATTGCTACATGACGCGCTAGTATCATTGCATATCCTGCTACACTGGCAGAGGCATACATTTGCATACATGATGATAGTTTCATTTTCTTTATGTTGAGTACTTTTGTAAAGTGTGAAAGATATTCTATACTTCTTGTAATATATAGAGTGTTGCCCCTAAAGTGAGGAAAAGATCCCAAAGAGGACAAAATCAAAAGATCCCAAAGAGGACAAAATCAAAAGATCCCAAAGAGGACAAATGAGAGATAAATAGAAAGAGCCACTGAGGCCACACAAAAAAAGAAATAAAAAGAGAGAAGGGGGCACACTACTATTTCTTTTGAGAGATCCACACTCGTACTCCATCTTATACCTTGTACTCCATAGAGATTATCATTTATGCATATAGCTATGTGGGGACCTTCACACTATAGAACTTGGCTTGTATATTCCAATGATGAGCCTCCTCAAAAGAGCTCTAGGTATTCTTGAGCAAGCAAGTTGGATGCACCCCCACTAGTTCCATTGGAGAGCTTACCTTAGCTCATATGTGCATCCGTTGCATGGCAATCCCTACTCCTCACATCATATCTATCATTTGGCTTTCTCTCGCCTATGATTGTCCTCATTGATGTGAGCCTTTCACACCTTTTTTGTCTTCCCCCTCCATCATTTTTCTCCTTTTGCCATCCTAAGTGTCAGCTTTTCTTGCTTACGCTCATCCATTGCATGAGTGCTCAAAATATCGAAAGGGAGTGGATCATTTTGACTTGTACCTGGCTGGTGGTCTCGGGATGAGTCAAGATAAGATTCCAAAGAAGACCAAGTGTGAAACTTTAGTAGATTAAGTTCTCAACAATACAAAAACTATGTTTTACTCTCTCGTATATCCCTATCCCCTTTCTTGCACGCAAACACCATTTGGAGACATTCGAGTCACGGACAGCGAGAGCTCTTGCACCTTTATGTTCTTATGTTGCTTGTTACAATGCTAATATAGACTCTTGCTTGTTATGACTTGAATTGAATTACATGCCTTGATTGCTTTACTTAAAAGTTCTTATATGGTTGGTAGCATGTCACCACAGAAATTATGCTTGTTATCATTTACCTACTCGAGGACGAGCAGGAATTAAGCTTGGGGATGTTGATACGTCCAAAACGTATCTATAATTTCTGCTTGCTCCATGCTTCTTTTGTGTGATATTGCTATGATATTGATGCACTTCCATACAATTTTGATCATATTTGGACTAACCTATTAACTTAGTGCACCCCAGTGCCAGTTCCTGTTTTTTGCTGTTTTTCTATTTCAGGTTTCCCCCATATTAAAAGTACTCCAAAAATTCCGAGAAAAATACAGGAAAAATCAGCGTACAGGAAGCTTCGCGAATAACCAAAGCAGGGCCAGAGGGGAGCCAGGGGTGGCCCAGGCGGCCACCTGGCGCGGCCCCACCCCTGGCCGCGCCAGGGGGGCGCTTGGGGCCCCAACTCCGCCTCTGGTTGCCCCCCTTCGCATATATATTCCTCGCGTCCCGAAACCCTCGAGGACGGAACCCTTTTTCCCGATCTCGCCTCTGTCCCGCCGCCGCAGCGCTTCCAAGATCGGGAGCATCAGGAGAACTCTTCCCGGCACCCTGCCGGAGGGGAGAACCACCACCGGGAGCTTCTCCACCACCATGGACGCTTCCCGGATGAGTCGTGAGTAGTCCACCTTGGACCATGGGTCCATGATCAGTAGCTATGTGATGTTCTCCTCCCCTCTTTGCTCTTCATGGTTTAGATCTCGTGAGCTGCCCTACATGATCGAGGCACATATGTAATCTTTCTGCTGTTGCTTTGCTGAGTTTGCTGGGATCTGATGGATTATGAGACTATGTTCAGATTGTGTTTGAGTAATATATTTGATTCACCTCTTTTATATTTATGTTCTTGAGTAATTCTAGCATGTTCTCCGTTGCTGTTTATTGCTTTGGCCAAGTAGTAGGTAGTAACTCCAAGAGGGAGCGTTATGCTTAATTGTGGGTTCATGCCCCCTGATGACTAGCTTGAGTGACAGAAACATGAGTCTAGGGGATGTGCTGTTGCCACAAGGGGGAAAACAACGGTGCTTGTACTTGCGGGTGCAAGGATTGTTTACTTTACGCAAAGTTCTTTTAATGCAGTTGTCTGTTGCTTTGAGTTTACACTTTGGGTGGGATTCGCAACTTAATACCAGCGAGATGTTCTGGATAGATATCTCAAGGTGGATGATTAGTAGTAGATGCAGATGGATTTCGGTCTACTTGCCTTGGCGTACCGCCCATGCTTTTGAGCCTCTACCTTTCTTTGCAGCATAGTTAGCATTGGTTTGCGCACATAATCCTGTCAATTGCCCAGCTGTAATTTGTTTACCTCGCTTTGCTGTTTTATCGTCTTTTGGGAGAGAGACATCACTAGTGAACATCATGGGACCCCGGTCCATATTACCACCGCTGATCGCATCTTCTATTTACTTCCTGTTTTTATTTCCTAGTTGCAGTCATAGCTATCATTATTATCTCTTGTGTTTGATCCTTTGTAAACAACAAGGCCGGAGGGATTGACAACCTCTCTGAACTCGTTGGGAGCAAAGTTATCTGTATCTGTGTGCAGGTCCTGTCAACCGCTAAGTTTGGCGCCGTTGACACTTACTTGTCGACCCTCGGAGTATCACGGGATTCGATCCTTGGTATCTTTGCCAAGGGAAATTTGCCGCTACGCTACAGCTCAACCTTCCACTTGGGGTAACCAACGAGGGGCGAGAAGCCATCACTTGACACTTTGAAATATGCTTATCTTGATGAAAAGAAGATATATCCTGTTATTAACTTATTATTAGTGCTAACCTTTCAGAACATGAAGAAGAAAGATTATTGAAGGTTCTAAGGAAGAACCGAGCTGCTATTGGACATACTCTGGATGATTTAAAGGGCATTAGTCCCACTCTATGTCAGCATAAGATCAATATGGAACCTGATGCTAAACCCGTTGTTGATCATCAACGTCGGTTAAATCCGAAGATGAAAGAAGTGGTAAGAACAGAAATATTAAAACTTCTGGAAGCAGGTATAATCCATCCTATAGCTGATAGTAGATGGGCAAGTCCTGTTCATTGTGTCCCTAAGAAAGGAGGTATAACTGTAGTTCCTAATGATAATAATGAAATTATTCCACAAAGAGTTGTTTGATACGTTCATTTTGCATCATGCTTATAAGTTGATATTTATTGCATTATGGGCTGTTCATACATGTTCTGTCACAATACTTATGCCTTTTCTCTCTTATTTTGCAAGGTTTACATGAAGAGGGAGAATGCCGGCAGCTGGAATTCTGGGCTGGAAAAGGAGCAAACTCTGGAAACCTATTCTGCACAACTCCAAAAGCCCTAAAACTCCACAGAACATCGTTTCGGAAAATATAAAAAATATCTGGCGAAAGAAACCCACGAGAGGGGCCACCGGCTGGCCTCTAGGGTGGGGGGCGCGCCCCCCTTCCCAGGGCGCGCCCCCTGCCTCGAGGGCCAGCCGGCATGCCCCCGGTGCCCATCTTCTCCTATATGAAGCGTTTTGACCTTGACAAAATGAGGAGGAGGCTTTCGGGACCAGACGCCGCCGTCTCGAGGCGGAACCGAGGCGGAAACCAATCTAGGTCTCCGGCAGAGCTGTTCTGCTGGGGATACTTCCCTCCGGGAGGGGGAAATCGTCACCGCCGTCATCACCAACAACTCTCCCATCTTGGGGAGGGATATCTTCATCAACATCTTCACCAGCATCATCTCCTCTCAAACCCTAGTTCATCTCTTGTATCCAATCTTTGTACCCAAACCTTAGATTGGTACCTGTGGGTTGCTAGTAGTGTTGATTACTCCTTGTAGTTGATGCTAGTTGGTTTATTTGGTGGAAGATCATATGTTCAGATCCATTATGCATATTAATACCCCTATGATCATGAATAATATTATGTCTTGTGAGTAGTTACTTTTGTTCCCGAGGACATGGGAGAAGACTTGCTATTAGTAGTCATGTGAGTTTGGTCTTCGTTCGGTATTTTGATGAGATGTATGTTGTCTCTCCTCTAGTGGTGTCATGTGAACGTCGACTACATAACACTTCACCATTATTTGGGCCTAGAGGAAGGCATTGGGAAGTAATAAGTAGATGATGGGTTGCTAGAGTGACAGAAGCTTAAACCCTAGTTTATGCGTTGCTTCGTAAGGGGCTGATTTGGATCCATATGTTTCAGGCTATGGTTAGGTTTACCTTAATACTTCTTTTGTAGTTGTGGATGCTTGCATTAGAGGTTAATCATAAGTGGGAGGCTTGTCCAAGTAAGGGCAGCACCCAAGCACCGGTCCACCCACATACCAAATTATCAAAGTACCGAACACGAATCAGATGATCGTGATGAAAACTAGCTTGACGATAATTCCCAATTGTCCTCGGGAGCGCTTTCCTTTATATAAGAGTTTGTCCAGGCTTGTCCTTTGTTACAGGGGCCACCTTGCTGCACTTTATTTACTTTTACCTTTTGTCACTTGCTACCAATTATCTTATCACAAAACTATCTGTTACCTATAATTTCAGTGCTTGCAGAAAATACCTTACTAAAAACTGCCTATCATTTCCTTCTGCTCCTCGTTGGGTTCGACACTCTTACTTATCGAAAGGACTACGATAGATCCCCTACACTTGTGGGTCATCAAGACTCTTTTCTGGCGCCGTTGCCAGGGAGTGAAGCGCCTTTGGTAAGTGGAATTTGGTAAGGAAAAATTTATATAGTGTGCTGAAATTTATTGTCACTTGTTACTATGGCTCAAAATCCTTTGAGGGGCTTGTTCGGGGTATCTTCACCCCGAGCAGAAGAGCAAAGAGTTGCTCCTCAACCTACTACACCTATTGAAAATGTTTGCTTTGAGATTCCTTCGGGTATGATAGAGAAACTGCTTGAAAGTCCCTATACCGGAGACGGAACACTTCACCCTGATTTACATCTAATCTATGTGGATGAAGTTTGTGGATTGTTTAAGCTTGCAGGTATGCCCGAGGATGTTATAAAGAAGAAGGTCTTCCCTTTATCTTTGAAGGGAGATGCATTGACATGGTTTAGGCTATGCGATGATATGGGATCATGGAACTATAATCATCTGAAGTTGGAATGTCATCAGAAGTTCTACCCTATGCATCAGGTTCATCATGATCGCAATTATATTTATAATTTCTGGCCTCATGATGGAGAAAGCATCGATCAAGCTTGGGGGAGGCTCAAGTCAATGTTATATTCATGCCCCAATCATGAGCTTTCAAGAAAGATGATCATCCAAAAAATTTATGCTCCGCTTTCTCTCAATAATTGCACCATGCTCGATAGTTCTTGTTCTGGCTCTTTTATGATGAAGACTATTGACTTCAAATGGGATTTATTGGAAAGAATTAAACGCAACTCTGAAGATTGGGATCTCGACGAAGGTAAGGAGTCAGGTATGACCCCTAAGTTTGATTGTGTTAAAGCTTTTATGGATACCGAGGTTTTCCGTGAGTTTAGCACTAAATATGGACATGACTTTGAGATAGTAGCTTCTTTCTGTGAATCTTTTGCTACTCATGTTGATCTCCCCAAGGAGAAGTGGTTTAAATACCACCCCCCTATTGAAGTAAAATTAGTTGAACCTATTAAAGTTGAAGAAAATACTATCACTTATAATGTTGATCCTGTTATTCCTACTGCTTATATTGATAAAACACCTTTTCCTGTTAGGATAAAGGATCATGCTCAAGCTTCAACTGTAGTTCGTAAGAGTAATACTAGAAGACCTACACCCTCTGAGCAAATTAAAGTTGAACCTGGTGTTGCTATGGTTAAAGATCTCTTGGTAGAAGATTTAGATGGAGATGTTATTTATCTCCAAGAAGAGTCTTCTAGAATAGCCAAACCCAATGATAGGAATAGACATAAACTTGTTGTAGGCTTGCCTGTTATCTCTGTCAAGATAGGAGATCATTGCTATCATGGTTTATGCGACGTAGGTGCTAGTGCGAGTATTATCCCTCTTGATTTGTATAACGAAATTATGCATGATATTGCACCTGTTGAGTTAGAAGGGATTGATGTTACTATTAAGCTTGCTAATAGAGATACTATTTCAGCAGTTGGGATTGTTAGAGATATTGAAGTCTTGTGTGGGAAGGTTAAATACCCTGCTGATTTTCTTGTTCTTAGTTCCCCACAAGATGCATTCTGTCCCATTATATTTGGTAGACCCTTCTTGAATACCGTTAATGCCAAGATAGACTGCGTGAAAGACATTGTCACTGTTGGATTAGGGGATACGTCTCATGATTTTAACTTTGCTAAATTCCATAGACAACCCCTTGAAAAGGCACCACCCAGTAAAGATGAAATTATTGGTCTTGCTTCTATTGCCGTGCCACCTAATGATCCCTTAGAACAATACTTGCTAGACCATGAAAATGATATGCATATGAATGAGAGAAGGGAAATAGATGAAATATTCTTTAAACATGGACCCGTATTGAAAAACAACTTGCCTGTTGAAATCCTAGGGGATCCTCCTCCACCCAAGGGTGATCCCGTGTTTGAACTTAAATCTTTACCTGATAATCTTAAGTATGTTTGTCTTGATGAAAAGAAGATATATCATGTTATTATTAGTGCTAACCTTTCAGAGCAGGAAGAAGAAAGATTATTGAAAACTCTGAAGAAGCACCGAGCTGCTATTGGACATACTCTGGATGATCTTAAGGGCATTAGTCCCACTATATGTCAACACAAGATAAAATTGGAAGAAAATGCTAAACCGGTTATTGATCATCAGCGACGGTTAAATCCTAAGATGAAAGAAGTGGCGAGGAAGGAAATACTAAAGCTCCTAGAAGCAGGTATTATCTATCCAGTTGCTGATAGTCAGTGGGTAAGTCATGTCCATTGCATTCCTAAGAAAGGAGGTATGACGGTTGTACCTAATGATAAAGATGAATTGATCCCGCAAATAATAGTTATAGGTTATAGGATGGTAATTGATTTCCGTAAGTTAAATAAAGCTACTAAGAAAGATCATTACCCCTTGCCATTTATTGATCAAATGCTAGAAAGGTTATCCAAACATACTCATTTTTGCTTTCTAGATGGTTATTTTGGTTTCTCTCAAATACCTGTGTCAAAAGGGGATCAAGAAAAGACACCCTTTACTTGTCCTTTCCGTACCTTTGCTTATAGACGTATGCCTTTTGGTTTATGTAATGCACCTGCTATCTTTCGAAGATGCATGATGGCTATATTCTCTGACTTTTGTGAAAAGATTGTTGACGTATTCATGGATGATTTCTCCGTTTACGGAACTTCTTTTGATGATTGCTTAAGCAACCTTGATCGAGTTTTGCAGAGATGTGAAGACACTAATCTCGTCTTGAATTGGGAGAAGTGCCACTTTATGGTTAATGAAGGCATTGTCTTGGGACATAAAATTTCTGAAAGAGGTATTGAAGTTGACAAAGCTAAGGTTGATGCTATTAAAAGATGCCATGCCCAAAGGACATCAAAGGTATACGAAGTTTCCTTGGTCATGCCGGGTTTTATAGGAGGTTCATTAATGTGACACCCCGAGACAGGTGCGCCAGGTGTCAGCTAGTTATTCGTTGTCAGTGCCATGTCATCTGCTTGCGTGTTGCATCTTGCAGTATCATCTTGTGTGTTGCATCATCATGTTTTCAAAACTTGCATCCGCCCGAGTCCCCTTGTCCTTTCCGTTGTCCGTTCTGAACCCAAACACACTTGCACGCGCCCGCGGTGCCTCCGAATATTTATTTTGTGAGTGGCCGAAAAATGTTCTCGGAATGGGTTGAAACTTGGCATGTGGTCTTATTATAGTGTAGATAGGCCGCCTGCCAAATTTCATCGCATTCGGAGTTCGTTTGATAGCCCAACGGTTATCCGCGTTGTCCGCCGGAAGCCTTTTGCCTTTTGGCCCAGCACCCCTTTCACACAGCCCACCTAGCCCATTCTAACCCCTCCATGCTCTTGTCCGTTCGATCACGATCGCGTGGCCGCGAACCGCTCCTCATTTGGACACTCCTAGCTCCCTCTACCTATAAATAGGTGCCACCCTCTCCATTTTCGCGGATGAACCCTAGCCCCGCTCCTCTACCGCCGCCGGACATGTCCATCCGCGCCGGAGATGTCCGCCGGACACCTCACTCCGCCCAATCAGGGATTGACACGTCACCCTGACACCGCTCTCACCCTATCCCATCGCGCCACCTGTCCACAGCCACCTCCCACCGCCGCCGCGCACCCACAAGGCTGCGCCCCCGCGCTCGTGTGCGCCTCCGCCGCCGGGCCTCTCCGCCGCCGCGCCCGCTCGCCGGAAGTTCGCCGGACCCCGCCGCCGTTGCCTCGCGTCCTCCCGCTTCCTCACCAAGCGCTGCCGTCGCCTGGAGCTCGAGCCGCCGCGTCCTGTCACTCCCATCGCCGGATCCTCGTCGTCGCCGGCCTCTGGTTGCCGAGCCGCCGCCGTGAATGGGTTCCCTGGCCTCGGATCCGCGTCCTCCCGCTCTGGATCTGGCCTCTCCGGCCAGTACCCGTCGACCACCGCCCCGCCATTCCTCCCGCCACCGGCCTCGTCCCGCTCGGGGGAACGACGACGCCCAGTGCGGCCTCGCCTCGCACGGGGCCGGCCTGCGACCTCGTGGGCCCGATCCAGTGTCGGCCCATCCAGCTCCTCACCCGCGGCCCAGCCATACTGCCAGGCCGGCCACAACCCAGGCCCGCCTCCAACTCCCTCCAGGGCCCGCAGCCGAGGCCACTAGCCCAGCTGCCTCTCTCCTCCTAACGGTCCGAGCCCGCTCTGGTGAGCCCACCTCCTCTGCTCTATCCGATGCCCTGGGCGTAGGATATTATCTTGCGCTCACTTCTGTTGTGTGCATTTTTGACCAAGTCCCAGAATTGCTGTTTCTTGATGCATTGTTATGAGTGTAATAACTTTTTGTGTGCTTGTCCAAATTGAGTGTATAATATGTCAAAATGATCGTGGTGATATGCTCTACACTTTGTTCCATTGTGTCATGCTTGTTTGACTTCATCTTGATGCTCTAATCTCTGTTGCAAGAGTGCTACTTGTTATACACTGCTGCTACTTGTTAATTTGATGCCATGTTTAAGATATGATAACTTGGTGCATGTTTATCCAAATGATGCATATGATATGTCAAAATGTTCATTATGAAGTGTACTACATGATGGTTGCTGTAGGATGCTTGTTGAGTCCATATTGCCATGTTGATCTCTGTTGCAAAAGTGCATTTGGCTGTTAAGTTTTGAAACTTGTTATGAGATGCTGATTTCAATTGCTCTTTGCTATTGATGTGTTTGTCCTCATGCCACATGTCTAGATGTTTTAGAAGCACCATAATATGGTCTTTGAAGTGGTGCAAACCTCTTTCCATGATATGCCTTGTGTTGACTTAAACATGCTTGTAAACATGCCATGTTGTTGTTACCGTTTTATACTTAGTGAAAAACTGCTAAGTCTGGAATCTGTCATAACTTGATGCTATGTTTGCTTGATGCCCCACTCAAATCCATGCTTGTTTTCGAGTGGCCAATGATCATGCCTTGTTGTCCATGTTATTGTCTATCCATTCATGCCCTTACTTGCTCATATGACCTGCTATAGCTTATTTATTTCTTGCTCTCAAGTTGCTACAAAATATACTATCAGGTTTTTAACATCATGATCAAAATGGCGTAGCTTGTTGCTATTGTTCCATGCCTCCTATGGAGATGCTCCAATGGAGTTGTTTGCTTTAGGATATGTCTACTACATGTCCATGCTCCTTATGTTCTTATTAGGGTTGATATGCTTGTTGTTTTGTGCCTCCGAAGGAAGCATCGTGATGATGTTTTTGCCTTCCCAGATTTCGACTAAGTCTGGATAATTTTATTGCAACTTGCCATGCTATGTGTTCCAGCAAGCTTTTGGGTGTGTTCTAAGTTCCTACTTGTTAAGTATCATGTCTACTTCACATCCATGCCTCTTGTTAACATGTTTGGGTGATTTAGCTTATATTTACATTGCTCCAAAGTTGCTATGTGGCTGTTAACTTCAGCTTGTTGTTATATCTTGTTTCATGTGTATCTTTTAGCTCGTTGCTCCGTTTTGAGTGTTTTCTATATGAAACTTGACTAGAATTTTGTGTAGATCATCATGGTGCATGTTAACCTGCTGTTTAACAACTTTAACTTAAGGTTTGTTCAGATCTGGATTAATTTCAAACTATGCATATAAGGACTTTCTGGGTTTGTTATATGTAGTTTCCGGCCTCATTTAAACTTGTTGACTTGTGTTGTTTTTCTGTGCTTCCTACCTTGCCATGTATTGCATTATATATAGACTTGTCTTGCATCATACTTGCTTGAGCATATAGTCATGTTCTTGTGCTGTTTTTCTGTGCTTCCTACCTTGCGATGTATTGCATCATATATAGACTTGCCTTGCATCATACTTGCTTGAGCATATTGTCATGTTCTTGTGTTGTTTTTATGTGCTTCCTACCTTGCCATGTATTGCATCATACTTGTTTGAGCATATCGTCATGTTCTTGTGTTGTTTTTCTGTGCTTCCTACCTTGCCATGTATTGCATCATATTTAAACTTGTCTTGCATCATACATGCTTGAGCATATTGTCATGTTCTTGTGCTGTTTTTCTGTGCTTCCTACCTTGCCATGTATTGCATCATATATAGACTTGTCTTGCATCATACTTGGTTGAGCATATTGTCATGTTCTTGTGTTGTGTGTTTACCGTATTGCTTGCTTCTTCTCGTTAGTGCTTGTTCCGTTGTGATCGTGAGGATTCGTTCGTCTACTCGTGGTTCGTCTTCAAGGCTTCTTCTTCGTATTCTTCACGGATCCATTCTTCTTCCTTGCGGGATCTCAGGCAAGATGACCATACCCTTGGATACCTTTACTATCATTGCCATTGCTTAGTGTCTCGATGCTATCATTACATGTCGCGCTACCCATCATTATTGTCAGCCCCTCTCCTTGTTGCCATGAACCTCTAACCTTTGACACCTTCCTAGCAAACCATTGTTTGGCTATGTTACCCGCTTGCTCAGCCCCTCTTATAGCGTTGTTAGTTGCAGGTGAAGATGAAGATTGATCCATGTCGGATCTTGTTGCTTTGGAATATCACAATATCTATTATTATTATTAACACACCTATATACTGGGCATGGGTGGAAGGCTTGGCCTTTTGCTCGGTGTGTTGTTCCACTCATGCCATCTTAGGCGCCGATAAACCGACATTATGTTCCTTGATTTTGCGTTCCTTACACGGTTGGGTATATGGGGACCCCTTGACAGTTCATCTTTGAATAAAACTCCTCCAGCAAGGCCCAACATTGGTTTTAATTTGTCTCGTAATAACAACTTAATTAATTAAAATTGCATAGGGGTTCGCGCCCTCGGGATTATTTTCTACATAGCAGGGGGGCCAGTGCCGATGGTGTTGGTCCCAAACGGGGAGACTGCGGGGCCACCATGGGGAAACTCGAGGATTGGCTCCCATAGGATCACCTATCCGGCTGTGGCCTGAGACGAGATACGCGCGGCTACTATCAGGGTGTCGGCACGCCGGGAGGTCTTGCTGGACTTGTTTTACCCTTGTCGAAATGTCTTGTGCACCGGGATGCCGAGCCTGATCGGATTTCCCTAAGATAAGGGGTAATAATTATTATTACTTCAGCTGATCGTGAGAGCTTGTGATGGGCTAAGTTGGGACACCCGTGTAGGGTTATGATCTTCTGAAAGCCGTGCCCGTGGTTATGTGGCAGATTGGAATTTGTTAATGTCCAGTTGTAGAAAACTTGACAAAGGATCCAAGATAAAACACACAACTATGTGAGTAACCGTGACTGTCTCTTTTCACTTTGAGAAGAGAACACGGTGGGGTTATGTTTGACTCGTAGGTATTTCATGATCTTTTGGCGATCATTACTAGTTTGCGACCGTTTGCGTAGATGCTCATCTTATTCTTGTACTTGTAAGTTAGCCACCATACATATTGCTTAGCCACTGCTGCAACCTCAACACTTTACCTCTCCATACCTATTGAGCTTTGCTAGTCTTGTTACCCATGGTTATGGGATTGCTGAGTCCTCGTGGCTCACAGATACTACAACAACAGTTGCAGGTGCAGGTTTTCCGATGTCTTGACGTGAGAGCGATGATCGTTGTGTTGGAGTTCTTTATTCTTCTTCTTCTTCAGTCTTGGGTTGGTTCCGGGTCGGCAGCCTGGGATAGCAGATGGATGTCGTTGTTCTTTTCATGTTTGCATCCGTAGTCGGATGCCTTGTATTGCTGTTGTTATATTCATGTGACTTGTATGTATTTTTGTATCCCCCATGTATGTATGTAATTGTACGATGTAACGATATCCATCTTGCTAAGCGCCCGAAATGCGGTTGTGCCCCAATCACATAAGTGTCACGTGATCGGGATAGAATCGCATCTTGGGCCTGACAAGTTGGTATCAGAGCCTCGACCGACCATAGGAGCCCCCTTGATTAATCGTAGCGTGGCCGTTGTTGAGTCTAGCAAAAAAACTTTTTCAGAGTCTAGTTATATCGGAGAGTAGGATTTCTTTTTACTCCTCAGTCCCTTCGTCACTCTGGTGAGGAATCTTGACGTAGGTGTTTTGAATTACTCCTCTTCCCCTTCAATTTTTTTTAGAATCGCGTGGTTAGTTTTCGTTCATTGCGTTGTTAGTTCTTGTCATCTGGTGCATCTCTCGTCAAGTGGATTCAACCCCCTTCTTCTTTGCAAGTTCAACGCTCAGTTCTTTTCAACCGACGGTGTTTTCCCCATCCGAAGTGGTCTTTCTTTTTTCCCACCCGCCCACCCTTTTTCTTCTTGGATCCGGAGTCTGTAGTCGAGTATCCATTCTACTCGTGTGAATCCTTTGCATTCTTCCTCAGTTATTTCAACTGGTAAATTCTCGTCTAGCTCATCATCATTCTTCTCCTTTATTCTCCGATGAGTTCTCCTCTCGTTTGATATTCTTCACCTATATTCTTCCCCGGTGGTTTTCAATTCAAGTATTCGGTGTTCATCATATTCTTTTCCCTCGGCTCAATTGCTTCACCTTGCTCGTTCGTCTCTCGCCATTTTTAATTATTCCGGAGTTCCAAAGACATCTCAGGATATTCGTCTGTGTTCTAATTCATTCGAGGTTGTCACCTCATTCGATTCATTCAATCAGTCTGGTGCATCATCTTCTTTCGATTCTTTCCAACGGTGGTTTTCTCTTCGGTGGGCCCATAACCCACATGTTTATTCCCAGGATCTTACCTGACTCTTTTCTTTCCCGGAGTGTTCCGAAATTCTTTTCAAGTGTGACGTAAGTATGGATTCCATCAGTCATATGCCTTTTCCAAGATCATTTGCAAATTCTTTTCACCATTGGTTCAACCTTTCCCCATTTTATTAGTCCGAAGTATTTCATGAATTCTTTTCAATGTGTTCCTCCGAAGGCCTTCATTTCATAAGATTTCTTCATTCTCAGTTTTCAACTTCGTCCTCCAAATATTCTTCATTGATGCCTCTTTGTTCGTCTCCATATTCTTCCGGTGCTTCATTCAAGTATTCTTTAATCAGTTCACGATCTCTTCGTTCTCGTCATTCTAATTTCTCAAGTACTTATTTTCCCGGCGATTCATCGTATTCACTCAATTTCAATTCTTCACGGTGGTTTGTTCTTTTCATTACTCGATTTTAATTCTTCACGGTGATTCGCTCAAAAGTTCTTTTCCGGTGCTATCATATCAATCCGTTCTTTTATTCCAATCCTACCAGTGTTTCAGGAACATTTTTGCAAGTTCGCGATATATCCCTCTTTAATCATTTCAACGGGAATAAGTAGTATGTGAATCCATTGCTTCTCAGCAATTTAATTGGTGGAGGATAAGCATAACATAATTCTGATTCTTTTCATCAAGTTGATTAATTCCTTCCTTCGGAGTTTATTCTTCATGAATAAATTCTAGTTCCAAGTGCTTTAATCTTTTCTTCCCCGGAGTTCAAAGATTTCTCAGTTATCTCGTCGGAACCCCAAATAATCATCGCAAGGCTTATTATTATTCTTGAATCCTTCACTTCTATATATCATCATTCTTTCGTTACCGGAGTTCTTCTTGGTGGTTCATCGCGAGTAAATTCATTCTTCAAACGTTCAGCTAATTATTCTGGAGCAGCTCAAGCATTCTTACTCTTTTGCCTCTCGGGTGCAATTAATTCTGGGTCTTCTTTGAAGTGGAGTTTTGCATTTCTTCCTTCATCTCATCTATTCAATCTTTTATTGCGGCATTATTCACCTCAAGTTTTGAGATGATTTTCCATAAGTCCACAACTAGTTAATTCTTTTCGTCGTTGTTTTTCAATAACTCCGTTCACCCTTTCTTTGCAAAGATGCTTTGAATTCATTCGTGGTGGAAGTTGTCATCTTCTTCTTCGTTTTTTTTCTCTCCATTATTTCCAATTCTTCCGGAGGCATTGTGTCGTTGCTCTCGTTGAGTATCATTTCATCTTTTCAGTTCTTGTTCCATTCCATTCATGTTCAACCGGTATTCTATTTCTTTCAGTTTTAGCCGGAGTGCTACCCGAATTCCTTCGTGGAGATTCCTTTCTATCTCTTATTAACCGGAGTGGTTTCGAAATCATTCTTATTCCTTCAGCTCTTGTTTCGAGCCTTTTAACCTCCTTGATTCTCGTCGTATTCCTTGTCCTCTTATTTGACGAAGTCCTTGCAACTTCATTCTTCTTTGTTGCATTCTTCTTTTTGAGTGGCTCAAACTCTCGATATTCTTTGGTTTCACTCTTTTGTCCTCGAAGAACTTTGTTCTTCCTTTTTCCCTTCCGTCTCGTTCCTAAGATCTCGGGACGAGATCTCTTGTTAGTAGGGGAGTGTTGTGACACCCCGAGACCGGTGCGCCAGGTGTCAGCCAGTTATTCGTTGTCAGTGCCATGTCATCTGCTTGCGTGTTGCATCTTGCCGTGTCATCTTCTGTGTTGCATCATCATGTTTTCAAAACTTGCATCCGCCCGAGTTCCCTCGTCCTTTCCGTTGTCCGTTCTGAACCCAGACACACTTGCACGCGCCTGCGGCGCCTCCGAATATTTATTTTGTGAGTGGCCGGAAAATATTCTCGAAATGGGTTGAAACTTGGCATGTGGTCTTATTATAGTGTAGACAGGCCGCCTGTCAAATTTCATCGCATACGGAGTTCGTTTGATAGCCCAACGGTTATCCGCGTTGTCCGCCGGAAGCCTTTTGCCTTTTGGCCCAGCACCCCTTTCACACAACCCACCTAGCCCATTCTAACCCCTCCACGCTCTTGGCCGTTCGATCACGATTGCGTGGCCGCGAACCGCTCCTCATTTGGACACTCCTAGCTCCCTCTAGCTATAAATAGGTGCCTCCCTCTCCATTTTCGCGGATGAACCCTAGCCCCGCTCCTCTACCGCCGCCGGACATGTCCATCCGCGCCGGACATGTCCGCCGGACACCTCACTCCGCCCAATCAGGGCTTGACACGTCACCCCGCCGCCGCTCTCGCCCTATCCCACTGCGCCACCTGTCCACAGCCAGCTCCCACCGCCGCCGCGACCGGCGGGACCCGGATCGGGCCCGCGCGGGCCCAAACGCCGCCACCGCGCGCCCGCAAGGCTGCGCCCCCGCGCTCCTGTGTGCCTCCGCCGCCGGGCCTCTCCGCCGCCGCGCCCGCTCGCCGGACCCCCGCCGCCGTTGCCTCGCGTCCTCCCGCTTCCTCACCAAGCGCCGCCGTCGCCTGGAGCTCGAGCCGCCGCGTCCTGTCACTCCCCTCGCTGGATCCTCGTCGTCGCCAGCCTCTGGTTGCTGAGCCGCCGCCGGGAATGGGTTCCCTGGCCCCGGATCCGCGTCCTCCCTCTCCGGATCTGGCCTCTCCGGCCAGTCCCCGTCGACCACCGCCCCGCCATTCCTCCCGCCGCCGGCCTCGTCCCGCTCGGGGGAACGACGACGCCCAGTGCGGCCTCGCCTCGCACGGGGCCGGCCTGCGACCTCGTGGGCCCGATCCAGCGTCGGCTCATCCAGCTCCTCTCCCGCGGCCCTGCCGTACTGCGAGGCCGGCCACAACCCAGGCCCGCCTCCAACTCCCTCCAGGGCCCGCAGCCAAGGCCACTAGCCCAGCTACCTCTCTCCTCCTAACGGGCTGAGCCTGCTGTGGTGAGCCCACCTCCTCTGCTCTATACGACGCCCTGAGCGTAGGATATTATCTTGCGCTCACTTCTGTTGTATGCGTTTTTGACTAAGTCCCAGAATTGATGTTTCCTGATGCATTGTTATGAGTGTAATAACTTTTTGTGTGCTTGTCCAAATTGAGTGTATAATATGTCAAAATGATCGTGGTGATATGCTCTACACTTTGTTCCATTGTGCCATGCTTGTTTGACTTCATCTTGATGCTCTAATCTCTATTGCAAGAGTGCTACTTGTTATAAACTGCTGCTACTTGTTAATTTCATGCCATGTTTGAGATATGATAACTTGGTGCATGTTTATCCAAATGATACATATGATATGTAAAAATGTTCATTATGAAGTGTACTACATGATGGTTGCTGTAGGATGCTTGTTGAGTCCATATTGCCATGTTAATCTCAGTTGCAAAAGTGCATTTGGCTGTTAAGTTCTGAAACTTGTTATGAGATGCTGATTTCAATTGCTCTGCTATTGATGTGTTTGTCCTCATGCCACATGTCTAGATGTTTTAGAAGCACCATAATATGGTCTTTGAAGTGGTGCAAACCTCTTTCCATGATATGCCTTGTGTTGACTTAAACATGCTTGTAAACATGCCATGTTGTTGTTACTGTTTTATACTTAGTGAAAAACTGCTAAGTCTAGAATCTGTCATAACCTGATGCTATGTTTGCTTGATGCCCCACTCAAATCCATGCTTGCTAAGTCTGGATAATTTTATTGCAACTTGCCATGCTTATTTAAATGTGTTCTAGCAAGCTTGTGGGTGTGTTATAAGTTCCTACTTGTTAAGTATCATGTCTAATTCACATCCATGCCTCTTGTTAACATGTTTGGGTGATTTAGCTTATATTTACATTGATCCAAAGTTGCTATGTGGCTGTTAACTTCAACTTGTTGTTATATCGTGTTTCATGTGTATCTTTTAGCCCGTTCCTCCGTTTTGAGTGTTTTCTATATGAAACTTGACTAGAATTTCGTGTAGATCATCATGGTGCATGTTAGCCTGCTGTTTAACAACTTTAACTTAAGGTTTGTTCAGATCTGGACTAATTTCAAACTATGCATATGAGGACTTTCCGGATTTGTTATATCTAGTTTCCGGCCTCATTTAAACTTGTTGACTTGTGTTGTTTTTCTGTGCTTCCTACCTTGCCATGTATTGCACCATATATAGACTTGTCTTGCATCATACTTGCTTGAGCATATTGTCATGTTCTTGTGTTGTTTTTCTGTGCTTCCTACATTGCCATGTATTGCATCATATATAGACTTGCCTTGCATCATACTTGCTTGAGCATATTGTCATGTTCTTGTGTTGTTTTTCTGTGCTTCCTACCTTGCCATGTATTGCATCATATATAGACTTGTCTAGCATCATACTTGCTTGAGCATATTGTCTTGTTCTTGTGTTGTTTTTCCGTGCTTCCTACCTTGCCATGTATTGCATCATATATAGACTTGTCTTGCATCATACTTGCTTGAGCATATTGTCATGTTCTTGTGTTGTTTTTCTGTGCTTCCTACCTTGCCATGTATTGCATCATATATAGACTTGTCTTGCATCATACTTGGTTGAGCATATTGTCATGTTCTTGTGTTGTGTGTTTACCATATTGCTTGCTTCTTCTCGTTAGTGCTTGTTCCGTTGCGATCGTGAGGATTCGTTCGTCTACTCGTGGTTCATCTTCAAGGCTTCTTCTTCGTCTTCTTCACGGATCCGTTCTTCTTCCTTGCGGAATCTCAGGCAAGATGACCATACCCTTGGATACCTTTACTATCATTGCCATTGCTTAGTGTCTCGATGCTATCGTTACATGTCGCGCTACCCATCATTATTGTTAGCCCCTCTCCTTGTTGCCATGAACCTCTAACCTTTGACACCTTCCTAGCAAACCATTGTTTGGCTATGTTACCCGCTTGCTCAGCCCCTCTTATAGCGTTGTTAGTTGCAGGTGAAGATGAAGATTGATCCATGTCGGATCTTGATGCTTTGGAATATCACAATATCTATTATTATTATTAACACACCTATATACTGGGCATGGGTGGAAGGCTTGGCCTTTTGCTCAGTGTTTTGTTCCACTGATGCCACCTTAGGCGCCGATAAACCGCCATTATGTTCCTTGATTTTGCGTTCCTTACACGGTTGGGTATATGGGGACCCCTTGACAGTTCGTCTTTGAATAAAACTCCTCCAGCAAGGCCCAACATTGGTTTTAATTTGCCTCATAATAACAACTTAATTAATTAATTAAAATTGCATAGGGGGTCGCGCCCTCGGGATTCTTTTCTACATAGCAGGGGGGCCAGTGCTGATGGTGTTGGTCCCAAACGGGGAGACTGCGGGGCCACCACAGGGAAACTCGAGGATTGGCTCCCGTAGGATCACCTATCCGGCTGTGGCCTGAGACGAGATATGCGCGGCTACTATCAGGGTGTCGGCACACCGGGAGGTCTTGCTGGACTTGTTTTACCATTGTCGAAATGTCTTGTGCACCGGGATGCCGAGCCTGATCGGATTTCCCTAAGATAGGGGGTAATAATTATTATTACTTCAGCTAATCGTGAGAGCTTGTGATGGGCTAAGTTGGGACACCCCTACAGGGTTATGATCTTTTGAAAGCCGTGCCCGCGGTTATGTGGCAGATTGGAATTTGTTAATGTCCGATTGTAGAAAACTTGACAGAGGATCCGAGATAAAACACACAACTGTGTGAGTAACCGTGACTGTCTCTTTTCACTTTGAGAAGAGAACACGGTGGGGTTATGTTTGACTCGTAGGTAGTTCAGGATCTTTAGCGATCATTACTAGTTTGCGACCGTTTGCGTAGATGCTCATCTTATTATTGTACTCGTAAGTTAGCCACCATACATATTGCTTAGTCGCTGCTGCAACCTCACCACTTTACCTCTCCATACCTATTGAGCTTTGCTAGTCTTGTTACCCATGGTTATGGGATTGCTGAGTCCTCGTGGCTCACAGATACTACAACAACAGTTGCAGGTGCAGGTTTTCCGATGTCTTGACGTGAGAGCAATGATCGTTGTGTTGGAGTTCTTTCTTCTTCTTCTTCTTGTTCTTTAGTCTTGGGTTAGGTTCCGGGTCGGGAGCCTGGGATAGCAGATGGATGTCGTTGTTCTTTTCATGTTTGCATCCGTAGTCGGATGCCTTGTATTGATGTTGTTGTATTCATGTGACTTGTATGTATTGTTGTATCCCCCATGTATGTATGTAATGGTACGATGTAACGATATCCATCTTGCTAAGCGCCCGAAATGCGGTTGTGCCCCAATCATGTAAGTGTCACGTGATCGAGATAGAATCGCATCTTGAGCCTGACAATTAAGGACTTCTCCAAAATCTCGAGGCCTCTGACTAATCTCTTACAGAAAGATATTCCTTTTGTCTTTGATGATGATTGTCTTGAAGCATTTGAAATACTTAAGAAAGCATTGATCTCTTCACCTATTGTCCAACCTCCTGACTGGAATTTACCCTTTGAGATTATGTGCGATGCTAGTGATTATGCTGTAGGATCTGTTCTTGGGCAAAGAGTTGATAAGAAATTGAATGTTATCTAGTATGCTAGTAAAACTATAGATAGTGCCCAAAGAAATTATGCTACCACTGAGAAAGAATTTTTAGTAGTTGTGTTTGCTTGTGATAAGTTTAGACCCTATATCATTGATTCTAAAGTAACTATTCACACTGATCATGCTGCTATCAAATACCTTATGGAAAAGAAAGATGCTAAACCTAGACTTATTAGATGGGTTCTTTTGCTGCAAGAATTTGACTTGCATATTATTGATAGAAAAGGAGCTGAGAACCCCGTTGCAGATAACTTGTCTAGGTTAGAGAATATACTTGATGGCCCACAACCTATTGATGATAGCTTTCCTGATGAACAACTAGCTATCATAAGTACTTCTCATACTGCTCCTTGGTATGCTGATTATGCTAATTACATTGTTGCTAAGTTTATACCACCTAGCTTCACATACCAGCAAAATAAAAAGTTCTTCTATGATTTGAGACATTACTTCTGGGATGACCCACATCTTTATAAAGAAGGAGTAGATGATATTATTAGACATTGTGTACCTGAGCATGAATAGGAACAGATCCTACGCAAGTGCCACTCCGAAGCCTATGGAGGACACCATGCGGGAGATAGAACTGCACACAAGGTATTGCAATCCAGTTTTTATTGGCCTACTCTCTTCAAGGATGCTCGTAAGTTTGTCTTATCTTGTGATGAATGTCAAAGAATTGGTAATATTAGTAGACGTCAAGAAATGCCTATGAATTATTCACTCATTATTGAACCAGTTGATGTTTGGGGCTTTGATTATATGGGACCTTTTCCTGCCTCTAATGGGTACACACATATTTTAGTTGCTGTTGATTACGTTACTAAGTGGGTAGAAGCTATTCCAACTAGTAGTGCTGATCATAACACCTCTATTAAGATGCTTAAAGAAGTTATATTTCCGAGGTTTGGAGTCCCTAGATATCTGATGACTGATGGTGGTTCACACTTTATTCATGGTGCTTTCCGTAAGATGCTTGCTAAGTATGATGTCAACCATAGAATTGCATCACCTTATCGCCCACAGACTAGTGGTCAAGTAGAACTTAGTAATAGGGAGTTGAAATTAATCTTGCAAAAGACAGTTAATAGGTCTAGAAAGAATTGGTCCAAGAAACTAGATGATGCATTATGGGCCTATAGAACTGCATACAAAAATCCTATGGGTATGTCTCCATATAAGATGGTATATGGAAAAGCATGTCACTTACCTCTTGAGCTAGAACATAAGGCATATTGGGCTGTTAAAGAGCTCAACTACGATTTCAAACTTGCCAGTGAAAAGAGGTTATTTGACATTAGCTGTCTTGATGAGTGGAGAACCCAGGCTTATGAGAATGCCAAGCTGTTTAAAGAAAAAGTTAAAAGATGGCATGACAAAAGAATACAAAAGCGTGAATTTAATGTAGGTGATTATGTCTTGCTATTCAACTCCCGTTTAAGATTTTTTGCAGGAAAGCTTCCCTCCAAGTGGGAAGGACCTTACATTATCGAGGAGGTCTATCGTTCCGGTGCCATAAAAATCAACAACTTCGAAGGCACAAATCCGAAGGTGGTGAATGGTCAAAGGATCAAACATTATATCTCAGGTAATCCTATAAATGTTGAAACTAATATTATTGAAACCATAACCCCGGAGGAATACATAAGGGGCACTTTCCAGAATGATTCAGCCTCCGAAAAGGAAAAGGTATGTGATACGGTAAGTAAACCGACTCCAAAACAGTTCTAAAGGTAAATTTTCTCCGTTTTGGAATATTTAGAAAAATAGAAAAATAATCCACAGTCCGGAGAAGACACGAGGCCTCCTCGAGGGTGGGGGGCGTGCCCCCTGCCTCGAGGACACCCCGTGTGTTCCCCGGACTCCGTTTTCTTGTGGGTTACTCCTTTCGTTCGGGAAAAATTCATTATATATACTCCCAAAGGTTTTGACCTCTGTATCACGCAGAAATCCTCTGTTTTCGTTTCGAGCTATTGTTTTTGACAAATCTAGATCATCATGGCGTCCTCCAACACCCCCAAGGACTAGTTCTTCGAGAAGGTCGTCAACCCCTACCTTGCAGAGGTGCTGCACCACCCCAAAACCATGGAGTTGCATGAGGGGGTGCTGCACATCCGTGATGTTGAGGGGCCGAGAAGGACCGGAAGCGTGGAGACATGACTCGAAGCAATGGAGCAACAAGTTTTCAAGTGCCAAGGATCTTCGGGAAAGCCATCTCCAATCTTCAAGAGAAGATCGATCACCTCCAAGCCCAGATCTATGACCCGCAGAACCAAAACTGTGAGTATGAATATAGATTCAAGAACATGAGTTTGGCTGTAGATTTGAGTATCCCGGAGACTCGATCATCCTTCTACGGGGGCAACCCATGCTTTCGAAGACGAGCAACAAGCCTACATCAGCAACAACTCCATCATCACCAACCCCGAAGAAGGAGACATACTCATATGGGTATGGGCACTCCCCTTGGCAACTGCCAAGCTTGGGGGAGTGACCCCGGTATCGTATCACCATCACTCCTATCTTTACCGATTTACTTAGTTCAATCCTTTTGGTAGTATCTTGATCTATTAGAATAAAGTTAGCATGATCTAGTTGTGAGATTTTGCCTTGTGAGCTTTATCCTTTGTAATCGAGTCCGTGAGCTATATAATAAAGATTAGTGTTGAGTCAAGGGCTTGATTTCCTCACTCGGGTCATGATAAAAGGAAAGAAAACGTAAAGAGTATCAAAGAGATCATATCGATCTTATGGGAAGTAATGACTTCACATACAAGAGTATGATAAATAAAAGTTGTTGGGAGGTGACAAACATAGTTTTGGTCATCGTTGCAATTAATAGGAAGTAACAAAAGAAGAGAGGCTTCACATACAAATATACTATCTTGGACATCTTTCATGATTGTGAGCACTCATTAAAGTATGACATGCTAAAGAGTTGATGTTGGACAAGTAAGATAACATAATGGGTTATGTCCTCTTATATCTGAAATAAAGTATATTGTCATGGATCTTCCAACATGTTGAGCTTGCCTTTCTTCCTCATGCTAGCCAAAACTCCTCGCACTAAGTAGAGATACTACATGTGCTTCCATATATCCTTAAACCCAGTTTTGCCATGAGAGTCCACCATACCTACATATGGATTGAGAAAGATCCTTCCAAGTAAGTTGTCATGTTGCAAATCCGCTAAAATATGTATGATTTATTAGTGTGGGAGAAATTAGATTTATATGATCTTGTGATATGGAAGTAATAAAAGCGACATACTTCATAATAAAGGTCCTTATCACAAGTGGCAATATAAAGCGAAGTTCTTTTATGCTAAGACTTTGTGCATCCAACCATAAAAACACATGACAACCTCTGCTTCCCTCAATGAAGGGCCTATCTATTATTTCTATCTTATATGCGTCAAGGTGAAGCCCACCTTTCCCTTGTACATTTTATCCTTTGGCAAGCACATTGTGTTGGAAAGATCCAGACATATATACCCACTCGGATGTAAGTTTTCATGATCTATTACTGTCGGGGATATACCCCGCGGCGTAACACGGCCGGAAGTATAACCCGACTGGATTAGGCGTTTCATTAGTAAACCGCCGGAGGATTGACGACTTATGAGTCTGGCGGCTCACTGGTCTGGCGATTCACGAGCCTGGCGACTCATTGGTGATCCGGTGGATGTTTTAGATGAATGACAAGGCCCAAGGCCCAGAAGGCCGGACCATGTTATGGTGGGCCGGTTTATGAAGAAAGCACAAGGAATATTCTCCTACAAAGGAAGCAAGACTAGGACTCTTTGTAATAGAGTAATCCTAATCCTACTAGGACTAGTCATGTAACCCGCCCCTTCAACATATATAAGGAGGGGCAGGGCTCCCCAAAGAGGGACAAGTAAGAAGAAACAATTTCTAGGGCTAGACAAAAAGAGCCGATGGACCGGCGACACCGTGAGGGTCATAATGAGATCTAGCCTCAAACAAAATGTAGGGCTATTACCGGATGATGTTTCCCGGGGCCCGAAGCTGTCTAAATCACTGTCTTGCATTGCGTCTCTCGATTCCGCTCAATCCCTCTCAAGCTACCACATAGATGCGTTGGCCTCACGACTAAGTCCTTACCTAGGACATCAGCCGTGACAATTCCACGACAATTACTGTTGACATTACCCTTGAGGTAAAAGGTTGGGATGCAACACCATAAGCCCCTATCTTTCTCTATGTCCGATTAACACTCCATAAACATAAGTATTGCGTGAGTGTGAGCAATTGTGAAAGACTATATGATAGTTGAGTATGTAGGCTTGCTGAAAAGCTCTTATATTGACTCTTTCCGATGTTACGATAAATTGCAATTGCTTCAATGACCGAGATCAAAGTTTGTTAGTTTCCAATGAAGTTTATGATTCATACTTGATATTGTGGATGAATTGTTACTTTAGCATAAGAATCATATGACTATAATTATATAAGTTGTTGTTATGAGAATGATCATGATGCCCTCATGTCTGTATCTTGTTTTTTTGACACCTCTATCTCTAAACATGTGGACATATTTTTCGATATCGGCTTTCACTTGAGGACAAGCGAGGTCTAAGCATGGGGGAGTTGACACGTCCATTTTGAATCATGCTTATAAGTTGATATTTATTGCATTATGGGTTGTTCATACATGTTCTGTCACAATACTTATGCCTTTTCTCTCTTATTTTGTAAGGTTTACATGAAGAGGGAGAATGTCGGCAGCTGGAATTCTGGGTTGGAAAAGGAGCAAACTCTGGAAACCTATTTTGCACAACTCCAAAAGCCCTTAAACTCCACAGAACATCGTTTTGGAAAATATCAAAAATATATGGCGAAAGAAACCCATGAGAGGGGCCACCGACTGGCCTCGAGGGTGGGGAGCGCACCCCCTTCCCATGGCGCGCCCCCTGCCTCGAGGGCCAGCCGACATGCCCCCGGTGCCCATCTTCTCCTATATGAAGCGTTTTGACCTGGAAAAAATGAGGAGGAGGCTTTCGGGACCAGACACTGCCGTCTCGAGGCGGAAACCAATCAAGGGCTCCGGGAGAGCTGTTCTGCTGGGGATACTTCCCTCCGGGAGGGGGAAATCGTCACCGCCGTCATCACCAACAACTCTCCCATCTTGAGGAGGGCAATCTTGATCAACATCTTCACCAGCACCATCTCCTCTCAAACCCTAGTTCATCTCTTGTATCCAATCTTTGTACCCAAACCTCAGATTGGTACCTGTGGGTTGCTAGTGGTGTTGATTACTCCTTGTAGTTGATGCTAGTTGATTTATTTGGTGGAAGATCATATGTTCAGATCCATTATGCATATTAATACCCCTCTGATCATGAACAATATTATGTCTTGTGAGTAGTTACTTTTGTTCCTGAGGACATGGGAGAAGTCTTGCTATTAGTAGTCATGTGAGTTTGGTCTTTGTTCGGTATTTTGATGAGATGTATGTTGTCTCTCCTCTAGTGGTGTCATGTGAACGTCGACTACATGACACTTCACCATTATTTGGGCCTAGAGGAAGGCATTGGGAAGTAATAAGTAGATGATGGGTTGCTAGAGTGACAGAAGCTTAAACCCTAGTTTATGCGTTGCTTCGTAAGGGGCTGATTTGGATCCATATGTTTCAGGCTATGGTTAGGTTTACCTTAATACTTCTTTTGTAGTTGCGGATGCTTGCATTAGAGGTTAATCATAAGTGGGAGGCTTGTCCAAGTAAGGGCAGCACCCAAGCACCGGTCCACCCACATACCAAATTATCAAAGTACCGAACGCGAATCAGATGATCATGATGAAAACTAGCTTGACGATAATTCCCATGTGTCCTCGGGAGCGCTTTCCTTTATATAAGAGTTTGTCTAGGCTTGTCCTTTGTTACAAAAAGGATTGGGCCACCTTGCTGCACTTTATTTACTTTTACCGTTTGTCACTTGCTACCAATTATCTTATCACAAAACTATCTGTTACCTATAATTTCAGTGCTTGCAGAAAATACCTTACTGAAGACTGCCTATCATTTCCTTCTGCTCCTCGTTGGGTTTGACACTCTTACTTATCGGAAGGACTACGATAGATCCCCTACACTTGTGGGTCATCATTGTTACAGGCTATAAAATGGTAATTGACTTTAGAAAATTAAATAAAGCTACTAGAAAAGATCATTACCCTCTGCCTTTTATTTATCAAATGCTTGAAAGATTATCTAAGCACACACACTTTTGCTTCCTTGATGGATATTCCGTCTTTTAAAAAATACCTGTTTCTCAACCTGATCAAGAATAGACCACTTTTACTTATCCATTTGGAACTTATGCTTATAGACGTATGCCTTTTGGTTTATGTAATGCACCTGCTACCTTCCAAAGATGCATGATGGCTATATTCTCTGACTTTTGTGAAAAGATCGTTGAGGTTTTCATGGATGAATTTTCTGTTTATGGGAAGTCTTTTGATGATTGTTTAAGCAATCTTGAGCGAATTTTGTAGAGATGCGACAAACAAATCTCATCTTGAATTGGGAGAAGTGCCACTTTATGGTTAATGAAGGAATTGTCTTGGGTCATAAAATTTCTGAAAGAGGTATTGAAGTGGACCAAGCTAAGGTTGATGCTATTGAGAAAATGCCATGTCCCAAGGACATAAAAGTTATTCGTAGTTTCCTAGGCCATGCTGATTTCTCTAGGAGGCTTATTAAAGACTTCACTAAAATTGTAGGCTCCTTACTAGTCTCTTGCAATAGGATACTACTAGCATAATGAATAACATTTAGTTTCTTATCAACTCTTTCTCCAACGTATCTATAATTTATGAAGTATTCATGATATTTTATTATCATTCTTGAATGTTTTATGATACGTCTCCAATGTATCCATAATTTTTTATTGTTCCATGCTATTATATATTCTGTTTTGGATGCTTAATGGGCTTTATTATACACTTTTATATTATTTTTGGGACTAACCTACTAACCCAAGGCCTAGTGCAAATTGTTTTTTTGCCTATTTTAGAGTTTCACAGAAAAGGAATATCAAACGGAGTCCAAACGGAATGAAACCTTCGGGAGAGTTATTTTTGGAACAGTATCTTCACAGAAGACTTGGAGTACACGCGAGGGAACGATGGAGGTGGCCACGAGGGTCTAGGGCGCGCCCCCTCCCCCTGGGCATGCCCCCACCCTCGTGGTCCCCCTCTGGTTCCCCCGATGCCCTCCTTCCTCCTATATATATCCATATACCCTGAAAACATCGAGGCAACAGAGAAAACCCTAATTCCACCGCCGCAACCTTCTGTTCCCGTGAGATCCCATCTTGGGGCCTGTTCTAGAGCTCCGCCGGAGGGGGGTTCTACTATGGCGTGCTTCTACATCAACACCATAGCCTCACCAATGAGTTGTGAGTAGTTTACCACAGACCTTCGGGTCCATAGTTATCAGCTAGATGGATTCTTCTCTCTTTTTGGATCTCAATACAAAGTTCTCCTCGGTCTTCGAGGAGATCTATTCAATGTAATCTTTTAGCAGTGTGTTTGTCGAGATCCGATGAATTGTGGGTTTATGATCAAGATTATCTATGAACAATATTTGATTCTTTTTTGAAATCTTTTATGTATGATTATAATATCCTTGCAAGTCTCTTCGAATTATTGGTTTGGTTTGGCCTACTAGATCTATAGTTCTTGAAATGGGAGAAGTGCTTGGCTTTGGGTTCAATCTTGCGGTGTCCTTTCCCAGTGACAGCAGGGGCAGCAAGGCACGTATTGTATTGTTGCCATCGAGGATAAAAATATGGGGTTTATATCATATTGCTTGAGTTTATCCCTCTACATCATGTCATCTTGCTTAAAGCATTACTCTGTTCTTATGAACTTAATACTCTAGATGCATGCTGGATAGCGGTCGATGTGTGGAGTAATAGTAGTAGATGCAGAATCATTTCGGTCTACTTGTCACGGACGAGATGCCTATATATAATGATCATGCCTAGATATTCTCATAACTATGCGCTATCAATTGCTCGACAGTAATTAGTTCACCCACCGTAGAATTCTGCTATCATGAGAGAAGCCACTACTGAAACATATGGCCCCCGGGTCTATCTTTATCATATTACTTTCCCTTCAATTTCTGTTGTCGTTGCTTATTTGCTTTATTTACTTTCTGTTCTTATACTAATAATACCAAAAATATTATACTATCCTATCTATTAGATCTCACTTCTCTAAGTGACTGTGAAGGGATTGACAACCCCTTATCGCATTGGCTGCGAAGTTCTTATTTGTTTGTGTAGGTGCGAGGGACTCACGCGTGGTCTCCTACTGGATTGATACCTTGGTTCTAAAAAACTGAGGGAAATACTTACGCTACTGTGCTGCATCACCCTTTCCTTTTCGAGCGAGTACAATGCAAGCTCGAGAAGTAGCATTTTACAATCATTTTATAGCAACTTTATATCATTTTTTGGGACTAACCTATTAACTCAGTGCCAGTTGTTGTTCTTTGCTTGTTTTTTACATCGCAGGAAATCAATATCAAACGGAGTCCAAACACCGCGAAACTTTTTGGAGATTTTTTATGGTCTAGAAGACACCCAATGGACCAAAGCTGCACCTGGGGGGTGCCCCGTGGGGGGCACAACCCACCAGGGCGCGCCAGGCCCCCCTGGCGCGCCCATGTGGGTTGTGCCCACCTCGGTGGCCTCCTGCACCCACTCTTTACCCTATAAATTCAAAAATATTCCGTAAACCCTTGGGGTGAAGCTAGATCAGAAGTTCTGCCATCGCAAGGCTCTGTAGTCCACGAGATCCAATCTAGAGCCCTTTTTGGCACTCCGCCGGAGGGGGGAAATCATCACCGGTGGCCATCTTCATCATCCCGGTAGCCACCATGGTGAGAAGGGAGTAGTCAACCCTTGGGGCTGAGGGTTTGTACCAGTAGATATGTGTTTAATCTCTCTCGCGCGCGATCTCGAGGTGTCACGATCTTGATATATTATGGGCTTTGTTAACATAGATGGATCATATGATGTTTCTCCCCTCTCTACTCTTGTTGTGATGAATTGGATCTTTACCCTTTGAAGTTTTGTCATGTCGGATTGAATGTTCAGATTTGAGAACACTTGATATATGTCTTGCAATTGAATACTTGTGGTGACAATGGGGTATCATATTGATTCACTTGATGTATGTTATGGCACTAAACTTGCAGATTCCCACGATGACATTGGGGTAATCTATGCATAGGGGTTGATGCATCTTTTTATTATCTTTTCTCCGATAGAAACTTTGGGTTCTCCTTGTAGTTCTTTGTGTGGATTTAATATTATGATCATAAAGTTGTTTGATGCATATCATAGAATCAACTCATGGATATTTGTGGTGACATTGGAATATCTAGGTGACATTGGAGTTGGTTGATGTGTTTCATATGGTGTTATTTTAGTACGAACTCTTGGTTAGATTGATCAAAAAGAATAGCTTTGTGTTATTTTAGTACGAACTCTAGGATAGATTGATCAGAAAGAATTGCTTTGAGGTGGTTTCGTACCCTACAAACAATTTCTATCGTTTGTTCTCCGCTAACAGGAACTCGGGAGTGATTCTTTATTACACTTTGAGGGATAATCACATGATCCAACTATGTTAGCATTGTTGAGAGATTGCGCTAGCGAAAGTACAGACCCTCGGCCTTATTTTCTAAGCATTGCAATACCGTTTGTGCTCACTTTGTCACTTGCTACCTTGCTATTTTTTATTGTTCCTACTACCAAAATCAATATCTACTATCCATATTACACTTGTATCACCATCTTTTCGTCGAACTAGTGCACCTATACAATTTTCCATTGTATTGGGTGTGTTGGGGACACAAGAGACTTTTTATTATTTGGTTGCAGGGCTGTTTGAGAGAGACCATCTTCATCCTACATATCCCACGGATTGATAAACTTTAGGTCATCCACTTGAGGGAAATTTGCTACTGTCCTACAAAACTCTGCGCTTGGAGGCCCAACACGAGTCTACGAGAACAAGTTGTGTAGTAGACATCAAGCTCTTTTCCGGCGTCATTATCGAGGAGGTGAGTGCATGAAGATATATCTTTAGATCTTGCAATCGAATCTTTTAGTTTCTTGTTTTATCACTAGTTTGGTTTTGTAAAAGAAAACTATAAAAAATGGAAATGAGGTTGCATCATATTATTGATCAGCTTTATAATATGTTTCTTGAACATGATGGATCAGAAAATTGTGCTCAATTGTTAGAAGAAGAAGTCAGTAAAATGTTTGGCACAAAATATTTGAATGATGAGCATGCTTGCAATGTTGTTAGTATGAATTCTTTGGATATCCAAAATGCTAATGATTATTGCACTAGTCACGAGAAAAATGTTTCTTATAAGCATGTCTATTTTTGTGGTGTGGAAAGACTTTGTGAAGACATGCCTCATAGGGATGATAGATTTTGCAAGAATCATAAACACGATGAAACCAATCGATGGCTCAAAGTGATAGATGAGTTTTCTACAAAATTATGTTCTCTTTATCCTATTACTTGTGATCTTTGCAATAAAGTTGGTCACCTTAATTTCCAATGCATGCTTTTTCATGATCGAATCAGGTCCAAATATTGCAATAAATTGATCACCGTTGAACTTTACAATGAACTTTGTTTATAATTGGGGTGTGAAGAATTTACACATAAGAATTCTCTATTGGTTTTCCCATCATTCTATAGTTGGCAATATATATGTGTGTGTTTTGTGTGGTAAATTGCAATGAAAAATGCTTATATTGCCAACTATAGAATGATGGGAAAACCAATATAATATAAAAGGAATACTAATGAAAGGGTAAAGATTTCCACTTTCCCTCCTATTTTCTCCCATAATGTGATAGGTGACGAGGAGGAGCTCCCTATTCAACCAATCTCATCAATAAGAAGCTCGAATTTTTTTTAAACCCACACATGATGTGGTGAAGAAGAAGAAAAGAAGAAAGAAGAGAGGTAAAAAGGTATATTTCCCAAATAATGTTGCTCCTATTATTGTTGTGCCTCATGAAAATGAATCAAAAATAATTGTGGAAGATGATGCACTTGATGATGATATTGCTTCCTTGTCTTATGGCACAATGTCCGGGAGCACTATGGATGATGATTTTGTCATGCCTATTGCTTGTTGTGATGATTATGATTGGGAAGATAATTATACTTATTATAATCTTGGAAATCTTTTTGGCACCAACTTGGGAAAATATGATGATAGCAATTGTTATACCGTTGGTGCTATTCACACTATTAATGATGATAGTGATTATGCTTATGATTTTCCAAGCCACAAGCTTGGGGATGCTATGTTTGATGAGAATGGCATATTGGAGAATTTATTTCCTGCAATTAATGTTTGTCCCAAGCTTGGGGATGTTATGCTTAATGAGGATGATCTTTTTAGCCCCCCTACTTTGAATGATCAAAATTGCTATGATGGTTGCATGTCTCCTATCTATGATGAGAACAAACTTGCTACTTATGATGATTATTGTGATGATACTTATATTATAAAAATTAGTGATACTTATTGTCATAATTTTGAATATCCTTTTTACTGAACATTATTCTTGTAATGTGGAAACAATTTATAGTATTCGAGTTTCATATGATACTCCCACCATTGTGAATGAGAAGAAATTTTCTTATGTGGAGAGTAATAAAATTTCTATGCTTGTGGATCATGAAAATAATGCTTTATGTGATGGCTATATTTACGAATCTATTCATGATGCTATTGAAAATTATTATGAGAGAGGAACTTATGATTCATGATGCTCTCTTTATGTTTCAATTCATATCTTTCATGTGAGCATCATTGAAATCATCATGCCTAGCTAAGTGGCATTAAAGAAAAAGCGCTTGTTGGGAGACAACCTAACACTTATACCTACTGTTTTTGTGTGTTCACATCATATATTCTACTGTAGTAATCATGTTTTATAGTTTTTGTTTCAATAAAGTGCCAAGCAAAGCCTTAGGATCATGTTGGGTGATAGTAGATCTGATCTTGCTGAAAAACATAAAATTTTGCGCTCACGACAAAAATTCTCAACTTTAACAGAAGAGTGATTTTGAGTTGATTCTTTTTGCAGAAGATTAATATACAAAATTTTCATGTGATCCTAATTTTTTCATGATTTTTAGAGTTGCAGAAGTATGGTGAATGCTTATATCATTACAGACCGTTCTATTTTTGACAGGTTCTGTTGTTAATGCATAGTTTGCTTGTTTTCTAGTTTCCATGGCTTATATTGATCAATATAAATTGTAGAAATGATACGCTACATTAGTCATTGTGTGAAAACAATTATGAATCTTGTCTTTGATAGAACCTAAAGCGAATGATTCGTTTTATCATTCTAACCCATCTCACGAAGTTTTGTTAAGTTTTGTGTGATTGAAGTTTTCAAGTTTTGGGTGAGATATCGACATGAGGAGAATAAGGAGTGACAAGACCCTAAGCTCGGGGATTCCCAAGGCACCACAAGGTAATACTCAAGGAAGATCCAAGCTTCTAAGCTTGGGGATGCCCCGAAAGGCATCCCCTCTTTCGTCGCCAACATTGTCGGTAACCTCACTTGGAGCTATGTTTTCATTCGTCACATGATATGTGTTTTGCTTGGAGCGTCAATTTATTTTGCTAGGATTTGCTTGTTGTTATTCATAATAATGTTTTGTATCCTTTATTTTAATAAAAGTGTCAAGGATAGCCTTTACCATGCTTATTTTGCAAGTCTACATGTTGCTGTTTGAAAGCAGAAAGTTTGTCGCTATTGCAAAAATTCTCGAGAAAAGTCAGAATGTGATAAAATGTTGAAACTTTTTGCAAAATAAGCTCTGATAAATTTCCTACAGCATGTAAAAAATTTCAAAAAATTTGAGTTAGGGAAGTATGGATCCCCTTGCATTCTTTACAGATTGTACTGTTTTGGCAGATTGCTGTTATGTTTGCATTGTTTGGATATGTTTGCTTGTTTAATGATTCTATTTCAGGATAAGAGTATTAAATATGCAGAGGCATTTAGTATGCAATGTTGAATAATAATTTTAGTGATTTGCTACAGTAGAGAATGATAAGGTTTTTGCATTGGTTTATACTAACTTATCTGATGAGTTCTTGTCGAGTTTTGTGTGGATGAAGCTTTTGAGATTTAGGAAAACCGTGATATGAGAAGAATTAAGGAGACACAAAAGCCCAAGCTTGGAGATGCCCAAGGCACCCCAAGATAATATTTCAAGAAGTCTCAAGCATCTAAGCTTGGGGATGCCCCGGTAGGCATCCCACCTTTCTTCATCAACAATTATCGATCTGAAAGTTTTTAAATAAAATAGAGTCCTCAAATAGTTACCAGGGAGGCTAGGTTAGTGGCATGCACATCCCGTCAACGAAGCTCTTTTCTATGGAATTGCTCTAGTGCTTCACTTATATCTTTTTGAGCACGGTGTGCTTTAGTATTTTTGAAGAAATTCTCTCTTGCTTCAGTTAAATTAAATTGAGAGAAAGAAATATTATGCTCATGATCTTCATTTATAACTTTTTGGAGTATCTTGTCATTTACTCTTGTGCTTCACTTATATCCTATGAGTAAATTCTTGAATAAATTGAATGTGCCTAGTGGTAGCTTTACATCGGGTTTAGAAAGTGAAATCTTTTGAGGCTGGACAATCACAGCATTGGTCATATGAGCAAGTCACAAATAATTAGTATGAGGAAGAGAACTTTCACATGCAAATACACTATCTTGGAAATCTTTTGGGATTGTGAGCCCCCATGAAAATATTATATGCCAAAATTGTTGACGTTGGACAAGGAATACAACATAATGGTTTATGTTTGTTCATATTCACATAGAAGTTATATTGTAATAGATTCTTCAACATGTGGTTCTTGCCCCCCTATCTTTGCTAGCCAAATATTCTGCAGCAAGTAGAGATACTACTTGTGCATCCAAAAACCCTTAAACCCAAATCTTATCTTCAAGAGTCCACCATACCTACCTAAGTATTGAGCAAGATCCTTCAAGTAAGTTGTCATCGGTGCGAAAAGTCAATAAAAATTGCTTCTAAAAGTGTTAGATCATTTAGTGTAAGAGAAAATTGAGTGTTGTGCGAACTTGTGATGGCAAAGAATAAAAGCGACAGACTGCATAATAAAGGTTGCTATCATAAGGGGCAATATAATGTGAAGTTATTTTGCACTAAGGGATTGAGCATACAAACAAATAAGCGCATGTCAACCTCTGCTTCCCTCTATGAAGGGCCTATCTTTTACTTTTCTATATTTACTTTTATACAAAGATTCAATGTTTTCTCTCTATTCCTTTTTTATTTTTCTCCTTTGGCAAGCATCATGTGGTGAGGAAATATCTAGGCACATATGTCCAGCTAAATATGAGTAGCATGAGTTATTATTGTTAACATCACCCAAAGGCGAATACGTTTGGAGGCGAAATTACAAGCCCCTATCTTTCTATGTGTCCGGTTGAAACGTTTTGGTCATGTGTATGCGGTGAGTGTTAGCAATCATAGAAGACTATATGATGGTTGAGTATGTGGAGCTCTTACTTAAACTATGTTGAATAAGTGGAATTACAATTGCTTGGTGATTGAGAACATAGGTTGTTGAGTTTCAAGAGAATTCATTGTTTGAACCTTAACATGTGAATTGGTTGCTACTCTAACATGAGAAGTTTTATAGGAAAGAATTGTTGTTATGATGCTAGGAAAAGTCATTGAAATTGTCATTGATCAAATTTGTGCACTTTTCTAGCATTCACACTTCATAAATTATTTATTTTATCATTTACCTACTCGAGGACGAGTAGGAATTAAGCTTGCGGATGCTGATACGTCTCCAACGTATCTATAATTTATGAAGTATTCATGCAGTTTTATTATCATTCTTGGGTATTTTACAATCATTTTATAGCAACTTTATATCAATTTTTGGGACTAACCTATTGACCCAGTGCTGAGTGCCAGTTGTTGTTTTTCCTTGTTATTTACATCGCGGGAAATTAATATCAAACAGAGTCCAAACACCGCGAAACTTTTTGGAGATTTTTATGGGCCAGAAGACACCCAATGGGCCAGAGCTGCACCTGGGGGTGCCGCGAGGGGGCACAACCCACCAGGGCGCGCCAGGCCCCCTGGCGCGCCCAGGTGGGTTGTACCCACCTTGGTGGCCTCCCGCACCCCCTGTTTACCCTATAAATTCACAAATATTCCGAAAACCCAAGGGTGAAGCTAGATCAGAAGTTCCGCCGCCGCAAGGCTCTGTAGTCCATGAGATACAATCTAGATCCCTTTCCGGCACTCCACCGGAGGGGGAAATCTTCACCGGTGGCCATCTTCGTCATCCCGGTGGCCACCATGGTGAGAAGGGAGTAGTCCACCCTCGGGGCTGAGGGTTTGTACCAGTAGCTATGTGTTTAATCTCTCTCTCTCGAGCGATCTTGAGATGTCACGATCTTGATATATCATGTGCTTTGTTAACATAGATGGATCATATGATGTTTCTCCCCTCTCTACTCTTGTTGTGATGAATTGAATCTTTACCCTTTGAAGTTTTGTCATGTCGGATTGAATGTTCAGATTTGAGAACACTTGATATATCTCTTGCAATTGAATACTCGTGGTGACCATGGGGTATCATATTGATTCACTTGATGTATGTTATGGCACTCAACTTGCGGATTCCCCCGGTGACATTGGGGTAATCTATGCATAGGGGTTGATGCATGTTTCTGTTATCTTTTCTTCGATAGAAACTTTGGGGTCTCCTTGTAGTTCTTTGTGTGGATTGAATATTATGATCATGAAGTTGTTTAACGCATATCGTAGAATCAACTCATGGATATTTGGGGTGACATTGGAATATCTAGGTGACATTAGAGTTGGTTGATGTGTGTCATATGGTGTTATTGTAGTACGAACTCTTGGTTAGATTGATCGGAAAGAATAGCTTTGTGTTATTTTAGTATGAACCCTAGGATAGATTGATCGGAAAGAATAGCTTTGAGGTGGTTTTGTACCCTACAAACAATTTCTATCTTTTGTTCTCCGCTAATAGGAACTGGGGAGTGATTCTTTATTTCACTTTTAGGGATAATCACATGATCCAACTATGTTAGCATTATGGAGAGATTGCACTAGCAAAAGTACGGACCCTAGGCCTTGTTTTCTAAGCATTGCAATACCGTTTGTGCTCACTTTTGTCATTTGCTACCTTGCTGTTTTTTATTGTTCCTACTACTAAAATCAATATCTACTATCCATATTACACTTGTATCACCATCTCCTCGCTGAACTAGTGCACCTATACAATTTTCCATTGTATTGGGTGTGTTGGGGACACAAGAGACTTTTTATTATTTGGTTGGAGGGTTGTTTGAGAGAGATCATATTCATCCTACACATCCCACGGATTGATAAACCTTAGGTCACCCACTTGAGGGAAATTTGCTACGGTCCTACAAAACTCTGCGCTTGGAGGCCCAACACGAGTCTACAAGAACAAGTTGTGTAGTAGACATCAAGCGTCCAGAAATGCCTATGAATTATTCACTTGTGAACCATTCGATGTTTGGGGATTTGCTTACATGGGACATTTTACTTCCTCTAATGGCTATACACATATTTTGGTTTTTGTTGATTATGTTACTAAATGTGTAGAAGCTATTCCAACTAGTAGTTCTGAGCACAACACCTCTATTAAAATACGTAAGGAAGTTATTTTCCCAAGGTTTGGAGTCCTTAGATATTTAATGGCTGATGGTGGTTCACACTTTATTCATGATGCTTTCCATAAAATGCTTGCCATGTATGATGTTAACCATAGAATTTCATCACCTTATCATCCTCAGTCTAGTGGTCAAGTTGAGCTCACTAACAGAGAAATAAAATTAATTTTGCAAAAGACTGTCAATAGGTCCAGGAAGAATTAGTCTGAGAAATTAGATGATGCACTTTGGGCTTATAGAACAACTTATAAAAATCCTATGGGTATGTCTCCTTTTAAAATAGTTTATGGAAAAGTTTTTCATTTGCCTCTTGAGTTAGAACATAAAGCATTTCGGGCAATCAAAGAACTCAACTATGATTTCAAACTTGCCGGTGAAAATAGGTTATTTGATATTAGCTCTTTAGATGAATGGAGAACCCAAGCTTATGAAAATACCAAGTTATTTAAAGAAAAAGCGAAAAGATCGCATGATAAAATAATCCAAAAGCGTGAGTTCAAAGTTGGAGAATATGTTCTTGTGTACAACTCATGTTTCAGGTTCTTTGCAAGAAAACTCCTGTCTGAATGGGAAGGTCCCTATGTCATCGAGGAGGTTTATCGGTCTGGAGCTATCAAAATAAATAATGCCGAAGGTACAAATCCGAAGGTTGTTAGTGGGCAAAGAATAAAGCATTATATCTCAGGTACGCCCATTAATGTTGAAAGCAATATTATCCTAACTTTAACACCGGAAGAACACATAAAAGAGTCCTTCTGGAACACTCCAAAATAGTGAAAATAAGGAGGTACGTGATACGGTAAGTAAACGGACTCTGAAAAATCCGCAAAAATATTTTTTGTCAGTTTTGGAATATTTAGAAAATAAGAAAATAAGAAACTTCCAGGAAGCGTACCCTGGTGGGCACAAGACACGAGGGCGCGCCAGTGGGTTGTGCCCACCTCGGGCACCTTCTGGACTCCGTTTTTCTACAGATTACTTGTTTCCCAAGATAAAAAATCTTTATATACCCCCAAACCTATTGACCACCGTATCATGGAGAAATCTTCTGTTCTCTTTTCTTGTTGTTTTCGGTCAGATCTAACAAGCTAGGAATCTTGTCTTCCTCCTCCTCCAACCCAATGGAAGAAGATGCTTGGCTGATGAAGATCGAGCTGAAGAGGGAGGAGCCTAAGGACGCCGTAAAGGGAGATGAGGGCAAGGAGGATACTGTAGATCCACCCTCGGCGCCAGAACAAGCACTACCGGCCGAGGAGGAAGAAGAAGATATCCTTAAACCTTACCTTTCTCATCTTACCCCTACTGAAATTTCAGCCTTTCGGGTCATTGAAATAGTCCGTGTGCAGAATAAATACCTCACTCATGAAATATTCTGCATCAAGAGCATATCATCTTCCTTCGGAGTGTCATACGTAGATTAGAAAATCTCTTGTTATTGAAGGACAAGATTGCATCTACTTCATCACCACCATCATCTTCTTCATCACCAAAAGAAAATTGAGTATCGGGTATGGGCACTCCCCTTGGCCTCCCCCAAGCTTGGGGAAGGTGCCCCGGTATCGTATCATCCCCACTATACTTTTACCTTTACTTATTTTAGGTCAATATTTTGCTTTAGAATGAATGAAAGTTTAGTTCGATCCTTTCTTTTTGAGAGTTTGCTTAGTGATCTATCCTTGTAATCGTGTGCAAGATATATAATAAAGTTTAGTTTGAGTTTTTGCTTTCTTTACCTTCCTGTTGCAATAAAAAGAAAGGTTATAAATAAAAAAGGGAAAGGAAATAAATTAGGAAGATCATATGCTAATCTTATGGTAGGTGATGGCACCACATAAGGAAAAGTATAAGTAGAAATTTTGATTAGAGATTGACAAACATAGCATTGGTCAACGATTCAACTCATGAAAGAATTAATAAGGGAAGAGAAGATTCACATATAAATATACTATCCTAGAAATGTTTTGTGATTGTGAGCCCCCATCAAAATATTATATGCCAAAATTGTTGACGTTGGACAAGGAAGACAACTTAATGATTTATGTTTGTTCATATTCACATAGAAGTCATATTGTCATAGATCCTTTAACATGTGGTGCTTGCTCAATATATTTTCTAGCCAAAAACTCCACACTAAGTAGAGATACTACTTGTGCATCCAAAAACATTTAAACCGAAATCTTTTTGAGAGTCCACCATGCCAACCTATGGAGTGAGTAAGATCCCTCAAGTAAGTTGTCGTCAGTGCAATAAGGCAATAAAAATTGCTACTAAAAGTGTGAGATCATTTAGTGTAAGAGAAAATTGAGCGTCACACAAACTTGTGATGGTGAAGAATAAAAGCAATAGACTGCATAATAAAGGTTGCTATCACAAGGGGCAATGCAACATGACGTTCTTTTTCACTAAGGGTTTGAGCATACAAACAAATAAGCGCATGACAACCTCTGCTTCCCTCTGCGAAGGGCCTATCTTTTAATTTTATGCAAAGAGTCAAAGTTTTCTCTCCATTCCTTTTTATTTTATCCTTTGGCAAGCATCATGTGGTGAGGAAAGATCTAGACACATATGTCCAATTGAATATGGGTGGCATGAGTTATTATTGTTGACATCACCCTTGAGGTGAGTACGTTGGGAGGCAAAACTATAAGCCCTATCTTTCTATGTGTCCCATTGAAACGTTTTGTTCATGTGCATGCGGTGAGTGTTAGCAATCATAGAAGACTATATGATGGTTGAGTATGTGGACTTGCCTAAAGGCTCCGATACGTGACCCTTCCTGAAAAGATGATGAATTGTAGTTGCAAAGTTGACTGAGAACATAGTTTGTTGGTTTCTAATAGAGTTTATGCTTTATACTTCAATTGTGTGATGAACTATTACTTGTTCATGAGAAGTCTATGATAAAAGTCTTATGTTTAAATTTGTTGTTGTTATAATAATTTACATGATGCTTCTATGTCCGTATTTTTTTAATCGACACCTCTCTCTCAAAGCATGTGGACATGTTTTTGATTTCGGTTTTCGCTTGAGGACAAGCGAGGTTTAAGCTTGGGGGTGTAGATACGTCCATTTTGCATCATGTTTTCTTACTATTATTTATGATGTTTTTATGAATAATAATGCTTTTTGGAGTAATTATAATGCCTTTTTCTCATAATTTGCACCAAGAGGGAAAATTCGGTAGCTGGAAATCTGGACCTGAAAAAGCTATGTCAGGCCACCTATTATGCACAACTCCAAACAAGCTGAAACTTCACAGAGATTTTTTTATGAAATATTTGAGGAATATTGGAGGAAAGAAGTACCAGAGGGGGCCCACCAGGTGGGCACAACCCACCTAGGCGTGCCAGGGAGCCCAGGTGCGCCCTGGTGGGTTGTGCTCACCCAGGACCACCTCTGGTGCCCATCTTCTGGTATATAAGTCCTTCAGACCTAGAAAAAAAATAAGGAGAATACTTTCGGGACGAAGCGCCGCCGTCTCGAGGTGGAACTTGGGCAGGAGCACTTTTGCCCTCCGGCGGAGCGATTCCGTCGGGGGAAGTTCCCTTCCGAAGGAGGAAATCATCATCATCATCACCAACAACTCTCCCATCTCGGGGAGGGCTATCTCCATCAACATCTTCAATAGCACCATCTCATCTCAAACCCTACTTCATCTCTTATGTTCAATCTTGTTACCGAAACTATAGATTGGTGCTTGTGCATGACTAGTAGTGTTGATTACATCTTGTAGTTGATTACTATATGGTTTATTTGGTGGAAGATTATATGTTTAGATCCAATATGCTATTTAATACCCCTCTGATCTTGGGCATGCTTATCATTTGTGAGTAGTTACCTTTTTTCTTGAGGTCACGGGAGAAATCATGTTGCAAGTAATCATGTGAATTTGATATGTGTTCAATATTTTGATAGTATGTATGTTGTGATTCCCTTAGTGGTGTCATGTGAACGTCGACTACATGACACTTCACCATATTTGGGCCTAAGGGAATGCATTGTGGAGTAGTAATTAGATGATGGGTTGCAAGAGTGACAGAAGCTTAAACCCCAGTGTATGCGCTATTCCGTAAGGGACCGATTGGTTCCAAAAGTTTAATGCTACGGTTAGAATTTATTCTTAATACTTTTCCCGTAGTTGCAGATGCTTCCGGGAAGGTTAATCATAAGTAGGAGGTTTGTTCAAGTAAGAACAACACCTAAGCACTGATCCACCCACATACCAAATTAGCAAAGTAGCGAACACGAATCGAACCAACATGATGAAAGTGACTAGATGAAATTCCCGTGTACCCTCAAGAACGCTTTTCTTATTATAAGAGACCGTCTTGGCCTATCCTTTGCGTCAAAAGGATTGGGCTACCTTGCTGCATCTTTGCTACTACTACTGTTACTTGCTTTTTACAAAATTATCTTGCTATCAAACTACTCAGTTACTTACAATTTCAGCACTTGTAGACATTACCTTGCTGAAAACCACCTGCCATTTCCTTCTGCTCCTCATTGGGTTCGACACTCTTACTTATTGAAAAGAGCTACAATTGACCCCCTATACTTGTGGGTCATCACTCACCAACTGCAGTGGCTCGTGCTCAAAAGGGTCGACGCTCGGCACGCCGCACTCCATCGAGGGCGGCTTCTAGGAAGACAATGCCTACGCAGGGCGAGCCTTCAAAGCGAAAAGAAACGGGGAGCGCTGTCGAGCCCCCTCCTTCATCAATGTAATGCCCAGGATGGGACTATACCTCCTACGTGTCGAGGCACGACTTAAAGGTATAAGCCCATCCTAGAATGATCTCAAGTTTGGTATCTTTGCACAACTCATGTAAAAGAGGGATTAAATTGCAAAAGGAGATAGTTGGCTTACACTCGCCACTTCACACAATACATTACATAAGCAAAACATCATTCAAAACATCACAACCCGACTACGGGTGAAGATCCAAAAGAAAGATACCAAAACAACATAAAGCCACAGGTCAGGGTCGAATCCTAGTAGAAACCACTACTGATCGTCGAAACGTCACTAGCAAACATCCACGATCTTCATCGAGCTTCCAGAGAAGTACTTGAACCAGCTCCTGCATCATTCTCGGCTGAACCTGCATCTGGTGTTGTAGTATCTGTGAGCCACGAGGACTCAGCAATCCCATAACCATGGGTATCAAGACTAGCAAAGCTTTATGGGTAGGAAGAGGTAAAGTGGTGAGGTTGCAGCAGCGGCTAAGCATAATATGGTGGCTAACTTACGAGTACCAGAATAAGATGAGCATCTACGCAAACGGTCGTAAAAGTAGTGATCGCTAAAGATCCTAACTACATACGAGTCAAACATAACCCCACCGTGTTCTCTTCTCAAAATGAAAAGAGACAGTCACGGTTACTCACACAGTTGTGTGTTTTACTTCGGATCCTCTGTCAAGTTTTCTACAACCGGACATTAACAAATTCCAATCTGCCACATAACCGCGGGCACGGCTTTCGAAAGATCATAACCCTGCAGGGGTGTTCCAACTTAGCCCATCACAAGCTCTCACGATTAGCTGAAGTGATAAATATAATATCATCACTCCTTATCTTAGGGAAAATCCGATCAGGCTCGGCATCCCGGTAGCACAAGTCATTTCGACAATGGTAAAACAAGTCCAGCAAGACCTCCCGGTGTGTCGACACCCTGATAGTAGCCGCGCGTATCTCGTCTCAGGACACTACCGGATGGGTGATGCTACAGGTTATACCAGATACCTCGGGTTTCCCCAAGGCGGCCCTGCAGGACCCCCGTTTGGGACCAACACCATCAGCACTGCCCCCCCCTGCTATGTAGAATTAAGAATCCTCGGGTAGCGCTAACTCCCTATGCAAATTTAATTATTTAAATAAGTTGTTATTATGAGCAAATTAAAACCAAAGTTGGGCCTTGCTGGAGGAGTTTTATTCAAAGTCGAACTGTCAAGGGGTCCCCATTTCACCCATCGTGTAAGGAACGCAAAATCAAGGAACATAATGCCGGTTTATCGGCGCCTAAGGTGGCATGAGTGGAACAAAACACCGAGCAAAAGGCCAAGCCTTCCACCCATGCCCAGTATATAGGTGTGTTATTATTTAATAATAGATATTGTGATATAACAATAACAAGTTCCCTCCTGGAACAAACTTCATCTTCACCTGCAACTAACAACGCTATAAGAGGGGCTGAGCAAGCGGGGCTGAGCAAGCGGGTAACATAGCCAAACAGTGGTTTTGCTAGGAAGGTGTCAAGGTTAGAGGTTTCATGGCAACAAGGAGAGGCTGACATAAAAGATGGGTAGCGCGACATGTAACGATAGCATCGAGACAACTAAGCATGGCAATGGTAGAAAAGGTATCCAAGGGTATGATCATCTTGCCTGGAATCCACAAGGGAGAAGAACGGATCCATGAAGAAGACGGAGCAACAGTCGAGCGAAACCTCACAACTCCGGAACGAAACCGAAGCTAACAAGAGAAGCAACCGGAAAGAAGAAACAACACGGTAAACACACAAACACAAACATGGCATACGATGCACAAACAAGTATGATGCATGTCCGGTTTAATTATGCATGGCATGGCAAAGTGCACAAACAAATACTACAAGTTAGGTGGAGCTCAATATGCAACAAGTTGCATATTGACGAAACACCACATGGTAATTATTTAGTTGACTCTCGTTATTTACAAGACAAGATTAACGTGTTTGTTAACATGGCAAGAGGTGAAGCAAAAACAAACTACCTATTAAGACATTTTAAATGAGGCCGGAAATAACAACAACATATCCGGAAAATCCCCATGAGCATGTTTAGTAATTATTAAGCAAACAACAATTAAACATTTTAGTGTTGTTAAATGATGCGGATGACATGATCAAGTTTATGCAATTTTATTAAAAGGTTAACAAGAAGATGATATGAAGTATTGTCACCGTGGTGGAATGAAAAAGAGTGCCACGACAACGATCCGAAATGATGCAAAGGCAACAACTCGGTTCCGGTAACTCGTTGAGAGTCCGGTGCAAAAGGAAAGATGGCGTGAGCGAGTCAAACGAGATGAAAGGTGGGGCGACCCCATTACCGGGTTCCCACGAGTCGGTGACGAGGCAACCGAGGAACATGACAAAAGGCGACACGGGCACGAAGCACACACGGGAAACATTTCATACAACCACAACAAGCATCTCACGGGTCATCCACGGGGTCGTCTCGGGTTATACCTTCGAAGCGTGCGTTTCGGGGCGGGTCGAGATCGTAGTGGAAGTAGTGGTACACGGTCGTAGAGGAAGAAGTCGTTCACGTTCGGAAAGGAAGTAGTCGTTCACGAGATCGCCAATGAGTAGTCGTTCCGTAGAGGGAAGTAGTGGTACACGGGGCGACGGTAGACGTTCGGGCGTCGAATTCGTAGATGTACTTGGCGCATCCATCGTTTCCGGGCGACGGTAGTGGTACATGCCGTAGAGGGAAGTAGTTGTTCTCGTTCATCGGTAGGGGTACTTGTCGCGGCACCGGACGTCTTCGGGGCGACGGTAGTTGTACTTGGCAAGCGATGGTCGTCGTGGTACTTGTCGTCGGGTACTCGTCGAGTCGTCGTTCTCGTAGCGTAGATGTTCAAGTCATCGTAGCCGTTCGGTCGTCGTGGACGTAGTGGAACTTGGTCGGGTTCTCGTTGTAGTCAAACTTGACGGGCTGTCGGCGAGTCTTGACTGGAACCACCGTACCGAAGACGACCGTACGTAACTTGGCGTTCTGCAACTGATGGAACGTCCCCTGCAGCAAAACTAGACGATGCCGGTGCTGTTGCTGGTCACCGGCAGGACTCGCCGGAGAGGACGGGGCGCGGGCCTTGGTGCTGGCTGGGGCGGCACCCAGCGTGGAGGAGGGAGGCCGCGGCGCGAGTAGGAGGTACGGGGCGCTGCTGGAGAGGATGCAGGGCGGCGCCGTACTTGTTGGAGGAGCTCGGGGCGACGAGGCCATGGCGCTGGAGGACGGGGCTTGGGCACTGGATGAGGTAGAGGAGATGGGAGGCCGCGGGGGCCGGCGCTGCTGCTGCGTCGGGGGCCCGACCTTGGCGCGTGGAGGACGGAGCCGAGGCCCTGGATCGGGGAAGGGCGCTCGGGGCCAGGCCGATGGAGGTGCGGTGGAGGACGCCCGAGGCGCGGCGGCCTGGAGACGTAGGCGCGGGCGCGATGAGGCGCTCGGCTCGTGGCCGCGGGCTTCAAGGACGGAGGGAGCGGGGCGCCAGGCGCACGGCCGCTGCCTGGGTTGCGGCGGAAGTGAGCGAAGGGTGCGGCGAGGAAGACAAGGGAGATGAATCGAGGGCCAGAGGAAGAGATCAAAGGAGGGAGAGAAGGGGATCGGGACGAGCGAGGGGATGCGGGATGAGTCGATGGGGTTCGATGGGAGTGGCGGCGGCGGCTTGCGGGAGAGGAGCGATGGGGACTGGGTGCGGGCGATGCGCTAGCTAGGTTAGGGGAAAACGGGCCTGGAGGACTGGAGGCTGAGGCCCAGATGGCTTGGGCCAAAGGAGGAGGAGGCCCAAGAGGCTGGAGGAGAGGGAGGCTGGGAACGGGCTGGTCCAAGAGGACTCGGGCCCTTACTGCCTTTTATTTTTATTTCTTTAGCCAAAATAAAAAGAGAAGAAAGAGTGCGGAGGGTGTTAGGGCAAAAAAAATAGCACATGGGAGTATTTTTCTCGGGCATCATAAAAAGAGCACGGTCCGAGAAAAATAGAAAAGGCGTGATCGGAAAATAATTCCAACATATTTGAATTTACTTCAAATAGTTTTGAACTAAGACTTGATTATTGAAGTGTCCAAAAATGTTCAAATTTTCGGAGGAACCTCGAAACAACAGAAAGAATTATTGGCAAGGTTTTGAAGGAGAAACTCGAAGTAGGAAAAGCATGGGGCAAAATATGCAAGTGTGTGTTGGTGATTCCGAAGCAATGGAATATTTATTAATATAGCTCCATAATTATTAGGAGGCTTTTATATGTTATAAAGAGAAGTCATTCTTCCCTCGATTTAAATGGACCGAAGGTCCACACAATTTATTTAGGTTGAAATGCAAAATTAAAATATGACATGATGGCATGATGACATGATGCAATGCAAAAATAAAAACACAAGCACAAAAGAAACACACGGGCAACCCGGAACATCCGGAATCTTCTGGAATCTTCTGGGACGTCGGTCTTCGGGCGTCACAACTCTCCCACACTAACAGAGGATCTCGACCCGAGATCCTAGAGATATCACCGGGTAAAAACGAAAAAAAGAGGAGGTAAAACAAAGTTGCTTCTTGGACAAACAAGTGAAACCACGAACCTGAGAGGTTGAACAAGTTTAAAAGAAGAATACAACGGAGATGAACAAAGATGAAACACTCCGTTGGAAAAGAGGAACAAGGAGCCTAATGAGAACCTTGTAGGTTGAAAGACATTAAACAAGAGCTTACGAACCAAGAATATGAAACTGCAACGGTATAGCCAAGGAATAAGAATGACATGATTTGGACAGCACTCCGTCTGAAAATGGAAGGAATTGGACAAGAACTTGGCAAGTTGAGATGATACTTGATGAAAACAGCAACATATTGCCTCTGAAACAATTAAAAGAATAGCACAAGGGGTAAGAAAGATTCAGACAACACTCCGGTTAAATGATAAGCAAGGGAAAGAATATGATATCGATAAAAAAACGAGGTGATGGTTGGAGAGAGCAACATCACAAAACCTCCGGAACGAAAGAATAGCATATAATTCAACGAAGGAAATGAACGGAGAGAAAAAGACAACTTCTCCCAAAATTGAATTTGAAAGAGCATCCTTACAAAGAGGGGTTGAACGGAGTTGTTGGAAAAATCAACAACGAAAGAATAAGCTCGTTGTGGGCTTATGGAATTCATCTCAAAATTATGAGGTGACAACCAGCCATTACGAAAACATTTGATTGGATTGAGATCAACAAGGAGATGAAAAACTTATATCACCGGAATGATAAATGAAGAACCTGGGTCATTTATAAGCACCATAATAACAACAATCCTTAGGGAAAGCTTTAGGTGAAATACAACCCAAGATTACTCCAACAAATAAATTGAAAGGTTGGAAAGATCTCCTGAACAAAGAAAATGATGGTTTTAAATATCCCATTCTTGACAACTTGTGAATCATGAAACATGGAGGAAAAATTATCAAGAATGACATAACACCACCTGAAAAGATAAGGTAGAAAGGATTGCACTTCAAAATGCAAGAAGAAGAATATTTGACCTCCTCCAACAAGAATCTTGATGAATACTTCGAGGATGAATTAAATGATGATGAACCACCATGAAGAACTCCGGTAATGAAAACATGAGAGTGAAAGATGAAAAGAATAAGATTCAAGGCCTGTGATGAATTAGATGGAGCTTTGAAATGATAATAGAAATAACTTGGAGCTCCGGAAAAACAAGATGAACAACTTAGGACCGAGAATATGATATGATGGACAAGCTCCGAAGGAAGGGATTAACTGACCTTGAAGGAATAAGAATAAGAATTATGTCATGCATCTCCTTCATCAATTTAAATTGATGACAACCAAAGGATTTGGCATACTTCTTATTCTCGTGGCAAAGAATTAAAGAGAGGTCTAGTACAACCTCGGATTCAACGAACCACCGGTAGGACTATGAAAGAACAAATGAATTAATACGATAACAAGGAAGGTAAACTTGAAGAACCACCGTAAGAATAGGGAGACGAACGAAGAGACATCAATGAAGAATATTTGGAGGACGAAGTTGAAAACTGAGAACGAAGAATCTTCTGAAATGATGGCCTTCGGAGGATCACAATAGGAAGAATTCATGAAATGCTTCGGATGGGTATAAAAAGAATTCCTCACAATCGAAACAATAATGAGGATGGCATGAAGCAAGAACCACGAATTTTCAAGAGAACCGGCCAAGATTTAAAAGAAACACTTCTCCGGTCTCCAAATGTTGAGAATGAAGACGAGAAATGCCATGAAGAATTTCGAGATACTCCGGACGAATGACAAGAGGAAGGTGGAGCTAAAGATGGAAATAATTGAAAACAAGCTTGGAGAAGGCATGTGACTGATGGAAATCATTCTTACGTCACACTTGAAAAGAATTCCAGAATACTCCGGAAAAGAAGAGTCAGGTAAGATCCTGGGAAAAGACCTGTGGGTTAGGGCCCACTCAAAGAAATCACCGTTGAAAAAGATTGCTTAAGAGATATAGCACCGGTTGAATTAAATGGCTTGAATAAGATAACAATCCTCAAAAATAATAGCTTGAACGGATTAAGAATGGAATTATGAATCTTCTGATATATCTTCAACACTCCGGATATGAATAACAAGAGGAGAATGATTAATTGGTGCACCGGAATAAGAAAGCATTGTGAAATGAGGAAAAAGGATAAGATCAACACCGAAATCTTGAATTACATCCACCGGCAGAATTTGAGAACAAAAGAATGATGAACTTGAAGCTCTTGAGCAACTTCACGATAAAACACCGGATAAGAACATTAAAGGAAAAGAATGAAGAAATATCACATGAATAAAATGGATACTTCATTCTAGAATTCCAGCTCCAAGAGGAAGAAGGGTGGGAGGGTGGGAAAAACAAAGACAACTTGAATGAATGAAACAGAGAAAACGTCGGATTTCTCAACGGCGTCTGTATGGAATAACTTGAAGAGAAGGCACACCGGTTGAAAAAGGATTAACATGAAAATCTCGATGGTCAAGAAGAATTAGCACTCTCATAGAAATATGAGAACACCGATTAGGAAAGGTATGGAATCAACATTTGACATCGAAGCAACTCGAATACCAGAATCAAAACAAAACAAATGATAGATATGCAACATGATCTTCACAATATCATCCGAACAGAGAATTGAACGAATGAATTCCGCAGGAACATCAGCTTGTCGAGAAGCCACTTGGAGAACAAAAGATAAATAAAAAGGAACAAGGATCATATAGAACAAATACAAGATAGAAGCTTCGTTCCGACATATTCGTGCTGAAAGCTCATGGAACGTGTTACAAAAGGGTTTTGCAATCCCCGGATCAGCATAGCCAAGGACCCTTTAAGATGCAACTCCCGATCAGAACAAGTCCATAAAACCACTTCACTCAATGTAGAACCCCGAACTTCATATCGTGCATCCGTTGGAAGAATGCCTAGAACTACTAGATGAACCCACCTATAGATTTCCGAAAGTTTCCAGTTATGCAATCAGGTGTTGGGGATACACGGGAAGCACCGCGCAATCAACTCTAAACCTACATCCAGGTGTATCCATCCTTCAACACATAACCAGTCTTTCTCGGAAACTGTTTACCTCGGACCTTCGAAACGCATCCACTATACAAGCTATGGCAATACTCTCGAACTACCTCCCCAGTACTGGGTGATGTCGGGGTTATCTTGCCACTAACCGCATAGGAGAGTTTTCGATGTCGGCCGTCTTAAGTATTCTAGTACTGCCGCAATGGATTTGTGACGACAACACCTCGGAGCTCAACTCCCCGGGACACTACCACAACCCCTAATGACAGGAGGCATCGAGGACAATGTTCTCGTCACAAAGACATCGAAACAATCCAAACAATACTCGCGAGATCCTAAAAAATTTGGTGCATTTTTTTGAAAGTAGAAGAGGCAAGAGTAATCGTCAGGAGTCCTCACCAGAGTGCAAAGAGATGAGGAGCAAAAGAAATCCTACTCTCCGATATATATATATAGGACTCAAAACATTTTTCAGTGTGTGCCTAGACTCAACCGTCAACGATTCGATCAATCAGTGGGGGCTTCTAGGTCGGAGAAGGCTCTGATACCAACTTGTAATGCCCAGGATGGGACTATACCTCCTACGTGTCGAGGCACGACTTAAAGGTATAAGCCCATCCTAGAATGATCTCAAGTTTGGTATCTTTGCACAACTCATGTAAAAGAGGGATTAAATTGCAAAAGGAGATAGTTGGCTTACACTCGCCACTTCACACAATACATTACATAAGCAAAACATCATTCAAAACATCACAACCCGACTACGGGTGAAGATCCAAAAGAAAGATACCAAAACAACATAAAGCCACAGGTCAGGATCGAATCCTAGTAGAAACCACTACTGATCGTCGAAACGTCACTAGCAAACAGCCACGATCTTCATCGAGCTTCCAGAGAAGTACTTGAACCAGCTCCTGCATCATTCTCGGCTGAACCTGCATCTGGTGTTGTAGTATCTGTGAGCCACGAGGACTCAGCAATCCCATAACCATGGGTATCAAGACTAGCAAAGCTTTATGGGTAGGAAGAGGTAAAGTGGTGAGGTTGCAGCAGCGGCTAAGCATAATATGGTGGCTAACTTACGAGTACCAGAATAAGATGAGCATCTACGCAAACGGTCGTAAAAGTAGTGATCGCTAAAGATCCTAACTACATACGAGTCAAACATAACCCCGCCGTGTTCTCTTCTCAAAATGAAAAGAGACAGTCATGGTTACTCACACAGTTGTGTGTTTTACTTCGGATCCTCTGTCAAGTTTTCTACAACCGGACATTAACAAATTCCAATCTGCCACATAACCGCGGGCACGGCTTTCGAAAGATCATAACCCTGCAGGGGTGTTCCAACTTAGCCCATCACAAGCTCTCACGATTAGCTGAAGTGATAAATATAATATCATCACTCCTTATCTTAGGGAAAATCCGATCAGGCTCGGCATCCCGGTAGCACAAGTCATTTCGACAATGGTAAAACAAGTACAGCAAGACCTCCCGGTGTGTCGACACCCTGATAGTAGCCGCGCGTATCTCGTCTCAGGACACTACCGGATGGGTGATGCTACAGGTTATACCAGATACCTCGGGTTTCCCCAAGGCGGCCCTGCAGGACCCCCGTTTGGGACCAACACCATCAGCACTGGCCCCCCCTGCTATGTAGAATTAAGAATCCTCGGGTAGCGCTAACTCCCTATGCAAATTTAATTATTTAAATAAGTTGTTATTATGAGCAAATTAAAACCAAAGTTGGGCCTTGCTGGAGGAGTTTTATTCAAAGTCGAACTGTCAAGGGGTCCCCATTTCACCCATCGTGTAAGGAACGCAAAATCAAGGAACATAATGCCGGTTTATCGGCGCCTAAGGTGGCATGAGTGGAACAAAACACCGAGCAAAAGGCCAAGCCTTCCACCCATGCCCAGTATATAGGTGTGTTATTATTTAATTATAGATATTGTGATATAACAATAACAAGTTCCCTCCTGGAACAAACTTCATCTTCACCTGCAACTAACAACGCTATAAGAGGGGCTAAGCAAGCGGGGCTGAGCAAGCGGGTAACATAGCCAAACAGTGGTTTTGCTAGGAAGGTGTCAAGGTTAGAGGTTTCATGGCAACAAGGAGAGGCTGACATAAAAGATGGGTAGCGCGACATGTAACGATAGCATCGAGACAACTAAGCATGGCAATGGTAGAAAAGGTATCCAAGGGTATGATCATCTTGCCTGGAATCCACAAGGGAGAAGAACGGATCCATGAAGAAGACGGATCAACAGTCGAGCGAAACCTCACAACTCCGGAACGAAACCGAAGCTAACAAGAGAAGCAACCGGAAAGAAGAAACAACATGGTAAACACACAAACACAAACATGGCATACGATGCACAAACAAGTATGATGCATGTCCGGTTTAATTATGCATGGCATGGCAAAGTGCACAAACAAATACTACAAGTTAGGTGGAGCTCAATATGCAACAAGTTGCATATTGACGAAACACCACATGGTAATTATTTAGTTGACTCTCGTTATTTACAAGACAAGATTAACGTGTTTGTTAACATGGCAAGAGGTGAAGCAAAAACAAACTACCTATTAAGACATTTTAAATGAGGCCGGAAATAACAACAACATATCCGGAAAATCCCCATGAGCATGTTTAGTAATTATTAAGCAAACAACAATTAAACATTTTAGTGTTGTTAAATGATGCGGATGACATGATCAAGTTTATGCAATTTTATTAAAAGGTTAACAAGAAGATGATATGAAGTATTGTCACCGTGGTGGAATGAAAAAGAGTGCCACGGCAACGATCCGAAATGATGCAAAGGCAACAACTCGGTTCCGGTTACTCGTTGAGAGTCCGGTGCAAAAGGAAAGATGGCGTGAGCGAGTCAAACGAGATGAAAGGTGGGGCGATCCCGTTACCGGATTCCCACGAGTCGGTGACGAGGCAACCGAGGAACATGACAAAAGGCGACACGGGCACAAAGCACACACGGGAAACATTTCATACAACCACAACAAGCATCTCACGGGTCATCCACGGGGTCGTCTCGGGTTATACCTTCGAAGCGTGCGTTTCGGGGCGGTTCGAGATCGTAGTGGAAGTAGTGGTACACGGTCGTAGAGGAAGAAGTCGTTCACGTTCGGAGAGCAAGTAGTCGTTCACGAGATCGCCAACGAGTAGTCGTTCCGTAGAGGGAAGTAGTGGTACACGGGGCGACGGTAGACGTTCGGGCGTTGAATTCGTAGATGTACTTGGCGCATCCATCGTTTCCGGGCGACGGTAGTGGTACATGCCGTAGAGGGAAGTAGTTGTTCTCGTTCATCGGTAGGGGTACTTGTCGCGGCACCGGACGTCTTCGGGGCGACGGTAGTTCTACTTGGCAAGCGATGGTCGTCGTGGTAGTTGTCGTCGGGTACTCGTCGAGTCGTCGTTCTCGTAGCGTAGATGTTCAAGTCATCGTAGCCGTTCGGTCGTCGTGGACGTAGTGGAACTTGGTCGGGTTCTCGTTGTAGTCGAACTTGACGGGCTGTCGGCGAGTCTTGACTGGAACCACCGTACCGAAGACGACCGTACGTAACTTGGCGTTCTGCAACTGATGGAACGTCCCCTGCAGCAAAACTAGACGGCGCCGGTGCTGTTGCTGGTCACCGGCAGGACTCGCCGGAGAGGACGGGGCGCGGGCCTTGGTGCTGGCTGGGGCGGCACCCAGCGTGGAGGAGGGAGGCCGCGGCGCGAGTAGGAGGTACGGGGCGCTGCTGGAGAGGATGCAGGGCGGCGCCGTACTTGTTGGAGGAGCTCGGGGCGACGAGGCCATGGCGCTGGAGGACGGGGCTCGGGGCACTGGACGAGGTAGAGGAGATGGGAGGCCGCGGGGGCCGGCGCTGCTGCTGCGTCGGGGGCCCGACCTTGGCGCGTGGAGGACGGAGACGAGGCCCTGGATCGGGGAAGGGCGCTCGGGGCCAGGCCGATGGAGGTGCGGTGGAGGACGCCCGAGGCGCGGCGGCCTGGAGACGTAGGCGCGGGAGCGATGAGGCGCTCGGCTCGTGGCCGCGGGCTTCAAGGACGGAGGGAGCGGGGCGCCAGGCGCGCGGCCGCTGCCTGGGTCGCGGCGGAAGTGAGCGAAGGGTGCGGCGAGGAAGACAAGGGAGATGAATCGAGGGCCAGAGGAAGAGATCGAAGGAGGGAGAGAAGGGGATCGGGACGAGCGAGGGGATGCGGGATGAGTCGATGGGGTTCGATGGGAGTGGCGGTGGCGGCTTGCGGGAGAGGAGCGATGGGGACTGGGTGCGGGCGATGCGCTAGCTAGGTTAGGGGAAAACGGGCCTGGAGGACTGGAGGCTGAGGCCCAGATGGCTTGGGCCAAAGGAGGAGGAGGCCCAAGAGGCTGGAGGAGAGGGAGGCTGGGAACGGGCTGGTCCAAGAGGACTCGGGCCCTTACTGCCTTTTATTTTTATTTCTTTAGCCGAAATAAAAAGAGAAGAAAGAGTGCGGAGGGTGTTAGGGGAAAAAAATAGCACATGGGAGTATTTTTCTCGGGCATCATAAAATGAGCACGGTCCGAGAAAAATAGAAGAGGCGTGATCGGAAAATAATTCCAACATATTTGAATTTACTTCAAATAGTTTTGAACTAAGACTTGATTATTGAAGTGTCCAAAAATGTTCGAATTTTCGGAGGAACCTCGAAACAACGGAAAGAATTATTGGCAAGGTTTTGAAGGAGAAACTCGAAGTAGGAAAAGCATGGGGAAAAATATGCAAGTGTGTGTTGGTGATTCCAAAGCAATGGAATATTTATTAATATAGCTCCATAATTATTAGGAGGCTTTTATATGTTATAAAGAGAAGTCATTCTTCCCTCGATTTAAATGGACCGAAGGTCCACACAATTTATTTAGGTTGAAATGCAAAATTAAAATATGACATGATGGCATGATGACATGATGCAATGCAAAAATAAAAACACAAGCACAAAAGAAACACACGGGCAACCCGGAACATCTGGAATCTTCTGGTATCTTCTGGGACGTCGGTCTTCGGGCGTCACAATCAAAGAGATATAATCTTTGTTATGTGCTTAGGCATAAAACCAGATTGTTACACTTCACCTCATGTCTTATTTCAGAAGGTGCGTACAACGAACCGCGTCCGAGGACCCAGTTGGCCGATCACCATCTAATCCGGCCCCAGACTCATCAACAAGGACGAGAGCCAATGCAGATGCGGCGCCGAATTATCCACCCCATGAGGATTCAAATGACGTATCTATCACAAATTCCGAAGTGGAGAGCGCGATGAATCACCAATGACGAAAAGAGGCCCTCAGCAACGTGGATGCATGCTCCAACTTTTACTGAGCATGAATTAAATGCCCTCAGATCTGATACGTCCAAAACGTATCTATAATTTCTGCTTGCTCCATGCCTCTTTTGGGTGATATTGCTATGATATTCATACACTTCCATACACTTTTGATCATATTTGTACTAACCTATTAACTCAGTGCACCCCAGTGCCGGTTTCTGTTTTCGGCTATTTTTGTATTTCAGGTTTTCACATTACGAGAACTGCCAGGAAAAATCCAGAAAAATTATATAAAAAATCAGCGTTCCAGAACCTACCGTGCGTCCGAAGGACAGCCGGGGGGGGGCACTAGGGCTCCAGGCGCCCTGGCGGCGCGCCCCCCTGGGCCGCGCCGGGGGGGCGCCTGGGCCCCCCGAGCCCCGTCTGGTGCCCCCCTTTGGCATATATTTAGAGCATTTCCCGAAACCCTCGAGAGGGGAACTCTTTTTCGCGATCTCATCTCTGTTCCGCCGCCGCCGCCGCTTCCAAGATCGGGAGCACCAGGAGAACTCTTCCCGGCACCCTGCCGGAGGGGAGGATCACCACCGGGAGCCTCTCCACCACCATGGACGCCTCCCGGATGAGTTGTGAGTAGTCTCCCTTGGACCATGGGTCCATGACCAGTAGCTATGTGATGTTCTCCTCCCGTTCTTGTGCTTCACTAATTAGTCCTCGTGAGCTGCCCTACATGATCGAGGCACATATGTAATCCTTATGTTGTAGCTATGTTGAGTTTGCTGGGATCCGATGGATTATGAGATTATGTTAAGATTGTGATTGAGTAATATATTTGATCTACCTCTTTTATATTTATGTTCATAAGTAATTCTTGCATGTTCCCCGTTGTTATTTATTGCTTTGGCCAAGTAATAGGTAGTGACTCCAAGAGGGAACGTTATGCTCGATTGTGGGTTCATGCCCCTCGATGACTAGCTTGAGTGACAGAAACATGAGTCTAGGGGATGTGATGTTGCCACAAGGGGGAAAACAACGGTGCTTGTGCCCGCGGGTGCAAGGATTGTTTACTTTACGCAAAGTTCTTTTAATGCAGTTGTATGTTGCATTGAGTTTACACTATGGGTGGGACTCGCAACTTAATACCAGCGAGATGTTCTGGATAGATATCTCAAGGTGGATGATTAGTAGTAGATATTGATGGATTTCGGTCTACTTACTTTGGCGTACCTCCCATGCTTTGAACCTCAACCTTTCTTGCAATGTAGTCAGCATTGGTTTGCGCACATGGTCCTGTCAATTGCCCAGCTGTAATTCGTTTACCTCACATAGCTGTTTTATCGTCTTTTGGGAGAGAGACATCACTAGTGAACATCATGAGACTCCGGTCCATATTACCATCATTGATCACATCCACTATTTACTTTTCGCATTTATTTACTATTGCAAACATTATCTATCACTACTATCACTTGCGTTTAACCCTTTGTGAACTACAAGGCCGGAGGGATTGACAACCTCTCTGTACTCGTTGGGAGCAAAATTATTTGTATCTGTGTGCAGGTCCACGTTGATTGCTAATATCTGGCGCCGTTAGCAGTTGACACCTTCTTGTTGAACCTAGGAGTCTCTGGGGATTCGATCCTTGGTATCTTGCCAAGGGAAAAACTTCCGCAACACTACATCTCACACCTTCCACTTGGGGTAACCAACGAGGGGCGAGAAGCCCATCAAGGAGTTTTTCTGGCGCCGTTGCCGGGGACTCCACTCTTCAGGATAGGGGAGTTGCATGCTATCTTTTACCTTTGCTTTTTAGTCTTGTTAGTTTACCTTTCAGTTTTGCTTTAGTATCTTTTTATCGAAAATCAAAAAAATAGTTATCTTGCTTGCTTACTATTATGGGTTCCACAAAAAACACTAGATGGGAGGAGTACACCCCTTCTTCCATTACACCAATCACCACTGTCGGGATCTACAAAAGTAATAAACCTTGTGATTATATTAGTCTTGACGGAGGGTTATGCCCATGGCATGGTCTTCCAGGAAAAGAGTATGAGCCTCAGTTTAAAATTGCTCCTAAGCTTCCCCAAACTTGGGAAGATGTTCAAACTCTTATAATAGAGAGCGATTCAAACAAAGAGGATGACACTACAATTCTGCCCAATACTGATAAAATTAATTTTGATAATTGTAGTATCTCAGAAGTTGTCACCTTTCTACAAGGAATGGCCAAAGATCCCCACACTAGCATGCTTAATCTTGCCTTCACAGAGCATGTTACTAATGCTCTCATCAAAGCTAGGGAGGAGAAACTTAGAGTAGAAGCCTCCATACCTAGAAAGCTAGAAGATGGTTGGGATCCTATGATTAAAATTAAGATAAACAACTTCTCATGCTATGCTTTATGTGATATTGTAGCTAGTACTTCCATTATGCCCAAAAGAATATATGATATGCTTAAATTGAAACCTTATGATTCTTGTTCTTTTGGTGTTCGTCTCGTTGATTCTTCCATAAAGAAACCTTTGGGGAGGATCGATGATATTCTTATCGTTGTCAATGATAATTATGTTCCCGTTAATTTTACTATTATGGATATTGAATGTGATCCTTCATGTCCAGTTATTTTGGGACGTCCCTTTTTACGCACCGTTGGTGCTATCATTGACATGAAAGAGGGTAATATAAAATTTCAGTTTCCTCTCAAGAAAGGGATGGAACACTTCCCTCTAAAGAAGATCAAGTTACCTTTTGAGTCCGTTGTACGGGCTAGCTATTCTTTTACTCTTGATAAAACTTGATCTCTATGCATTATGCCTAGCTTAAAGGCATAAAAGAAAGCGCTTTGGGGAGGCAGCCCACATGAATAAAATTTTATTTTGCTTTTGTGTGTCTTGATGTTGTTTACTACAGTAGCATCATCATTGTATCTTTGCTTTTCAATTTTGTGCCAAGTATAGCCTCTGATTGCTAGAAAGTTCAAAAGTTGTGAGGTGCTGTCCAGGAAACAGATTCTGTCCTTGGATAGAAAAATTCGTATAAAATCACCAGGTCATCTTTTTGGTCTGAATTTTTTCGACAGCGTTCTCTATATAATTTTCTTTCGTGCTTCTGTTCTGAGTTTTTTCATTTGAGTTGCAGAAGTGCCCCGAACAAATCAATTACTACCTGCTGTTCTGTTTTTCACAGATTCTGTCCTGTTTTGCCTTTCTTTCATTTTGCAAATCAAGAGCTTGCTTTTTCTTTGCAAAAACCTTTTGGCAATCTTGAGAAACAGTAGAACTTCAAGAATATCCTTATTTCCAGCAAGGTATAATTATTTTATTATGGGTACTAACCTCGCTAATCAGATTATGATGAGTTATGTATGAAGGGAGTTTTCAAGTGTGCGAGGGAAGATGATAAAAAGATTCACGAGTGTCAAGCGCTCAAGCTTGGGGATGCCCCCGTGCACCCCCAAGAAATATTCAAGGAGACTCAAGCATCTAAGCTTGGGGATTCCCCCGTGCATCCCCTTCTCCATCAACATTATCAGTTCGTCTTTCGTTCCACTATATTTTAATCACTTCATGTGTGATGTGTTATGCTTGGAGCGTCTTGCTTTTAGTTTCCTTTTTAGTTTTCCATAACGAGTCGGAACTCAGCTTTCTTTATGGGGGAGAGAAACACGCTCCACTTCTACCTAGAACATAACATAGAATTTTCATGTCTATCTTTGCTGTGTGTGTTCTTTGTCTTTTAATAGCTACTATCATGCTCTGCTCTTAGTATTCATGCTTATCTTTTCAAAGAGCTTTTGTTTAGTTGGTTGCTTGAACTCTCTTTAATTATCATGCTTATCTCATTAAGAGAGTTTGCTTCCGTTGCATTGGTTGATATGTCTATGATAAAGATGCTACATGCATGATGGCGCTTAGTAGTTCATGTTTTCTTATGGTTAGTCTCAAATAGCTGGGGGATTCCCAATGTGTTATTGGAGTACCAACATGATTTGTTTGCCAATGATGTGGTATGGTTTAGTAATATCTTCCTTTGAGAATTTATTTTGATTGACTTGGCGTATGCTCACGCATATTTAAGACTGTAAAGAAAGTCTGTCAAGCCTTGATGATCTTTTATTTTTGAGTAGCGATATAACTTCCATGCCTGATTCAATATTGCTTTGTCGCTCTGCATAATTATGACCGTCATTGCTCTCTTAGTTGGTCGCTCCCAGTCTTTTGCTAACCTCCACCTGTACTAAGCGGATTGACTGCTTGTGCATCCACATCCTTTTAAACCAGTTATGCCATATGAGTCCACCATACCTACCTATATGTGGTATTTCACCGCCACTCCAAGTAAATTTACATGTGCTACCTTTAAAACCTTCAATTTTTGCAATACATAGCTCATGGGAAAGTAGCTTAAAAACTATTGTGGTAAAGAATATGTTGCATATGTATCTTATTTCTTATAAGTTGCTTGCTGAGCGGTAACCATGTTTCTGGGGACGCCATCAACTGTTACACTTTTGTTGAATATCATGTGAGTTGCTATGCATGTTCGTCTTGTCCGAAGTAAGGGTGATTTGCCATTGAGTTGAATGAGTATGCATATTGTTAGAGAAGAACATTGGACCGCCAACCAAAGCCATGTATCATGGTGGAAGTTTTAGCTTGGACATTAATCCTCAATCTCTTATCAGAATATGCGTAAGCATTAAAGAGGAGTCCATTATCTATTTTCTATGTTGTCCCGGTATGGATGTCCTCAAGTTGAGATCTATCAAAAACGAGAAATCAAATGCGATCTATCTCCTTGGACCTTTGTACAGGTGGCATAGAGGTACCCCTTTGTGACACTTGGTTGAAACATATGTAATGCAATGATAACTCATGGAAATCCGAGCTAATTAGGACAAGGTGCGAGCACTATTGGTATTCGATGCATGAGGCTTGCAACTTATAGGATGTCTTACGCATAACACATATGAAGTACTACTACCGTTGACAAAATTGCTTCTATGTTTGCAAAATAAAAAGCTCTAGCACATAACCATTCTTTTACTTTTATGTTGAGTCTCCACCTTCTTTTAAAGCACCAACTACTGAGAGCATGATTGTCATTCTGAGTGTAATGTGCATTGTCCCAAAGTAGCATTGTCTTTTGCATGATTGTGATATCGTTTATTTTGAAATCATTGTATCTAGTCATCACTTAAACCTTGAAGGTGCCCCTGCATTTATGTTTTGCTTCACTAAAGGGGGCAAGCTAGATATCACTTTATCATATTTGCACATCATGTTCATTGCAAATCTTCTTGATGATTCAGTTTCATATTGTAAAACTTTCAGTCCTTTGTGATTTTCTCATGAGGCAACTTAATTACTATAGAATCATTGTCTCGGTAAGCTTTTGTCATATGACTATGAAAAAGTCCTATATGGTTAATAGCATGTCACCGCAGAAATTATTCTTGTTATCATTTACCTACTCGAGGACGACCAGGAATTAAGCTTGGGGATGTTGATACGTCCAAAACGTATCTATAATTTCTGCTTGCTCCATGACTCTTTTGGGTGATATTGCTATGATATTCATACACTTTTGATCATATTTGGACTAACCTATTAACTCAGTGCACCCCAGTGCCGGTTTCTGTTTTCGGCTATTTTTGTATTTTAGGTTTTCACATTACGAGAACTGCCAGGAAAAATCCAGAAAAATTATATAAAAAATCAGCGTTCCAGAACCTACCGTGCGTCCGAAGGATAGTCGGGGGGGGGGGGGCACCAGGG
>LR738714.1:465659751-465708691 GCA_902687465.1 Secale cereale
GGGCCGCGCCGGGGGGGCGCCTGGGCCCCCCGAGCCCCGTCTGGTGCCCCCCTTTGGCATATATTTAGAGCGTTTCCCGAAACCCTCGAGAGGGGAACTCTTTTTCGCGATCTCATCTCTGTTCCACCGCCGCCGCCGCTTCCAAGATCGGGAGCACCAGGAGAACTCTTCCCGGCACCCTGCCGGAGGGGAGGATCACCACCGGGAGCCTCTCCAACACCATGGACGCCTCCCGGATGAGTTGTGAATAGTCTCCCTTGGACCATGGGTCCATGACCAGTAGCTATGTGATGTTCTCCTCCTGTTCTTGTGCTTCACTAATTAGTCCTTGTGAGCTGCCCTACATGATCGAGGCACATATGTAATCCTTATGCTGTTGCTATGTTGAGTTTGCTGGGATCCGATGGATTATGAGATTATGTTCAGATTGTGATTGAGTAATATATTTGATCTACCTCTTTTATATTTATGTTCATAAGTAATTCTTGCATGTTCCCCGTTGTTATTTATTGCTTTGGCCAAGTAATAGGTAGTGACTCCAAGAGGGAACGTTATGCTCGATTGTGGGTTCATGCCCCTCGATGACTAGCTTGAGTGACAGAAACATGAGTCTAGGGGATGTGCTGTTGCCACAAGGGGGAAAACAACGGTGCTTGTGCCCGCGGGTGCAAGGATTGTTTACTTTACGCAAAGTTCTTTTAATGCAGTTGTCTGTTGCATTGAGTTTACACTATGGGTGGGACTCGCAACTTAATACCAGCGAGATGTTCTGGGTAGATATCTCAAGGTGGATGATTAGTAGTAGATATTGATGGATTTCGGTCTACTTACTTTGGCGTACCGCCCATGCTTTGAACCTCAACCTTTCTTGCAATGTAGTCAGCATTGGTTTGCGCACATGGTCCTGTCAATTGCCCAGCTGTAATTCGTTTACCTCACATAGCTGTTTTATCGTCTTTTGGGAGAGAGACATCACTAGTGAAAATCATGAGACTCCGGTCCATATTACCATCATTGATCACATCCACTATTTACTTTTCGCATTTATTTACTATTGCAAACATTATCTATCACTACTATCACTTGCGTTTAACCCTTTGTGAACTACAAGGCCGGAGGGATTGACAACCTCTCTGTACTCGTTGGGAGCAAAGTTATTTGTATCTGTGTGCAGGTCCACGTTGATTGCTAATATCTGGCGCCGTTAGCAGTTGACACCTTCTTGTTGAACCTAGGAGTCTCTGGGGATTCGATCCTTGGTATCTTGCCAAGGGAAAAACTTCCGCAACACTACATCTCACACCTTCCACTTGGGGTAACCAACAAGGGGCGAGAAGCCCATCAAGCTCCGTGGATGCAAATATCCGAGCTGTCCGAGATGGACTTGCGGGAGTCACTCACCTGTTCTCAAAGGATATGCAAGTAAAAGTTTGTGTAAATTTAATAGGTATATGCCAGTAGCCCCCGAGACTTGAAGTGGTTAATCCAACCGATTTAAGGATCATTATGTGCACAGGTTCTCAAAGATAAGAATAACATGTTGTCCCAGTATCTTGAAACAAGCCGGACAAAGATAAATTCCGCCACCATCGAGCTAGAGGAAATGAAGAATCCACGAGGGGAGCTCATGGTAAGGAAAAAATATGATCTGACGCCACGATGTTTTAAACATACATTGTTGTATTTTAGCAACGGGTTCTATAGGTAAACTGCAAGAAAGCTTGACGGCTGCCAAGAAAGCCCAGGAATATGCTGAGAAGCAAGAAGCAGTTGGTCTCCACGTGCTATCACAGGCCATTGACCAAAAGAACAAGCTAGAAGAAGAAAAGGATAAGCAAGCCGAAGAGATAGAGAGCTTAAAGGCTCAATTAGCGGATGTACTAAAGGAGAATAAAAAGCTGAAAGGCGGCATATTCGGTATGACCTTTAAACCATCCAAGGAAATCATATTGTCCAGTAGTTTGGAGTATTATAATGTTGTTCCTGCAGGTCTGTTAACCGGGCATCCTGAAGTAGAGATATCTGGCTTCCGAGGCAACGTTCCAAAAGAGTTTTCTATAGTGCATGAGCGGGACCAGAAAGCCATGAAGAGTATGGTCAAAGCCTTATGGCTATCCGATGCCCCTCGAGAAAGTATGGAGGATTTCGCAAACCTGTTCAAAGGTGTCCGGCGCCGCTTTGAGCTATGGAAGGCGTCAACATGCCGGGAAGGTGCACGAGAGGCATGGACCATGGTGAAAACACGCTATACCGGGCTTGAGCCGAATCGTATGGCCCAAGTGGGACCTCGGGGACCGGACGGGCAAGAAAGTCCCGTGAGCTTGGTATATGACCAAGTGATGATAGCTGCCGAATATTCGCAAGAAGACTGTAGCTTAGATAGTCTTATGGATGGCATAGATAAAGAGTAGGCGTTTGATTCGATGTATCTATGTACTTTATCATCAAAGTTATCTCTGACTGAACTTGACAAAATTTGTCATGGCAAGCCTTCAGCTTCAACCTCCGAACCAAAAGGTTGGAGTGTTTCCGGATACCATGTTTGAACGTAATAAATACTCATCATGTTCGGAAACTAGGCAATCCGGTCATATTGCTTGAGCAGAAAAAATTTATTTGGGGAGTTGTGTTATATTACAATTTAACGTAAGAAACATCTTCCAAGGAAAATAGTTCCGTTAAGGATTCCTTTCCCTGGGTCAGCGTGCTTGATTATGCATGCATAGGCTTTTCGATCCAAAATGTGGAATTACAAGTGGCCTATCCCTTACAGTTATGTAAACATAGATATTTTGTCGTTCCTTGCCGACCACTTATTCCTTTAAGTATGCTAGCTTTCGGCTTCACCCGTCGAGGTACAGATCCAGATTACCCGGTTGTGGCAATCGCAGAGGTGCTCCCTTTACACCCTAGCCGAACAATCGGGAAATTAGGGTATAAACACAATAGCGAGGCAACCCAACTTGGCAAAAACTGAAGTCATAGAAGTGCATATAATGGCGAAAAAAGGAAAAAACGACATGAACGAACATAAGCAATAATCTTTATTAGTAAGCTTCGTCAAAGAAGCCCCCAATTATCATGGGGGTATGTACATTTAAAGATGTGTACCCATCATAGTTCGGTAGATCCGAATACATCCTGGGATACGAAAGGAAAAAAATAAAAAAGAAGATAGGAAAAAGGAACCTAGTCAAATAAAATAAAAGGTGCTACCAAACTATCTGTAGAATCGTCGGAGCCGAGCAGCGTTCCATGGAGTCGTCTCAAGGCGATTATCCGATGCATTGCGAAGGCGATAGGCTCCTCCTATGAGAAATTCATCTATGATGAAGGGACCCTAAAGGCACAAGTGCTCCGTGGGTGATTTTGGTAATTAATGTCAACATATCTCTTTTTGGACTAATGTTTTCATCTAATATATTTCAGACAAGTTCAACAAATGGAGTGGCATGGACTAGAGGATGTGGAACCCCTTCAAGATGATAAGGACAAAGGATTGGCTCAATCTCAAAGATCAGGACACTACATTTTCTATTTTAGTGATCCAAGATCACATTGAGTCCATAGGAAAGCCAATACTATTAAAAGGGGATGAGGAGTTGCTTAATGGCTTGCTTGCTCAAAGTGCTTAGTGATATGCTCCAAAACCCTCAACCACTTTCTCACATCCACATATGTCCCAAACCAAAAGTCAAACTCGGCCCCACCAAAACTTTCTATCCGGTGCCACCGAGTTCAGTTGACATAGCCACTACCACAAACCCTAATCAATTCGGTCTCACCGATGGGATCTCGGTCTCACCGAGATGGGCTTGCAAACTCTCTGTTGCCTGTTGCAATATTTTCGGTCCCACTAAGATATGAAATCGGTCTCACCGAGTTTGCTTGGCCAACTCTCTGTTTCGCTAATTACCCAAATTGGTCCCACTGAGTTTGTGTAATCGGTCAAACTGAGATGAGTCTTTACCCTAACCCTAGCACATCGGTCCTACTGAGTTGATCATGTCGGTCCCACCGAAATGCCTAATGGTCACATTATGAACTAAATTGGTCTTACCGAGTTTTCTGATCCGGTTCCATCGAGTTTGGTAAATTGTGTGTAACGGTTAGATTTTGTGTGGAGGCTATATATACCCCTCCACGCACTCTTCATTCGTGGAGAAAGCCATCAGAACATGCCTACACTTCCAACATACATTTTCTGAGAGAGAACCACCTACACTTGTGTTGAGGTCAAGATATTCCATTCCAACCACATTAATCTTGATCTCTAGCCTTCTCCAAGTTGGTTTCCACTCAAATCATCTTTCCACCAAATCCAATCTAATGAAAGAGAGTTGAGTGTTGGGGAGACTATCATTTGAAGCACAAGAGCAAGGAGTTCATCATCAACACACCGTCTATTACCTTTTGGAGAGTTGTGTCTCCTAGATTGGCTAGGTGTCACTTGGGAGCCTCCGTCAAGATTGTGGAGTTGAACCAAGGAGTTTGTACAGGCAAGGAGATCGCCTGCTTCGTGAAGATCTACCCTAGTGAGGCAAGTCCTTCGTGGGCGTAGCCATGGTGGGATAGACAAGGTTGCTTCTTTGTGGACACTCGTGGGTGGAGCCCTCCGTGGACTCACGCAACCATTACCCTTCGTGGGTTGAAGTCTCCATCAACGTGGATGTACGATAGCTAGCACCACCTATCGGAACCACGGATAAAAAATCTCCATGTCTCCAATTGTGTTTGCACACTCCAATCCCATCCCTTTACATTCTTGCAAAATTGCATGCTTTACTTTCCGCTGCCCATATACTCTTGTCATGCTTGCTTGATATGTATTGTGAATGTTTAAACATGTGTTAAAACTCCACCTAAACTTGAAGAAATTAAAAACTGCCACTTTTCTTGCTAAGAGTCTATTCACCCCCCCCCCCCCTCTAGACACCTCTTCTCGATCCTTTCAATTGGTATCAGAGCATTGGTCCCCATTGCTTTGGTTTAATCACCATTGGAGGAAGATGGATGAGTCTACATTGAGGAGTCTTAGACATAGAGTGCCTATACTTGATGGAGAGTACTTCCATGAGTGGAAAAATGAGATGCTTGAGATTTTTAATGAATATCATTTGAACAAGTACATCACTACTCCTTGTGCTCGCCTTGTTGATCCTTTGCATCCCACACCCGATGAGGATCTTGACATGGTTCACAATCTTAGAACTATCAATCTTATTGTTAGAGGATTGCCCAAAAAATTGATTGCTAGCTTACCTGCTCTAGATTGTGCTTATACCATATGGAGATTCCTAGAGGAACGATTCCCAAATTATTCCTTGAAAAATCTGGATGAGATTCTCCATAAGTCTATTGCCTTGAATAGGATGAGTACTAGTGATCCTAAGATTGATGATTGCCTATTTGAGCTTCGTGATCTCATGTGTGCCAAAGGAGATGTTGGAATTATTAGCAATATCATTTTCGAATTCATTAGAATTCATAGAGATGAACATTGTTACGGTCATACTTCTAATGAATCACTCTCTCTAGGAATTGATCCATCACATGACGATGTGGAACATGTATACTATGATGAAGATGATGATAGTGACTATGATATTGATGATGCGATGAGACACTTTGGTCTTGTGGCTAATCTTCGTGGCTACATGTCTGGAGGAAATGAATGGGTCCTTGATATTGGATGTACCGATCATATGATCGGAGACAAGGATATGTTTCGTGAGCTTGCTGAAAATGACGGCCCTCGAAAGTGCATCACTTTTGGTGATAACTCAAAGGGTAAGGTGGTTGGCCTTGGTAAGGTGGCCATCTCACGTGATAGCTCCATAGAGAATGTCATGCTCGTTGAATATCTTGGCTACAATTTACTTTCCATATCTAGACTTGCTGACTTCGGCTTCAATGTCCTACTTACTGAAATAGATTGCCAAGTGTTTCATAGAGATAATCATAAAATGGTCTTTACCAGTATTCGTAGAGGTGATCTTTACATTGTTGATTTCACTAAAAAGGCTCAACCTATAACTTGCCTAATTTCGAAATCTTCAAAAGGCTGGTTGTGGCATAGAATGTTAGGTCATGTGGGCATGCGAAATCTTGATAAGCTTATTAAAGGTGATCATATCCTTGGAGTAAAAGATGTTATATTTGACAAGGATAGACTTTGTAGTGCTTGTAAAGTAGGAAAACAAGTTGGAGGAAGCCACCCCGTGAAGAACATTATGACCACGAGAAGACCGCTCGAGCTACTTCACATGGACCTCTTTGGTCCCAATGCCTACAAGAGTCTCGGTGGTAACTCATTTGGCCTGGTCATAGTTGATGATTTTTCAAGATTTACGTGGGTGTTCTTTCTTGATGATAAATCGCAGATCCAAAAGATCTTCAAGAACTTCGCTAGGAAGGCCCAAATCAATTTGAAGTGAAGATCAAAGAGGTTCGCAGCGACAACGTAATGGAGTTCAAGAACGCAAATGTGGATACCTTTATTGACGAAGAAGGGATTTCACACGAGTTCTCGGCTACGTACACGCCTCAACAAAATGGAGTTATTGAGAGGAAGAACCGGACTCTTATCGAGATGGCAAGAATGATGCTTGACGACTACAAGACTCCAAAACACTTTTGGGTGGAAGCGGTTGAGACAGCTTGTCATGCAACCAATCGCTTGTATCTTCACAAGCTTCTCGGCAAGACAACATACGAGCTTGTCACCGGTAACAAACCCCAAGTTGGATACTTTCGAGTATTCGGCTCAAAGTGCTACATTCTTGATAAGCATCGTCGTTCTAAATTTGCTCCTAAATCTCCTGAAGGTTTCCTACTTGGTTATGGCTCAAACTCTCACACTTACCGTGTCTACAACAATTTCACCCAAAAGGTTGAAGAGACGGTAGATGTGAAGTTTGATGAATCTAACGGCTCGCAAGTAGAGAAATTGCCAATTGATGTAGGAGATAAAGATCCTTCGGAAGCAATTCAGGACTTGTCTATTGGCAAGATCCGTCCAACGGAGGTGAAAGATAGTACTTTGTCCGTCCATGTGGATGCTTCTACCTCACGACAAGGTGAACCAAGACTTGATACGGGAGCATCCAGAAGTGGGACACACCAAGTTGAAGAAAACGAGGAAGTACACCAAGATGAACCTCATCAACCTCCTTCTCCACCATGACAAGGGAACGACAACGTCAACACTGAAGAAGGCCAAGAAGAAGAACAAGAGGACGAACAAGATGTTCCACCCCGATCGAAACAAAAGCTCTCGTGTGTTCGAGCAAGAGTCTCCAGAGACCATCCCGTCGAACAAATCTACAATGATATCTAAACCGGGAGAATCACTCGCTCTAAAACTCGTTTGGATAACTTTTGCGAACATTATTCATTCATCTCTAGCCTTGAACCTATGAATGTTGAAGAAGCATTGGAAGGTCCGGATTGGATAAATGCCATGCACAAAGAGCTACATAACTTTGAGAGAATTCAAGTGTGGACATTGGTCGAGAAGCCCGACAACAACCACAACATCATTGGTTCCAAATGGGTGTTTCGCAACAAGCAAGACGAAGATGGTCAAGTCGTCCGCAACAAAGCACGTCTCGTCACCCAAGGCTACACTCAAGTTGAAGGTATGGACTACGGTGAGACATATGCCCCCGTTGCTAGACTTGAGTCCATTCGCATCTTACTTGCTTATGCTAATCACCATGATATCACCTTGTACCAAATGGACATTAAAAGTGCTTTTCTAAATGGTGAAATTGAGGAGGAAGTTTATGTTTGACAACCTCTCGGCTTTGTCAATCCTAAGAAACCCGATCATGTTTACAAACTTCACAAAGCTCTTTATGGTCTTAAACAAGCGCCCAGAGAGTGGTATAAATGCTTGACCAAGTTCCTTATTGAAAAAGGCTTTGAGATTGGAAATATAGATTCTACTCTTTTTACTAAAAGGGTTAATGGTGAATTATTTGTGTGCCAAATTTATGTTGATGATATAATATTTGGTTTGACTAATCCTCATTTTAGTGAGAAGTTTGGGAAGCTTATGTCGAAGAAGTTTGAGATGTATATGATGAGTGAACTCAAATTCTTTCTTGGTTTGCAAATCAAGCAAACTAAGGAAGGTACCTTTGTCTCTCAAACAAAGTACACCAAGGACTTATTCAAGAAGTTCAATATGCAAGAATGCAAAGGTATGAATACACCCATTCCTACTAGTGGACATCTTGATTTGGCTAAGGACGGTGAACTGGTTGATCAAAAGGTTTACCTCTCTATGATTGGTTCCTTACTGTATCTATGTGCATCCCGTCCCGATATCATGCTAAGTGTGTGCATGTGTGCACGATATCAAGCGGCCCCTAAAGAATGTCATCTTAAGGTTGTGAAAAGGATAGTGAGATACTTAATACATACACCAAATTTTGGCATTCGGTATCCTAAGAGGTCCTCTTTTGATCTTGTTGGCTACTTCGATTCGGACTATGCCGGAGACAAGGTTGATAGAAAGTCCACTTCGGGTACCTTTCAACTTCTTGGTAGATCTCTTGTGTCTTGGTGCTCCAAGAAACAAAACTCGGTATCCTTATCCACCGCCGAAGCTGAATACATTGCCGTTGGATCATGTTGTGCTCAATTACTTTGGATGACTCAAACTCTTAAAGATTATGGGATATATGTGAAACATGTTCCATTGCTTTGTGGCAATGAAAGTGCTATTAAGATTGCTCACAATCCCGTCCAACATTCTCGAACTAAGCATATTGAATTTCATCATCATTTCATTCGAGATCATGTTGCTAAAGGGGACATTAATCTTAAGCATGTTCGAACCGATAAGCAATTGGCGGATATATTCACCAAACCACTTGATGATAAAGTCTTTTGCCGATTGAGAGGTGATTTGAACATCATTGATGCTTCAAACTTGGAGTAGGAACTCCATTTCGATACTTGCAAGGCATGTGCCTATGACTAATCCTTGACTTTTTTCTCTTATGATGTTGATCATATGTCTTGGATACATTTGTACCCTTGCATGATATCTAACCCTTGTAGGCACTTGGATGAATCTAAATCCATGGGATTGCAACTCACTCACATCTTGAGCAATCTCTACATCACCAAGTCCCTACACCGTGGTGGTTGAAGACAACGAAGCATGAAACCCTTCAACATATCCTTTGACAAATTCTATATATCATTTGGTATCAAATATCATGATTGTCACTTTGGATGCACAAGTGATCTTCCTTGCAAGACTAACCCATGTAGGTAGATGAACTCAAATCCAAGTGGTGCTCCCAATTCTTGATGAGCTACATCAACCTTGAGCAACTCACACAAGTTCAACTACATGATCAAGATCAACACCACCACCCAAGGTATGTTATTCCATCTTAGAGAAGCTTTACCCCAAGACATGGGTCAAAGCAACTCAACAAGATGAGAATACATCAAATGCTTAAACGAAAAATGGTAACCCCATTTTGAGCTTAAACGATGAGTATGACTTATGATCAAGTGTTCTCACTTCACTCGTTAGTCAATATACTCTAACATAGGTGACTTTGTCACCGCCCAATTCTAGATGAAGTTCTCTAGTGTTTCTCTAAGTTCGTGCATTTGTTCCTTGCATTTTGTTCTTCTTTCTTAAACAACAACAAAAAAACTTCATCTAGATTTTATTTTCTTTGTTTTGTTCTGCATTTTCGGCATCCAATTCATTGTAATCCTTCAGTTAATTCCTAGCAAATCTTTGTGAGATCTTATTTGCCTAGTGAGCTAAGGTGACTATTGCTCTTTTTCTGTGTTGAACTCGGTCCCACCGGTTTGTCATTTTCGGTCCAACCGAAACTGTTCGGGGCAACCGAAGAACACAACTCGGAGTCACCGATTTCACTGCAGAAAAGACAACTTGCCACTTGTTCCTGCACTTTTGTTCCAGCTCCACTCAATGATTCTTGTCCTCTACCAGCATCACATTTTATATGCTGCTCTGCTCTGTGACTCAAGGACCAAACCTATTTTGACTCACACTCCAGAAGATCCCTTTTTGGAAATTGCTGTCAAAGGGGGGGGGGAGAGTTCACATCAAAGCTTAATAAGAGAATGCTTCAAACATGGGGAGAGAGGAATCACATGCCCTAGATGCTTGGTGTTCAAGAGGAGAGAAGTCACATGTCTTTAAGAGGGGAAAGACATGTCTATGTTATGTCTCCGCGATCTGATCTGTTTTTGTTCTGCTCTCATTCTGTTTCCCTACTCTCTTCCATTATCCAGTATAAGATTCAGGGGGAGAAAGACTGCTAGGGAAGGAAGTCTTTGAATTCATTGCATATCTTTCACCTTTGGGAACATGTCTGTATTCAAGAGTACACAATACTCACTCTCTACATGTTATCCCAATCTTGGTACACTTGTGGCTCTATTGTTGCTCTGTCTAGTAGATGTACCTGTGTTATCCAACCTTGTTTACTCAAGTTCATCCCTTCATAAGCCAGCTCAAGATCACAAGGTAAGTATATGCATCACACTCATGTGCATGAAGATTTCTTGCTAATATACATATTGTTGGCAAGAAGGAATCATGAACATTAGGACACTTCATATATTAATATCATTTGCTCTGATGCACATAGCCAAGATACATGTAACTCATTGCTTGCTCTATCATGTCTATGCTTTGACATGCTTTTATATTCCATATTTACATGATTGCATACATGTAGGGGGAGCCTATGCATGTTACATGTCTTTCCAATGCTTTACCTGTTATTCTTCATATCTTTATCTGAAGCTTTGATGTATGTTGTCATCAATTACAAAAAAGGAGGAGATTGAAAGCACAAGTGCTCCCTGGGTGATTTTGGTAATTAATGTCAACATATCTCTTGTTGGACTAATGTTTTCATCTAATATATTTCAGACAAGTTCAACAAATGGAGTGCCATGTACTAGAGGATGTGCAACCCCTTCAAGATGATAAGGACAAAGGATTCGCTCAAGCTCAAAGCTCAGGACTCTACCTTTTCTATTTTAGTGATGCAAGATCACATTGAGTCCATAGGAAAGCCAATACTATTAAAAGGGGATGAGGTGTTGCTTAATGGATTGCTTGCTCAAAGTGCTTAGTGATATGCTCCAAAACCCTCAACCACTTTCTCACATCCACATATGTCCGAAACCAAAAGTCAAACTCGGCCCCACCGAAACTTTCTATCCGGCGCCACCGAGTTCAGTTGACATAGCCACTACCACAAACCCTAATCAATTCGGTCTCACAGATGGGATCTCGGTCCCACCGAGATGGGATTGCAAACTCTCTACTGCGTGTTGCAATATTTTCGGTCCCACCGAGATATGAAATCGGTCTCACCGAGTTTGCTTGGCCAACTCTCTGTTTCGCTTATTACCCAAATCGGTCCCACTGAGTTTGTGTAATCGGTCAAACCGAGATGAGGCTTTACCCTAACCCTAGCACATCGGTCCTACCGAGTTGATCATGTCGGTCCCACCGAAATGCCTAACGATCATATTATGAACTAAATCGGTCCGACCGAATTTTCTGATTCGGTCCCACCGAGTTTGGTAAATTGTGTGTAATGGTTAGATTTTGTGTGGAGGCTATATGTACCCCTCCACCCACTCTTCATTCATGGAGAAAGCCATCAGAACATGCCTACACTTCCAACATACATTTTCTGAGAGAGAACCACCTACACTTGTGTTGATGTCAAGATATTCCATTCCAACCACATAAATCTTGATCTCTAGCCTTCTCCAAGTTTCTCTCCACTCAAATCATCTTTCCACCAAATCCAATCTAATGAAAGAGATATGAGTGTTGGGGAGACTATCATTTGAATCACAAGAGCAAGGAGTTCATCATCAACACATTGTCTATTACCTTTTGAAGAGTGGTGTCTCCTAGATTGGTTAGGTGTCACTTGGGAGCCTCCGTCAAGATTTTGGAGTTGAACCAAGGAGTTTGTACGCGCAAGGAGATCGCCTACTTCATGAAGATCTACCCTAGTGAGGCAAGTCCTTCGTGGGTGATGGCGATGGTGGGATAGACAAGGTTGCTTCTTCGTGGACCCTTCGTGGGTGGAGCCCTCCGTGGACTCACAAAACCGTTACCCTTCGTGGATTGAAGTCTCCATCAACGTGGATGTATGATAGCACCACCTATCGGAACCACGGAGAAAAAATCTCCGTGTATCCAATTGCGTTTGCACACTCCAATCCCATCCCTTTACATTCTTGCAAAATTGCATGCTTTACTTTCTGCTGCCCATATACTCTTGTCATGCTTGCTTGATATGTATTGTGAATGTTTAAACATGTGCTAAAACTCCACCTCAACTTGAAGAAATTAAAAACTGCCACTTTTCTTGCTAAGAGTCTATTCACCCCCCTCTAGACACCTCTTCTCGATCCTTTCAGACCCCCCATCATGGTTTGAGATTATCTTTTTTCTTCTCTGGGAGACATAAGACAAGATCGCCTATGTTGTATGTTTTAGCCCGCACTCCTCTGCTTTGGTACCGCCTGGCCTGTTGTTGATAATATGTGGAACGAGCTTGTGCGACATCGCGCTCCTCTTCAAGGCCGTCCAGGTCATCCTGCCGCTTGAGCTTGGCTTCTCGCTCCTCGTACATGTGCACTCTAGGTCAGTCATGAATAATGTCGCAGGGTAGGACAACTTCTGCGCCGTACACCATAAAGAAAGGTGTGTATCCGGTTGTTCGGTTAGGTGGTCCGCAGCCCTCAGAGCACGGAATCGAGTTCCTCAACCTAGTGTTTATCTGACTCCCGTAGGGAGCGCACTAGTCGGGGTTTAATGCCGCTCATTATAAGGCCATTGGCCCGTTTGATCTGACCGTTTGTTTGAGGGTGGTAGACGGATGCATAGTAAAGTTTAATGCCCAACTTAGCACACCAGTTTTTCACCTCATCGGCCATAAAATTGGAGCCATTATGTGATGATGATGTGCGGGACACCGTAGCAGTGTACCATGCCGGATATTAAATCAATCACTGGTTTGGCCTCTATCCACTTAGTGAATTTATCCACATTAACCAGCAAATATTTCTTTTTGTGGCTTCCCCTTTTAAGGGGCCCGACCATATCCAGCCCCCACACCGCGAAAGGCCAAGTGATGGGGATTGTTCTTAGGACAGTTGGAGGCATATGACTTTGACTAGCGAAAAGCTTACATCCCACACAACGTTGGACGAGGGCTTGTGCATCTGCTCGGGCCGTTGGCCCAAAATAGCCTGCCCGGAAAGCTTTGCTTATGTGAGCCCGAGCTGCAGCGTGATGGCCGCCAAGACAAACATGTATTTCGGCCAAAAGTTGCTGACCCTCCTCTTCAGAGATGCACCTTTGGAGAACACCAGTAGTGCTTTTCTTGTATAGTTCACCTTCGTGAACTTTGTAGGATTTAGAATACCGAACTATGTGACAGGCCTCATTTTGATCATCGGGAAACTCTTGCCTATTAAGGTAGGCCAGGAAGGGCTCGGTCCAAAGAGCAATGATGGCCATGATCTCATGAGCAGAGGGTGTTATTTCCGAATTCGGACCCCCGATGATATCTGTATTGTGTTCGACTGCTGGGGATGTGATCAGGTCCGAACTAGCGTGTTTGCTCTCATCCTGCCATACTATAGATGGCTTGAAGAGCCTTTCCACAAAGGTGTTAGGCGGGACTGGGTCACGCTTGGCGCCTATGCGAGCGAGTATGTCCGCTGCCTGATTACTGTCTCGAGCGACGTGATGAAATTCGAGCCCCTCAAACCAAGCCTATATTTTTAATACGACATTTTGATAAGTCGACATTTTTGGATCTTTCGCATCAAACTCTCCGTTTACTTGAGATATTGAGAGGTGTGAGTCTCTGCCCACCTCTAGGCGTCGTATGCCCATGTACACAGCCATGCGGAGACCATGTAGTAGTGCCTCGTATTCGGCAGCGTTGTTCGAGTCCGTATACATGATTTGCAACACGTGACGGACTGTGTCCCCTGTAGGGGATGTCAGGATGATGCCAGCCCCCAGTCCGACTAGCATTTTAGAGTCGTTGAAGTACATTATGTTGGGGAACATAGTATTTAAAAAAAATCCTACGATCACGCAAAATCTATCTAGGAGAAGCATAGCAACGAGCGGGGAGAGTGTGTCCACGTACCCTCATAGACTGGAAGCGGAAGCATTTAGTAACGTGGTTGATGTAGTCAAACGTCTTCATGATCCAACCGATCAAGTACCGAACACATGGCACCTCCGCGATCTGCACATGTTTAACTTGGTGACGTCCCTCGAACTCTTGATCCAGTTGAGGCCGAGGGAGAGTTTCGTCAGCACGACGGCGTCGTGACGGTGTTGATGAAGTTACCGACGCAGGGCTTCGCCTAAGCACTGCGACAATATGACCGAGGTGTGTAACTGTGGAGGGGCACCGCACACAGCTAAGAAATCAACGTGTGTGTCTATGGGATGCCCTCTCCCCACGTATATAAAGGAGGGAGGGAGGAGGAGGCCGACCTACATGGGGCGCACCAAGGGGGAGGAATCCTACTCCTAGTAGGAGTAGGTTTCCCCCCTTTCCTAGTCCAACAAGGAGAAGAAGGAAGGAGGAAAGGGGAGAGAAGGAAGGAGGGGGGCGCCGCCCCCACCCCTTGTCCAATTCGGACTAGGGGGGCGCACGCCACCTCTTGGCCGACCCTCTCTCCTTTAGGGCCCATGGTGGCCCATTAACCTCCCGAGGGGTTCCGGTAACCCACCGACACTCCGGTTTTATCCGAAACTCTCCGGAACGCTTCCGGTGTCCGAACAACATGGTCAGATATATCAATCTTTATGTCTCGACCATTTCGAAACTCCTCGTCATGTCCGCGATCTCATCTGGGACTCCGAACAACCTTCAGTACATCAAAACACATAAACTCATAATACCGATCGTCATCAAACATTAAGCGTGCGGACCCTACGGGTTCGAGAACTATGTAGACATGACCGAGACTCATCTCCTGTCAATAACCAATAGTGGAACCTGGATGCTCATATTGGTTCCTACATATTCTACGAAGATCTTTATCGGTCAAACTGCATAACAACATACGTTGTTCCCTTTGTCATCGGTATGTTACTTGCCCGAGATTCGATCATTGGTATCATCATACCTAGTACAATCTCGTTACCGGCAAGTCTCTTTACTCGTTCCGTAATACATCATCTCGTGACTAACTATTTAGTCGTTTGCTTGCAAGGCTTATTACTATGTGTATTACCGAGAGGGCCCAGAGATACCTCTCCGACACTCGGAGTGACAAATCCTATTCTCGATCTATGCCAACACTACAAACACTTTCGGAAACACTTGTAGAGCATCTTTATAATCACCCAATTACGTTGTGACATTTGATAGCACACAAGGTGTTCCTCCGGTATTTGGGAGTTGCATAATCTCATAGTCAGAGGAACATGTATAAGTCATGAAGAAAGCAATAGCAGTAAAACTAAACGATCATAGTGCTAAGCAACAGATGGGTCTTGTACATCACATCATTCTCCTAATGATGTGATCCTGTTGATCAAATGACAATACATGTCTATGTTTAGGAAACACAACCATCTTTGATTGACGAGCTAGTCTAATAGAGGCATACTAGGGACATTATGTTTTCTCTATGTATTCACACATGTTTCAAGTTTCCGGTAAATACAATTCTAGAATGAATAAAAGACACTTATCATGATATATAAGGAAATATAAATAACAACTTTATTATTGCCTCTAGGGCATATTTCCTTCACATGGTCCAGTTGGAGTATGAGTTGTACTCTTCAGGGAACTCGACTTCCGTCCACTCCGCAATGAAGTCGGCCAGCACCTGAGATTCAATAGCTCGGTGTGGCTTGTATGTTATTTAGAACGGTAAGAGATCAATGGCCATTTGGCTATGCGTCCGGTGGCGTCCTTTTTGTTTATAATATCATTAAGTGGTACTTCGGATGCCATTGTGATCGAACACTCTTGAAAGTAGTGTCGGAGCTTCCGGGATGCCATAAACATTGCGTAAGCGATTTTTTGATAATGAGGGTATCGCGATTTGCACAGTGTGAGGACCTTCGATGTGTAATAGACTGGTTTTTGGATGGGGAATTTATGTCCCTCTTCCTCTCGTTCGACAACGAGCACGGCGCTCACAACCTGGTGAGTTGCTGAGATGTAAAGCAACATCGGATCGCCAACACTTGGAGCGGCTAGGATTGGGTTGCCTCCTAATAAGGCTTTTATTTCTTCCAATTCGGCTGTGGCCAATTCCGTCCATTCGAAGTTGTCGGTGCGTTTGAGCGGTCTATAAAGTGGTAATGCTTTTTCTCCTAGTCTAGAGATGAAGCGGCTTAAGGCCGCAATGCACCCTGCTAGCTTTTGAACCTGCTTTAGGTCGGTTGGTGTAGCCAATTGTGACAAGACTCGAATTTTAGCGGGAGACAATGAACCCCAGTAGCTTTCCAGCTGGAACGCTGAAGACGCATTTTTCTGGATTGAGATGTATGTCATATGTTCGGAGGTTAATGAATGTGAGGCGAAGATCGTCCACCAATGATTCGACGTGTTAGTCTTGATGACTACATCGTCCACATATGCCTCTACTGTCTTGCCAATTTGTTTCTCCAAGCGTGTAGGCATAGTGTTGAAACAGAAATGCCCGTACGGGGTCATAAACATCATTGCGGCCTGGTCGAATTCCTTCATTTTAATCTGGGTGTATCTGGAGTAAGCGTCGAGGAAACATAGTGAGTCATGTCCCGTGGTCGCATCAATGATCTGGTCAATGCGGGGCAACGGAAAAGGATCCTTAGGGCAAGCCTTGCTGAGGTCTTTGAAATTGTCACAGAGGCGCTAGGATGTATCCTTGTTTGGTAGCAGGACTAAGTTCGCTAGCCAATCCGGGTGTTTAATTTCTCTGATGAACCCGGCTTCGAGTAATTTGGCTAGCTCCTCCCCGATGGCTTGTCTTTTGGGTTCGGAAAATCGTCGCAGTGATTGCTTGACCGGTTTGAACCCTTTGATTATGTTGAGGCCGTGTTCGGCCAGTGTGCATGGGATCCCAGACATGTCTGAAGGGTGCCAAGCGAAGATATCCCATTGTTCGCGCAGTAATGCACGTAAGGCGGCGTCTACTGTCGGGTCCAGTTGTGCTCTCATGGATGCTGTTTTATTAGGATCCATCAGGTGCACTTGAAATTTAACAATTCCATCTAATGTCTTAAAAGAGGTGGATTTAGACCTCTTGTCAAGGACCACATCATCCTTGTCCACCGTGGATCGTAGGGTGGTTAATTCTTCGGCCACAAAGGCTTCGGATAGTGCCTCAAGAGCCAAGGATGCAGTTTTGTTTTCAGCGCGGAGTGATTTGTCCGGATCACTCGTGACTATGATTATTCCATTGGGCCCTGGCATTTTAAGCTTCGTGTACCCATAATGGGGTATGGCTTGGAAGCGTGAGAAAGAGTCCCGCTCTAGAAGGGCGTGGTATCCGCTGCTGAAGGGAACAATGTGAAAGAGCAGCTCTTTTGACCTGTAATTTTCAGGCGTGCCGAATACCACATCGAGATTAATTCTTCCCGAACATCGCGCCTCTCGGCTGGGGATAATGCCTAGTAAGGTGGTATTACTTTGCTCAATGCGGGTTCTATCGACCTGCATTTTGTCGAGCGTGTCCTCATATATGAGGTTAAGCCCAGTGCCGCCATCTATGAGCACTTTGGTAAATCGAAAGACGTCCATGATTGGGTTTAGTACTAAAGCGGCAGGTGCTCAGACTGATCGGACCCTTGGTTCGTCGTCAGCATTGAAGGTGATTGCCGCGTCATTCCATGGGCTCACTGCGGTTACTTGGTGGACCTCGACGAGTTCATGAAGTGCCCTCTTACGCTGATTATTTTAAGAGAAGGTCTCGAAGACCGTAAGGACATTAAAATCTTCATCTTCCGAAGGGTGTTTTTCTGGAGTGGCGGTGGCGAGGATGGCTTCGCCACTTTTAGCTACATGCCAGAGTACCCAACATGCTCAAAGGTCGTGAGTTGGGACCGTGCCATATATCACATGTATCGAGCATGGCTTGTCTAGGAGTTCATCAATAATGGACATGTATCCCGCAAAGGGTTTATTTTTCTTACCGACAGACTTATGATCGGATGCCCCGTTAGGGTGTGTCCGTTTTGCTCAAGCAGTACATTGCCCGAAGACATCAGGTTCCAAATGGGTGTTTTGGGCCTTCCATGTTCTTTCCATCGCGCAGTACTTCCGTACTAAGTGCGACAACTCCGTGAAACTCTGTATGCCGACGGTTGAGGGCATTCAAAATTCCATTGTCAGTACAATTGTGATGAAAGACCGGAACCGCATCGTCGTCGCATCAATCTTTAATATTGTTTTTAACAAGTAGGAACCTGGCCCAGAAGTGATGGATCGTCTCCTGAGGTTGCTGCCGTACATACATCAAGTCATATATATATCTGGAGGGCCAGAATTACTTGGAGAGTATTGATTGTGGTGGGTGGATGTGGTAAAACTTGAATCCCGACCCAAGATAGTATCTGGAGTTTGCAAAATCTTCGTTGTCGTCCGTTCGAGCCCGGGAGGATCCAAGTGCTCCCCGGATTCTATATCCGACCCTGAGCTTGAAAGGTGCAGAGTCCCGCCCAAAGGAAGGGTGTCCGGCTCGCAGGGTTCGAAGGTCCGAACAGGGATGGTTTCCAGTTTAGGAGAAAAAGCGTTTTTGGCTCGTTCCTCGACGACCACTACCTGGTGAGTGAACAGCGAGGGTTTTGCTTCCCCTCTAGTCAGGTTTAAGCCCGATCCAATCATTGGCCGTTGGAAGCCCCAAGGTGGAGATGCGATCTAGCAAGTCGTTTAAGGAGGACGTGTCCGCCGGATCCGCCTTTTCAGAGTATCCGAGACCGATGTAGGTGTGATGCTTGGCGATCGCAGGGGATATAGTCGGCTTAATGGCCATGTGGGCGCATACGGTGAAACCGCCGAGATGGTGGACCTGTCCAAAAATCAGTCTCTTTCAAGAAATGATATCGTCGTTGATGACAAGGTGAGCCACATATCGCTTTTCGCGACTGCACAACGGAGCTCTCAATGAAAGCACCATTGTTAGTGTTAAAAACGGTGGATCTCGGGTAGGGGGGGCAAGCTGCGAGTTGAAGGATCGATGGTAACAAGGGACAGTAGGGACACAATGTTTACCCAGGTTCGGGCCCTCTTAAATGAAGTAAAACCCTACTTCTTGCTCGATTGTTGTTGATGAATATAAGGGTTACAAGAGTTGATCTACCTCGAGATCGTAATGGCTAAACCCTACCCGTCTAGCCTATGATTATTTTGTTAGCCTCTACGGACTAAACCCTCCGGTTTATACACACACCGGAGGGGCCTAGGGTTTTACAGAGTTGACTTGCAGAGGAAGGAAACATTACACCCGGACATCAAACTTTCCTTTCTACATACATAGGCGTACTACCCGGACACAGGGGACAGTCTTTTGCTTTGTCTTCACGGCCCATCAGTCTGGCCCATAACGAATAGTCTAGACACCCGAGGGCCCCCAAATCTAGGACTCCCTCACCCGGTCCATTATTTGAGGCATTGAAATTCCTAATGAAAGTTGTGGAGAAGTGTTTAGTCAAATTCATGAGTAAGTTGTGACGCCCGAAGACCGACGTCCCAGAAGATTCCAGAAGATTCCAGATATTCCGGGTTCTCCCGTGTGTTTCTTTGTGCTTGTGTTATTTATTTTTGCATTGCATCATATCATCATATCATGTCATATTTATTTTGCATCTCAACCTAAATAAATCGTGTGGACCTTCGGTCCATTTAAATCGAGGGAAGGATGACTTCTCTTTATAACATATCCTCCTAATATTATGGAGCTATTATAAATAAATATTCCATTTGTTTGGAATTAACCGCAACACACTTGCATAATTTTCCCCATGTCTGTTTCACTCCAAGTTTTGACCCCCTACAACCATGCTTGATCATCTTGCTCTTCTTCTTTCTACCCTTTTATTCGCAAGTGACTTTTTTCCTGTTCAAACATGATCACTAGCTTCCTTTATATTTTTGTTCCGCTCGCCTCGACCCCACCTCCTCCAATTTTCATGTCTCTTGGAAGTGCTTTGGTTGGCCTAAAGAATTATGCAAGTTGAGTTATTTCCGAACTCGCATAAAATTGTAGTCTCTAAAAATTGCCAAAGCATTTTATTAAAATATCCCACAATTCCAGGTTCCTAGGGATATTTTTATCTTAGCAAAACCTTCTCCTTTACCCCTGTCCTTTTTTTTCGTTTCTTCCACAGGTTTTGTAGACTGCTTGTTTTTTTAGGGCCTCTTTGTGATGCTTGGGCCTCCAACCCAACTTCCAAGCCTCAGCCTTCCCTCCCAGCCTCCAGGCCCAAGGCCCATCTTCTCCCCAACCCTAGCGGTGCCGACCGCTCCCTCGACCAACTTCCTCGCGCCGCCAGGCATCGTCCCCTCTGCCCGATCCCATCGCCCGCATCCCTCTTGTTCTCTCGCCCGAACCGCAGCCCCGATTCCCTCTCTCCCCTCGAGCGCCCCTCCTCGTCCCTCCTCGCGTCAGCCCTCGAGCAAGCCCGGCGGCCAGGAGCCGAGCCGCCTGTCAGGGATATGACTAGCAGGTATGAACCGGCTAGTGTAAACCGGCTTAGTTATATTAGACTTGGTTGTAATATTTAGTAAAGGCTACGGCCCATGAGATTTTAGGGCCCATGTATAGAAGTATGGTTTGTAAACCGCCAAGCGATGTAACTTGAGAGGTAAGAAAGGAAAGACAGAGACCGAGGCGGACACAAGTATGAGCCGGCCTCGGGACTCTGTAAACCGGAACAGGCGTCACCTCTATATAAAGGGACGACCCGGCGACGGTTCAGGGACAAGCAAGAATCAACCCGTCGAGACTACACGCAAGCGAATCCGCTCCCTGTAAACCGACGCCCAAGCAATACCAAACCAACTAGACGTAGGCTTTTACCTTCATCGAAGGGGCCGAACTAGTATAAACTCTCTGTGTCCTTTGTGTGCTATGAACCCCTTCAAGCTAACCCGTGCGATGGTTCCATCATCAAGTCCGCTAAACCGGACATCTGTCGTGCTAATTCCACGACAGTTGGCGCCCACCGTGGGGCCTCCGCACGATGGTTTCGAGTTCTTGAAGGGCAGCTTCGAGGGGCTCAAGGGTTACGCGGTCGGCCGGATGACCAAGAGTCGCCGCGGCCGGATCTACATCGACGACGCAGGTTGGGGACCGGAGGCCGATTCAATCGAATATGGGTACCGGGTTCCCTTCGGTGGCATACAAGTCTTCATTGGCAAAATCGGCGAACCGGGACCTGAGCCGGACATCTTCCCCAACATCGTCGAGCCGGCTCAGCGTGCGAGATCGGCCCGGATTCAGCCCGCTGTGAAGCACGTGTTCGTTGGAGCAATCCACGGAGTTCAAACCGAGGACGGATCGGAATCCGATGGTGCAACGGTTGTCTACTCAGACGACGAATCTTCATCCGGAGAAACTGAGTCTATGTATCAGTTGCAGGACGGCCGGTCTCAGGGTGAATCCGATGGAAACAGTATTCCGGACCCCTTTGGCCCGCCAAACCGGGTGGCTGTCTTTATGGCCGGTTCACAGCCCCCAGTGAACGGGACGACAGCAGAAGCTGGTGCAGGGGGAAGCGGCCCAGCCCTCTCACCTACTGAAGTTCTATCCACCTTGATTGAGGAGTTCACAGCTAAAGCGGTGGAAACAGTAGCTCCAGCAGCCAAGGCGCATCATGATGCAGAGCTCCTTCAGTTAAAAGGCCGGATTGATCAATTAAAGGAGGATCTGAAGGCGGAGAGAGAGATGATAGCGGTGAGACAAGCGGAGCTGGATGATCGGGCTTTTTACCTAAGGATGGAGCAAGCTTCTATGGAAGGAGTAAGGGGACGAAAGCACCAGTCTCGTCTACCGCCGGTTTATGAAGCAACGAATCTGTTCAGGACTCCTGGGGCTGGGACTAGTAATAATCCGGCTTTAAACCGGAGGGCACCCCTAGCCAGGGAGGAGCCGGTTCAGCAACCCACCACAGAGCGGGATCGTCGGATCACGTCGGCACCTTACGTTCCCACCCCTCCAGGTCATTATTCAAACCCTTTGGATAACATCACTGCAGCTGCAGCACGTTTGGCCGCTTTACCCGTGGAGGAGACGTCTCCGGTGGCATTGGAGGCGCGCAGGGTCAAGGAGCTGCTTAATACGGCCTTGATACAGCAGCAAGCATATTCTCATAGCAGGGAAAGGCTACATTCAACACCACGTCCCAGCCGGAGTTATACTAGGCATTGGGAGGAGCCAGAAGTGTCTAGTAGCGAACGCAGGAGGCTTCAGCGCAGGCAGGATAATCCGGCGGGTGCAGCGGCACCAGCTCTGGATATAAACCGGGTTAGGTCAGGAGCCCGGGAGGAGGTTCGTCAAACAACGCCGGTTCACACAGCCACAGCAGAAACAGGAATTACGACGAGTTCTTTTGGGGTGCAATGTCTTGTCCCCGCTTTACGGAGTGTCAAGCTGCCTAAGGATTTTAAAGGGCCTCGCAAGGTACCTAATTACACAGCAGATTTAGCTCCAGAGGCTTGGGTTGAAAGTTATGAGATGGCCATGGAGATGCTGGACGTGGATGAATCGGCTTGTGCTAAGTATTTTACTATGATGCTTGAAGGTACGGCCAGGACCTGGCTGAAGGGTTTACCCCCGAACTCTATCGGATCATGGGGGGAACTACGCAGCTAGTTTATCAAAAACTTCAAAGATACATGCAAACAGCCGATGTCAGTGGTGGATCTAGCAACTTGTGTGCAAGGAGAGCAGGAGACTACAACTGCCTGGGTACGGAGAGTAGCAGAAATTTTGCACTCTTCGAATAGTATCAATCCCAGTACGGCCATTGTGACTTTGGAAAACAATTGCCGGTTTGAATCTTTAAAGTTAAAGCTCGGACGGCTTAAAAGGGATTGTAATGATATGGGAACTCTCATGAGTGCCTTGGTAAAATATGGGGACTCTGATAATACCAAGTATCCAGAAGCGGAAGGAGACAAGACGGGGAAGGTTAGCAAGTCTGGTAAACCGGCGCAAGTTAATCCGGCTGCTACGAGTTTTCTGGGCAAACGGAAGGCGGAAGGTGGCTCTGACTTCGTGGCCAACACTCAAGTTCAAGGGGATTTTCAGCGTGGCCTGGGAAATCCACCTTCACAAACCGGCGGAGGAACTCTTAGCTGGGATCAAGAGTTAGATCAGCCTTGTCCGAAACATAGCATGAAAGGTCGACCGGCAAAGCATACCATAAGGGAGTGCAGGCCCCTTATGAAGGCAATGGCAGGCCGCTTCAATCCTCATGACAGGCCTCCAAATGGCGGTTCAGGTCCTGGATTTTATGGTCCGGGTCATCAGGGGAACAGCTCCGGATCAGGGTATAGGGGCAATAACAATGGTTATCAAAACCGGGCCGGTAATCAAAATAATCAAGGAAATTATAATAACCAGGGCAATCAGTCGCATCATCAAGGTGGTTACAATAACCAGAGCAATCAACAGCAGGGTCAAGGGAATTACAATAGTCAGGGGAATCAACAGCGTCAGCAACAGCAGCCGCAATCTGGATATCAAAGTAATCCAAAGGAACTGAGCAGTGGGCAATATCATGTCTTCACCACAAGTCTGTGTAAGAGAGATCAGAAGGTTTTGAAACGGGCTGTTAATGTAGTTGAACCGGCAACACCGCAATTTCTGCGCTGGTCAGAGCAGCCCATTGTGTGGAGCAGAGAAGACCACCCGATGCGGGTGGATAATCCGGGCCATTTAGCCTTGGTGGTGGCACCTCAGGTGGGAGGCTACAAATTCACTAAGGTTCTCATGGACGGTGGTAGCATTATCAATATCTTGTACTATGAGACTTTCCGTCGTATGAGCCTGACGGATAAGAAGTTAAGGCAATCAAATACAGTGCTTCATGGAGTGGTCCCAGGTAAGTCGGCTTATCCGGTTGGAAAGATTGACTTGGAAGTTACTTTTGGGGATGAACATGATTCCAGGTCAGAGATGATAAATTTCGAAGTCGTCAAAATCAAAAGCCCTTATCACGCTCTGTTTGGAAGGACGGTTTATGCTAAGTTTATGGCCAGGCCCTGTTATGTTTATCTGCAGCTTAAAATGCCGGGTCATAATGGCACGATCACGGTTCATGGGAGTCGCAAGATAGCAGTGGAATGTGAAGAGGGGGATGCAGCCTATGCAGAAGCAGTTTATGCCACGGAAGAGTTGAAATATTACAAAGATAATGTTGATCCGGCAGATATGACTCCGTTGAAGAAGCCAACTACAGAGCATGATCCGGCTCTAAAATTTAAATCGGCAGAGGAGACCAAGCAAGTTGATTTTGTACCTGGGGATTCTTCTAAACAGTTCACTATCAGCGCTAACCTGGATCCTAAATAGGAAAGCGCGCTCATCGAGTTCATCCGTGAGAACCGGGATATCTTTGCATGGAAACCTTCTGACATGCCAGGTATACTGAGGGAACTCGCTGAGCACAGTCTTAACATTGATCCGAAATATAAACTGGTTAAACAATATTTGCGCCGCTTCAATGAAGAAAGGCGCAAGGCTATAGGAGAAGAAGTGGCCAGGCTTTTGGCCGCAGGATTCATAGTGGAAATTTTTCATCCGGAGTGGTTGGCTAATCCGGTGCTGGTGTTAAAGAAGAATGGAAAGTGGAGAATGTGTGTGGACTACACAGACCTCAACAAGGCTTGCCCAACTGATCCTTTTGCTCTCCCTCACATTGATCAAATTATCGATGCCACAGCGGGATGTGAGCGGCTAAGCTTTTTAGATGCGTATTCAGGGTATCACCAGATCAAGATGGCAGTTAAAGACCAAGAGAAGACAACTTTCATAACTCCTTTTGGTGCTTTTTGCTATGTGTCTATGCCTTTTAGACTAAAGAGTGCTCAAGCAACTTATCAGCGTTGTGTTCAGAATTGTCTGAAAGGGCAGATAGGGAGGAATGTTCATGCCTATGTGTATGACATCGTGGTTAAATCAAGACAAGAGGAGACAATGATAGAGGATCTTAAGGAGACTTTTGATAATCTTCGAGCTTATAAGATGATGCTTAATCCGGAGAAGTGTGCTTTTGGTGTTCCGGCAGGTAAACTACTAGGATTCTTGGTCTCAAACAGAGGAATAGAAGCTAATCCAGAGAAAATCAAGGCCATCACATCTTTGACTAAACCGGTTTGCATCAATGATGTTCAGCGTATAGCTGGCCGGATCACAGCATTAAGCCGTTTCATCAGTCGTTTGGGAGAGAAGGCGATTCCGCTTTACCAGATGCTGAGGAAAAAACAGACCGGTTTATATGGGGTGATGAGGCAAACGCAACGTTCGAGGATTTAAAGCGACAATTGGCAAAGCCGCCGGTTTTAGCTGCTCCTATTGATAAGGAGCCTTTGCTGTTATATGTCGCTGCCAATGCACGGGCAGTCAGCGTCGCAATCGTGGTTGAGCGCAAGGAAGCAGGGAAGGAATACCCGGTTCAGCGTCCGGTTTACTACGTGAGCGAAGTACTCATTGAATCCAAGCAGAGATACCCTCACTGGCAGAAGTTGGTGTATGGTGTGTTTATGGCAAACCGGAAGTTGAAGCACTATTTCCAAGGTCATCCAATAACTGTGGTTAGTTCAGCACCGTTGGGAGACATAATCCAGAACAGGGAGGCTACAGTTAGGGTGGCAAAGTGGGCCATAGAGCTCAGCCCACATGAGTTGAAGTATGTGCCACGCACCGCTATAAAATCACAAGCATTGGTAGACTTCATCAATGATTGGACAGAGTTGCAAACTCCTGAGGAGAAGCCGGATCTTACTTACTGGATAATTCACTTTGACGGTTCAAGACAATTGGAGGGCTCGGGGGCTGGAGTTGTCTTAACTTCCCCCAGAGGTGATAAATTTTGTTATGTCCTCCGCCTATTGTTTCCTTGTACCAATAATGCAGCAGAATATGAAGCACTACTTCATGGTTTGCGGCTGGCAAAAGAGATGAACTTGAGCCGGGTTAAGTGCTTTGGCGACTCGGATCTGGTGGCACAGCAAGTTTCCGGCAAGTGGGATTCAAGAGATCCCCTCATGGCGGCTTATAGACGAGAGGTTGAAGCAGTTGCAGGATACTTCAAAGGATATCAGGTGGATCATATAGACCGGCGAAGGAACGAAGCGGCCGACGCTCTAAGCCGGCTGGGATCTCAACGGAAACCGGTGCCACCAAACACTTTTTTGGATGAATTGCACAGTCCTTCGGTTCAGATACCGTCGGAAGAAGACCTAGCTGTTCCTGATCCGGAGGCACAGTTAGTTGCAGCGCTCCATGTTATTCCAGATTGGACGCTGCCCTATTTGGCATACCTGAGCCGAGGAGAGTTACCGGACGATGAAGAAGAAGCACGACAGATAATCCGGCGTTCTAAGTCCATGACGATTGCAAACGGAGAGCTTCATCATCGCAGTACTTCTGGAGTATTTCAGCGGTGTGTATCAGCTGAGGAAGGTTGTGAGATTCTTCGCGAGATCCATGAAGGAGATTGTGGTCATCATGCCGGTTCAAAATCATTGGTGGCTAAAGCATTCCGGCATAGTTTCTATTGGTTAACTGCTCATGCAGATGCGGCAGATCTGGTCCGGAAGTGTGACGCTTGTCAGAAATTTTCGAGGCGTGCTCTGGTTCCGGCGCAGGAGCTCCGGATAATACCAATAACTTGGCCGTTTGCGACTTGGGGGCTTGATATGGTTGGACCCTTCAAGCGATCCCAAGATTAGAAAACTCATCTACTAGTAGCAGTAGACAAGTTTACAAAGTGGGTTGAAGCGGAGCCTATAAGCAAGTGTGATGCGGCAACGGCGGTCAAATTCATCAAAAAAGTAATTTTCCGGTTTGGCTTTCCACACAGCATCATCACAGACAATGGCACTAATTTATCTCAGGGTGAGATGGAAGAATTCTGTCAACGAGAACATATTCGTTTGGACGTGTCTTCTGTGGCCCACCCCCAATCCAATGGTCAGGCTGAAAGGGCAAATCAGGAGATTTTGCGAGGTATCAAACCCCGGCTTATGACACCTTTGCAGAGAACCCCAGGATGTTGGGTTGAGGAGTTGCCATCTGTTCTTTGGAGTATCAACACTACACCAATCCGGTCTACAGGTTACACACCTTTCTTCATGGTCTATGGTGCTGAAGCAGTCCTTCCGAGCGATATACGTCATGATTCACCAAGGGTGACGGCTTATGTCGAAGCAGCCAACGAGAGAGCAAGGCAAGACAGTTTAGACCGGCTGGATGAAGAGCGTGATATAGCTGCGGCACGATCTGCAATTTATCAACAAGATTTACGCAGATATCATAGCCGCCGGATCAGAACAAGGACGTTCCAGGAGGGCGACTTGGTACTCCGGCTCATCCAAGACCAAACAGATATGCACAAGCTATCCCCACCTTGGGAAGGGCCCTTCGTGGTCAGTAAGAATCTACACAACGGTTCATATTACTTGGTGGACGTTCGGGAACACAAGGACTCACGGACATCAGAAGAGGAGACGAAGAGGCCATGGAACATCGCCCACTTACGGCCATACTATACTTGAGCTACGAGCTCCACTGTATCCTATGTATATATTATGATTAATAAATAAACCGGCACCCTCGGTAAACCGGGGGCTCAGCCTTTTATCCACATATAAATATCTTGTGAAAACAACAATGCAAGTTTTTTATCAGATATTATATTTCAACATATTGGCCGGTTAAAATTGATTTTTTACAAAGCAAAACTTTCTAAAGAACATGAGATGACATCCGGTTCAAAGAAAGGACGCTTCCCGATTTACCCACCGGTTCAGGAGGAACCCTGGAGACCCTCTGAAAAGTTGGATAATCCACATTCAGTGATTGGTTTAGAATTACCCACCGGTTCAGGAGGAACCCTGGAGACCCTCTGAAAAGTTGGATAATCCACATTCAGTGATTGGTTTAGAATTACCCACCGGTTCAGGAGGAACCCTGGAGACCCTCTGAAAAGTTGGATAATCCACATTCAGTGATTGGTTTATAATTACCACCGGTTCAGGAGGAACCCTAGAGACCCTCTGAAAAGTTGGATAATCCACATTCAGTGATTGGTTTATAATTACCCACCGGTTCAGGAGGAATCATGGAGGCCCTTTGCAAAGATGGATAATCCACGTCCAGTGATTGGCTCAAATTTGTTACGGTTCTATCGGCCCTTTGAAAAGATGGATAATCCACGTTCAGTGATTGGCTAGGCCCTCTGGGAAAGATGGATAATCCACATCCCATTGATTGGCTCAGTTTTTATTTGCGGTTCTATCGGCCCTCTGAAAAGTTGGATAATCCACGTTCAGTGATTGGCTAGGCCCCCTGGGAAAGATGGATAATCCACGTCCCATTGATTGGCTGAACCTTGCTTTGAGCCTGGCAGCTCTTAAAAAGCCTCGACTACATGGTATTATTTGCAAAATTTGCATCTTTTTGTGTTTGTGTTTTATAACCCTTTAAACCAGAGTGGAACGGCTACAGAAGCTGACCACATATCTATAAAGTGGAAAGTCTGGGTCATGAATACCAGCATGAGTAAACCGGTGTTCATTATAACCCGGATCATCTATCAGGCAACAAGACACAAATTTTTGAACAAAGTTTTTCAGAACAAAATGAACCGGAGTCTATCATCAAAACCCGGGTTTCTAATTGGATCCATGAAGATCTTCATCAAAGTATTGAGTATATATAATTTCAGGTATAGCTTTATTGCGGGTATGAGTATGTACTTATTTGACGTTTTGAGAGAACAATTTAATCCGTCCAGTGGTAAACCGCTAGGACATATTTTCAGTGTTATTTCTGCAGGAGCAGAGGATATGCAAGATAAGCACCATCAGGTAACATTTAAATTGGCAAATATTTCATATAAGAAAGACAGAATATCCGGATTAAAGCAGATCAAGTTTCAGCTATCCTATTACAAGGCATAGCAAGCCTAACGGATTAAAAAGATTGTTTGGCAAAACAAAGACTGCGATTACAACAATAAGTTTTGAATTATGCTCCTCCTTGCTGAGACGGCTGGCCATCACCTTGATCCGGAATATCTTCATCTTCTTGAAGCGGTTGGAAGTCCGGCACACGCCAGTCAATCTTCGTCAAAGCCCGGAAATACATCTCGTCGTTGATAAGTTTAGAAGGTTCAATATCAGGAGCGAAGGTATGAGGACGAACCGGCGGGATTAAGTTGACGGTGTCATAGACCGGCCGCTCCACCCGCTCGTTTTGCAAGTTGTATCCAGGATGATACCTGGATAAATCGGATTCAGCTGCAAGCTTGCTGGCGAGGGGACGCATCTCCTTCGTCAAGGCGTAGAGATCCTTTGCGGTAAAAGTTGAGCCGTCGTCTTTTGTATCAGGAAATCCGGTTAAAGCTTCTTCCGGATCAAGATCCGGGACCCAAGCCTTAGCCCTGGTAAGGGCCAGAAGAGCACCACCTCGGGCAGCAGAGTTTTTGACTTCTTCAAGACGAGCCGGCAAAACAGATAATCTTTTCAACGTGTCTTGGATAGTTGTAGGGGCCGGTTTACCGAAAGAAGTTGCACTAACGATCCTCTGAGCGCCGGAATACAGCTGCTCGACCAAGGTGTAACACGCTTTAAGCTTCTTCCGTAAGTCATCCCCAAGATGGGAGACACGGCGCCCTGCATATAGACATTACGGTTAAACCGGCACAGACGGAAGGTTACAGGGGTAAAGCAGGAGTTCAGATTATACTTACCAAAGATTGCAGAGGTCATCAGCTCAATCTGCTGCTTTAAACCGGTTAATTCTTCTGTAACCGGATTAAGCGCCCCTTCAGCATCCTGGATCCTTTTCTCCAGATCTTTCTTTTGAACCTCAAAAGTGGTCCGCTCTTCTTCAAAGTATTTCTTCAGATCTTCAGCAGTCTTTAAACTTACCTGAAGATCTTTCTTAGCCTTTGAAGCGGCAGATTCTGTCTCAGCAAGACGGCTCCGAAGTTCATTAATTTCATCAGCGTTCCGGTTTAACTCAGCCTGCAAGCACAATCAAATGACAAGAAGCAAAGATCAGACAAGTCTCAAGCACACAACTAAGTTGTCTACTTAACACTTGGGGGCTAATGGCAGTTGAAGCAATAAGCAACAGCAATTCAAAATTACAAGTCTCAAGCACACAAACAAGTTGTCTACTTGACACTTGGGGGCTAATGGATGGTTGAAGTATCATCAAAAAAATTTACAAGTATCAAATACATAAACAAGTTATCTACTTGATACTTGGGGGCTAATGTAAAGATCAATTGTTCAAACTACAAAGTTCCGGTTCACCTTCAGCACGCAGCTAAACCGGAACTTGGGGGCTGTTATGGGATAGAAGCATATCAAAAAGTGCAAAGTCAGAAGAAAGGATTACCTCATATTTCTCTTCATTAAGTTAACCAAATTTGCTTCATAGTCTCGGCTGCTGTGGAGCCGGTTTAGGTACCCAGAATAGATTTCTTGGGCGCTCATGTCTGCAAGATTGGATACTTCAGTACTCCATTTGCCTTTCTCCTTATATAGTTTCTCTGTTTTAGCCGTATGCTTGGCTAAAACGGTGGGCTCAGCCGGAGCAACGAATGAAGTCCCAGTCACTACAACTTCTGGAGAAGCAGGTGCAGTTGGAGTCGCAGTGTGAGCCGGATTGGGAGAGGCCGGATTAATTTGCGGAGAGTTGACCCGGGCAGGGCTTGGCGAGTTGTGTGCATCTTCAGCAGTAGGATTTTCGGGTACGGAGAGGTGATCCGTAGGCGCAGGATCTTCAAGAGGAGCTATGGGCTCGCTTTTTGGAGGAACGGTCGTTGCCGGATCAACGGCCGGATCATCTGCAGTGGTCTCAGCAGGAGGCTTGTTTGCCTTGGATTTCTTGCTAGTCTTTGGCTTGCTGAAAAAAGTGGGCAAAATGAGTTAACATTATAAAGCAAAAAAGGAATCATAAACCGGAAAAGTTAAAAAGTTACCCTGGGACAGTTTTCAATGGAGGAAGTTGTGTGGCAGTCGATTCACCAGAAGAAGACAGTGGAGTTTCCTGATAATCAGGGTCAGACGGTTTAAGAGGTTTCCGGATAAGCCCGACCTTGGGATGAAGGAGAGTCGGAGAAAGTATCACCTCAGCACGGCGTTTCCGAACCGGAGTTAAAGAAATCCCGGATGATTCCACTGCCAGGCCACTATGGCGAGTGGTCCGGCGAAGAGCTTCATGTTGTTGCTTCTTCAAAATAAAATTAGGATCCAACTGAGCATAAGGGTGAGAAAATTGGTATTTCCGGACGGTCCGACGACTTTTTTGTGGAAGAGGTTCTGAATCAGAAGAAAGGATAGTTACCTCAACCTCGATCGGATTATCACCTTCAGCCAACTCCTGTGGAAAGTTATCATTAGATACAGATATGAATACAAGAAAGCAAAATTCAAACCGGTTTAATTCATACCTCGGAATCCGGATCATCATCCTCGGCGTGAGAGCTGGAGTCAAGAGCTGCCTTTCTTTTCTTGTTAACAAAGGTCTTACGGCGTGCTTGCTTGCCGGTTTTCTCCTGAGGTTTTCTCTTCCAGAAAGGATCATCAGCCTATTTACAAGAAGGAAAGACAGTTGAAGGGACGGTTTAAATAAACGGATTAAAAAATACCGGATAAAGCAAAACTTACCGCAGGCAGTTTATTCTTCTTATAATATGGTGCTAATCCAACTTTGCTGCAATCTGCTAAGGAGACGTTGAGCATCTTTTTAGCCGATTCAATAACCTCCGATTCAGATAATTTGTCCTTGGTGAACCGTTGAGGATCGTCCGGTTTACCAGAATACTGGCACATCAGCTGTGATCGCTGGCTCAAGGGAAGGATGCTCCAAGACAACCAGCAGCGCATAAAGTCAGTTCCAGTCAAGCCATTGGCCATGAAAGCTTTTAATCTGGAGAGATGTGATGCAAACCGGGTCCGCTCGACAGAGCTGAGTCGTTGTGGTAGAGGATGATCCTCCGGAATACGGTGTTCACGATAACCCGGCAAGGGGTTCTCCCCTTCAGGAGAAGTGTCAACGCAGTAGAACCATGACTTATTCCACTCCTTTGGATGCGTATGTAAAGCGGCGTGAGGAAAGACAGCGTCTCTCCTTTTCTGGATACTAACACCGCTGAGCTCCTGATGCGGTCCACTGGTGAATTCTGTGCGTCGGTTCAGGTGAAAGAAGTCCCGGAATAGATCGACAGACGGTTCTTCTTGCAAATACACCTCCGAAAACACTTGGAAGTCACAGATATTTGAAATAGAGTTGGGTCCAATGTCCTGAGGGTGGAGTTGGAAGGCAGCAAGAACGTCCCGGAAAAACTTTGAACCGGGGGGAGAGAGGCCTCGAGATATGTGATCAAAGAACACAATAACCTCCCTGGGCCTGGGAGTAGGAGGGCATTCATTCCCCGGAGCCCGCCACTTCAAAACAGACTGAGGGCCTAACGTACCAATTTCAGAAATTTTGACCAAGTCTTCTTCCGTGATGATGGAAGGGACCCAATCACAAGAGACAAATTGCTTGGCCATAGCAATAGAAGGACAAGTACTGAAAAAGATAAAGTGCAAAAAACGGATTATGTGGGTACAGCAGTATGAACCGGAAAATATCTAGGAAAGTTACACAACGGTTTAAACAGAGGACTAATGGTATCGTTAAACCGGCAATAACAGAGAGCTATGTTGTTACCGGTTCACGACAGTAAAAGAGGAACAGCTAAACCGTTGCGTTCAACTTCAAAAAAATTATAGGCACATGGCATAACAGTTTAAACCGGAGTATACATAATGGATCTACAAAGGAGAAGAAACAGTTTCTTTGTAAGCGGCTAAAGTGAAACAGATCTGGGCGCGCAAAGAAAAGAAAAGAAAATTAAGTACAAGAAAGTATGGGAAGAAACGCAAGGGTCTTATACGGAGCAGATAAATCTACAGGATAAGTCTAAGTGGTGAGATCTAAAGCTAATACTAGTGGAAGATCTACTAACTGGGCATAAAGGTCAAAAACTTTCTACGAAGTGAGCATTCACGAGGAACAAGATGAAGCTTTCAAGCCCTAATGGCGGAAGAACCCTAGAAGATACAGATCTATAATGAGGAAGAAAGGACATACCTGAACAATGGAGGACAGCGCCTGAGTTCTCTGGTCGAATCAGGTTGATGCAGCGGCCAGGGAGGTCTTGACTCGGCGAGGCAACGGCGGCGCTTCAAGCTCGGGCGTCAATGGAGTCTTGAAGCTCGGGCGGCAGACGGAGGAAGAAGAGGCGAGAAGAAGGAAGAATAAAGGGGGACGGCGGTATTTATAAGCGAAGGACAGATGGGAAGCGACAGGTGCGGGATTCGAGGGGGCAAAGATCGGATAAAGATCCTTTTTGACGCCTCGATTTTCGGATAACCATTAAACAAAGCTACAGTACAGCTCACGGCGTTAAATGCGGAGATGATGTCATGGTCAGATTTAGTGATTCTCGAAGATGACGTCAGAGCCGGTTTACAAAAATAGGAAGACAAAGAAGAAAATTATACAAGACAAGGAAGACTGATATGAACAAGTTCAAATCATTCTGGGGCCTAATGTCAGGGATATGACTAGTAGGTATGAACCGGCTAGTGTAAACCGGCTTAGTTATATTAGACTTGGTTGTAATATTTAGTAAAGGCTACGGCCCATGAGATTTTAGGGCCCATGTATAGAAGTATGGTTTGTAAACCGCCAGGCGATGTAACTTGAGAGGTAAGAAAGGAAAGACAGAGACCGAGGCGGACAGAAGTATGAGCCGGCCTCGGGACTCTGTAAACCGGACCAGGCGTCACCTCTATATAAAGGGACGACCCGGCGACGGTTCAGGGACAAGCAAGAATCAACCCGTCGAGACTACAGGCAAGCGAATCCGCTCCCTGTAAACCGACGCCCAAGCAATACCAAACCAACTAGACGTAGGCTTTTACCTTCATCGAAGGGGCCGAACTAGTATAAACTCTCTGTGTCCTTTGTGTGCTATGAACCACTTCAAGCTAACCCGTGCGATGGTTCCATCATCAAGTCCGCTAAACCGGACATCTGCCGTGCTAATTCCATGACACCGCCCGTCCCTCGTCAGCGCCCTCTAGGCCGCACGCCAAGCCCCTCCACCGCCCGCGTCCGTCCAGCGCCACCGGCGAGCCTCGACTGCGCCGCCCCGTTCGTCTTCGCCATGGCTCCTCCTCGCCTCGCCTCTGCGCGCCCGTCCCTCCGTCGCAAGGTCCGGCCAGGAGCGCGCCGTCCAGCGCCGGCAGCCGGCCTCCTCGAGCAGCCCGCGTCCCCCGAGCGTGGCGTCCTTCTTCCTCGCGAACGCCAGGGTCGCCCCGTCGTCCTCCTCTCCGAAGCAGCACCGCAGCGGCCGTGCCCCTCCTTCTCCTCCGGTCACCTCCTCGAGGCCTCGCCCTCGTCCAGCCGCGCGAGGATCTCCTCCACCAGCCGCCGTCGTCAGCGCCTCGTATCCTCCAGTGTCTCTTCCGGCCAGCTGCTGTTTTTGCTTGCTGCCATGTTGCCGCGCCTCTTTTGCTTGCTGCCGTGGACGCCAAGTTCGTCGAACGAGGGACCCCCAAGACCGCCAAGCACCTCTCGGATGCATCAAGTTCCTCTCCGATATGACCAAGTACCACGACGACCGAACGGCTACGAGCTCCGTGAACGACTACGAACGTGTACCACTACTTCCCACGACGACCCGCCAAGTACCCCTTCAGATATGTCAAGTTCGACTACGCCAAGTGCAACGATGCGCCAAGTACCTCGACGCCCGAGTGACTACTTCCTCTACCGACGACTTGTACATCTACGCAACGTGAACGTATACCGTCGCCGAAGACCGCGAGCGCAACTACGTCCACTACCGTCGCCAACGGGAACGACTACCGTCGCCCCGGAAACGAGGGATTCGCCAAGTACCTCTCCGAACGGAACAACTACTTCCCACTACGGAACGAGTTCCCCTACCGATGACCGTGAACGACTTCTTCCTCTACGCTCTCGAGCCGCCCCGAAATGATTGTTTCGAAGATATAACCCCGAGACGTGCCCGTGTTCGAATGCATGCATGTGTTGTACGAGATGCTCCACTTGTGTGCTCCGTGCCCGTTGTGCCCGAATCATCTTTTGTCATGCTCCTCGGTTGCCTCGTCACCGACTCGTGGGAACCCGGTGACGGGATCACCCCACCTTTGCATCTTGTTCGACTCGCTCACGCCATCTATCTTTTGCCCCGGTCCCTCAACGAGTTACCGGAACCGAGATGTTGCCGTTGCATCATTTTTGGATCGTTGCCGTGGCACCTTTTCCTTCCACCACGGTGACAATACTTCATGTCTTCTTCATGTCAACTTTTAATAAACTTGCATAAAACTTGATCATGTCATCCGCACCATGTTAACAACACTAAAATATTTAATTGTTGTTTGCTTATAATTGTTGAACATGCTCATGAGGAGCTTCCGGAATTTGTTGTTGGTATTTCCGGCCTCATTTAAAATGTCTAAATAGGTAGTTTACTTTTGATTCACCTCTTGCCATGTTAAAAACATTTAATCTTGTCTTGTAAATAACGAGAGTCAACTAAATAAATAAATGTGGTGTTTAGTCAATATGCAACTCGTTGCATATCGAGCTCCACTTAACTTGTAGTGTTGTTTGTGCCTTTGCCATGCCATGCATATTTAAACCGGACATGCATCATACTTGGATGTGCATCGTATGCCATGTTTATGCTTGTGTGTTTACCGTGTTGTTTGCTTCTTTCCGGTTGCTTCTCTTGTTAGCTTCGGATTCGTTCCGGAGTTGTGAGGATTCGCTCGACTGTGTTGCTCCGTCTACTTCATGGATCCGTTCTTCTTCCTTGTGGAATCCCAGGCAAGATGATCATACCCTTGGATACCTTTACTACCATTGCCATGCTTAGTGTCTCGATGCTATCGTTACATGTCGCGCTACCCATCTTTTATGTCAGCCTCTCCTTGTTGCCATGAAACCTCTAACTTTGACACCTTCCTAGCAAAACCACTGTTTGGCTATGTTACCCGCTTGCTCAGCCCCTCTTATAGCGTTGTTAGTTGCAGGTGAAGATGAAGATCGTTCCAGGTGGGAACTTGTTGTTGGATATATCACAATATCTATAATTATTATTAACACACCTATATACTGGGCATGGGTGGAAGGCTTGGCCTTTTGCTCGGTGTTTTGTTCCACTCATGCCACCTTAGGCGCCGATAAACCGGCATTATGTTCCTTAATTTTGCGTTCCTTACACGATGGGTGGATGGGGACCCCTTGACAGTTCGACTTTGAATAAAACTCCTCCAGCAAGGCCCAACATTGGTTTTAATTTGCTCATAATAACAACTTAATTAATTAATTAAATTGCATAGGGAGTTAGCGCTACCCGAGGATTCTTTCTACATAGCAGGGGGGCCAGTGCTGATGGTGTTGGTCCCAAACGGGGAGCCTGCGGGGCCACCACGGGGAAACTCGAGGTTTGGCTCCCGTAGCTTCACCCATCCGGTTGTGGCCTGAGACGAGATACGCGCGGCTACTATCAGGGTGTCGGCACGCCGGGAGGTCTTGCTGGACTTGTTTTACCATTGTCGAAATGTCTTGTGCTACCGGGATGCCGAGCCTGATCGGATTTCCCTAAGATAAGGGGTGATGATATTATATTTATCACTTCAGCTAATCGTGAGAGCTTGTGATGGGCTAAGTTGGGACACCCCTGCAGGGTTATGATCTTTCGAAAGCCGTGCCCGCGGTTATGTGGCAGATTGGAATTTGTTAATGTCCGGTTGTAGAAAACTTGACAGATGATCCGAAGTAAAACACACAACTGTGTGAGTAACCGTGACTGTCTCTTTTCACTTTGAGAGGAGAACACGGTGGGGTTATGTTTGATTCGTATGTAGTACAGGATCTTTAGCGATCACTACTTTTGCGACCGTTTGCGTAGATGCTCATCTTATTCTTGTACTCGTAAGCTAGCCACCATATTATGCTTAGCCGCTGCTGCAACCTCACCACTTTGCCTCTTCCTACCCATAAAGTTTTGCTAGTCTAGATACCCATGGTTAGGGGATTGCTGAGTCCTCGTGGCTCACAGTTACTACAACACCAGATGCAGGTTCAGCCGAGAATGATGCAGGAGCTGGTTCAAGTTCTTCACTGGGAGCTCGATGATGAGTGTGGTCGTATGCTTGAGACGTTTCGACGATCAGTAGTGGTTTCTACTAGGATTCGATCTTGACCTGTGGCTTTATGTTGTTTGGTATCTTGTCTTTTGGATCTTACCCTTAGATGGGATGTGATGTTTTGAATGATGTCTTGCTTATGTAATGTATTATGTGAAGTGGCGAATGTAAGCCAACTATCTCTTTTGCAATTTAATTCCTCTTTTACATGAGTCGTGCAAAGATACCAAACTTGAGATCATTCCAGAATGGGCTTATATCTTTAAGTCGTGCCTCGACACGTAGGAGATATAGTCCCATCCTGGGCATTACATAAGTTGTAAAGGAAAGCTCCTCTCTTCTGGTGGGAGGCTACTCCTTATCAACTTAGTGTTTAGTATTATGGTTATGTACAGGTTTTCCTTTTCCAAACCCAAAAATAATCTCTTGTTGAAATGACATGGATATGCCAAATGAGATGTTATTTGTCATCCGATAGATCATGGTGTTCTTGTCATTCAAGACACCGAGGTTAAAAACATTGCCGTCCTTATTGAATGGATCTTCAAACTTCTTACCGAGGATAGTCTATGACCAAACCTCATGTGAAACAAGTATCAAAGACCGAGCAGCTGTGGAAGCCGCTTAGGCGCACCCCCAATCGAGGCGCCATTGATATTATCACTGCTGGCCTCTGAGCGTTGGCGCTTCGTCTGTCGCCGCCCCTACCACCTCTCCCACATACCATGATTAGTCCGACGGTGGCTTGCTGATGTTATTTCCCCTCTTTTGGGGGCTTGTTGAGCTGGTGCCCTCATCTGAACCTTATTTGTGTGACTCTCTGTTTGTATCCGGTGTTTGAACCTTTTCTTTCTTGTGATGGTTGCTCTATATATAAAGCAGACAAAAGCCTTTGTTGGTAAAGCCCTCTCCCGGCTTCATCCAAAATTAGAGGATCCACACTTTTGAGTTGGTCGTTGCAAAGGAATATTTCTTTCACTTCAATTCTTTCTCCACTAAGGACGGCTTTGAGATTCGGTTCTGCAAGGCTGTGAGACCAGGTAATTCTACTCTTCAAGAACAACATACAGCCCTGTATCATATTGTTAGTAAACATGAGTTATACAATTGTCCCCGTCTAATGTGTCATTCTGGCAGGATTTAATTGGACCATGTTTTGCCAGATGGAATGCTCTACTGGGGCGGTTAACACTTGTCCAATTTTCACACTTTTCTCTTTTTAGCATTTCTGCATGTAACTAGAGTGGGGGGGGGGGGCACATGAGAGAGCGAGAGATGTCATTGGATTCTTTTTTGCGAGGAAGCATCTGATCTATTTATCAATAGTCAAGGTAGTACAAAGAACACTAGGAGTAAAATTTACATCCAGGTCCGTAGACCACCTAGCTAGCGATGACTACAAGCACTGGAGCGAGCCGAAGGTGCGCCACCGTCATCGCTCCTCCCTTGTCGGAGCCAGGCAAACATTGTTGTAGTTGACAGTGTCATCGTGCTAAGGCCCCATAGGACTAACGCACCTGAACATCAACCACCGCTGATGAAGAGAAGCGTAGATCAAAAGGATCCAACTTGTAGACACACAGACGTAGACATCAGAGACAAACCTCCACACGTCTTCTAACGATGCTTGAACATCACCGTGGCGGGGGCTAGGCGGGGAGGATCTTATTCTATCTTTAAGAAGCCGCCGCGTCGTCTTCTTGAGCATGTCACAAACCCTAACAAAACTAAGAAAAAAAACGCCTAAAACAGAGTCCTCCCGCTAGCATGGACTGGGATCCACTACGCCACCATGGTCCAAGGACCATAGGAGACGAGGCGGACCGACGGTGGCGCCGGCGAGAGACAAGGAAACCTTATATGAGAGTTAGCGGCCAGGGAGTAATCTCCCCTTGGCAAGGCTTGAACTGACCCAAACTTCCAGGCATTACGCGCCAACGTGGTTGTTAATCTTGTTGATCTGCCAGGCACACGGGACGTTCGTTACTCTGCTGAAGTCATGCACCAACATGGTAATGCGGCGGCTACTTCCTACTCTGAACAACTAAATTCAGTAGATCGCCCAACGTCCCACTGCAAACACACCAACCGTGTCGATCACCAACCCAAAAGGCCATGCATGCACGACCCGACGTCACGGCCGTTTGGTGGCCAGATCGCAGAACGCACATAATTAAGAGCGCGCGGCCTCCTCACTTAGAGATCGGCACCTCCATCAGCATCGCTCATCCGATCCCCGATCGCACGAGGTAGCGCGCGTTCTCACTGGCCATGGCCGGCGTCTTGCCGAGGTTTGGCCCCTTCGGCCCGCTGCCGGCCTACGATGAGTTCGGGATCAAGGAGACGAGGCCCCGCCTCCCCGGCGGGCGGACCGGCGGGTACGACCTGGTCGAGAGGATGGAGTACCTCTACGTGCGCGTCGTCAAGGCGCGGGAGCTCAAGTGGGGCGGCGGCGAGTTCGACCCGCTGGCGGAGGTGAAGCTCGGGAGCTACTCCTGCGCCACGCGCCACATCGAGAAGACCGTGGGCCCCGAGTGGAACGACGTGTTCGCCTTCTCCAGGGAGCGGCTGCAGGCGTCGTTCCTGGAGGTGTTCGTCCGCGGCCGGGGCTTCGCCAAGGACGAGTACGTCGGGCGCGCGCGCTTCGACCTGGGGGACGTGCCGGTGCGCGTGCCCCCCGACAGCGCGCTCGCGCCCATGTGGCACCACGTCTTCAACGGCAACGGGGAGCGCTGCGGGGAGGTGATGGTCGCCCTGTGGATCGGCACGCAGGCCGACGAGTGCTTCCCGCTGGCCGTGCACGCGGACGCCGCCTTCGCCGTCGATGCCAAGCTCGCCGCGCACATCCGGTGCAAGCAGTACACGGTGCCGCGGCTGTGGTACGTGCGCGTCAACGTCATCGAGGCCCGCGACGTCACCTTCGCGGACAAGGCCCGCGTCGGCGAGCTATTCGTGCGGTCGCGCCTCTCGACGCAGGTGCTCCGGACCAAGACGTGCGTCTCCCGGCTGCCGTCCTACGGCTGGAACGAGGACCACCTGTTCGTCGCCGCCGAGCCGTTCGAGGACCACCTCATCATCTCCGTCGAGGACCGCGTCAAGGTCGACAAGGAGGAGGCCATTGGCCACGTCCACATCCCCTTCACCGACTTCGAACGCCGGTGGGACACACGCCCGATTCGCCCAAGGTGGTATAATTTGGTGCAACCAGAAGGAGCCACGAAAATCGACAAGTTCTCGTGCAAGGTCTGCGTCCGGCTCTGCCTGGAAGGCGGATACAGGGTCCTGTCGGAGCCCATCCACTATCTGAGCGACGTCCGGCCGGCGGCCAGGGAGCTGTGGCACGGGCGGCCTCCCATTGGCCTCGTCGAGCTCGGCATCCACAATGCCTTCGGCCTCAGCGCTCTGCGTGCGCGCAACGGGCGAGGCTCCTGCGACGCCTACTGCGTGGCCAAGTACGGCAGCAAGTGGTTCCGCACGCAGACGGTGATCGACAGCCTCGCGCCGCGGTTCCACCAGCAGTGCTTCTGGGAGGTGCACGACCACTGCACCGTGCTCACCGTCGCCGTCTTCCACAACTGCCAGATCGGCGAGAAGGGCGGCCTCGCCACCGGCGACCCCGTCAAGGACGTCCTCCTCGGCAAGGTGCGCATCCGGCTCTCCACGCTCGAGACCGGCCGCATCCACACGCACGCGTACCCGCTCATATCCCTCCACGCCGGCGGCATCAAGAAGATGGGGGAGCTCCACCTCGCCGTGCGTTTCTCGAGCACGTCCACGCTGGGCCTGCTCCAGACCTACTCGCAGCCGCACCTGCCGCCGATGCACTACCACTGCCCGCTGTCCGTGGTGCAGCAGGAGAGGCTGCGGCGGGAGGCGGTGGCAGTCATCGCGCACCGGCTGGGCCGGATGGACCTGCCGCTGCGCCGGGAGTGCGTGGAGCACCTCTGCGAGGCGCACGGGCACCGGTGGAGCATGCGGCGCAGCAAGGCCCACTTCTTCCGCATCATGTCCGCGCTCGCGCCGCTGTTCGCCGCGATCAAGTGGTTCGTCGACGTCTGCCACTGGAGGAACCCGGTGACCACGGTGGCCGTGCACATCATCTACGCCATGCTCGTGTGCTGCCCCAACCTCATCCTGCCCACCTTCTTCCTGTACAAGTTCTGCCTGGGCCTGTGGAACTACCGGCGCCGGCCGAGGCACCCGTGGCACGTGGACACGAAGGTGTCGCACGCCGTGACGGCGCACCTGGACGAGCTCGACGAGGAGTTCGACGAGTTCCCGACGGCGCGGCCCCACGAGGTGGTGCGCATGCGGTACGACAGGCTGAGGAGCCTCGCGGCCCGGATACAGGAGATGGTCGGCGACGTGGCGGCGCACGTGGAGCGCGCGCGGTGCGTGATGACGTGGAGGGACCCCCGCGCCACGACCATGTACCTGCTCGTCTGCTTGTGCCTTGCCGTGGTCACGTTCGTCGCGCCGTTCCAGGCGGTGGCGCTGCTGTCCGGGTTCTACCTGATGCGCCACCCGAGCCTCCGGCAGAGGCTACCCGACTTGCCGGCCAACTTCTTCCGGCGCCTGCCCTGCAAGGTGGATTGCCTGCTTTAATCAGAGCACATTTTGGTTTGGTGCTCCTGTACTGCTGTTACTTGATGTACAGTATGTACTAAAAAATGGCCAGAGCAGATACATCAAGTAATAATCAGAGCACATTATTTGAGTACATCAAGTAATAATCAGTAGATATGGCACACCTGGCTGAGCATCGTTCATAGTTTTTTAAAAGTTAGTGTGCGAACTCAGAGTCGACCTACATAGCCTATGTAAGTTCATTTTTTTTTCTTCTTCTTCTTTTTTTTGGTGGGGATTTTTTCCTTCTTCTTTAATGTGCACCAATTCGATGTTCATACTTCTATCCGGAAGCACTGAAACACTAAAAGTGAATTGAGCTGAACCGTTTCGCCACCGTGTTCCGTCACATGCGGGCGACATGGGTAGAGCCTCCAGGCATGCCACCAGCGCTGCCGGCCTCCCCTCCCTTCCATTGGAGGACGCTCTTAGGCGAAGCCCATGTGGCTGATGGCAGCAAATGGGGTTCTCCTCCCTCTTGTATGTCCGCGGGTGTTGTGGGGGCTCGACCTAATCTAGATCACAAAGGTGCGGGGCGTGGTGCCGGTGAATGGACACGACAACACTACAAGGGCGTCATGGAGGTGTGGGCGGTGCGGCTCACGCAGAGTCTTGTCCAACGGTTGATGTGGTCATGGCGGCGGCTCTCATGCATGTCATCACGCAAGTGATGGGGGTGGATGACGCTCGGGTGCGGGTTAGCTCAGGGATCCGACTTGGTCGGTGTCTGTGTCAAAACCGACGGTTCTCAGGTAGGGGTCCCGAACTGTGTATCTGAGGATCGATGGTAACATGGGGAAATAAGGACACGATGTTTACCCAGGTTCATGCCCTCTTAATGGAGGTAATACCCTACTTCCTGCTAGATTGATCTTGATGAATATGGAGATTACAAGAGTTGATCTACCTCGAGATCGTAATGGCTAAACCCTAGATGTATAGCCTATGGTAGTTGTGATTGTCTCTACGGACTAAACCCTCCGGCTTATATATGCTCCGGAGGGACCTAGGGTCGTACATAATCATCTTGCAGAGGAATGAAACATTACACCCGGGCTTAAACTTGCCATTCTACTCATATAGGAGTCCTATCCGGACACGAGAGACAATCTTCTATGTTGATCTTCACGGCCCACTAGTTCGGCCCATAACGAGTAATCCGGACACCCGAGGACCCCCTAGTCCAGGACTCCCTCAGTAGCCCCTGAACCAGTCTTCGATGACGATGAGTCCGGCATGCATACTGTCTTCGGCATTGCAAGGCGGGTTCCTCCGTCCGAACATACGAAGTTTATTTCCTGCGTAAAGGAACTATGTCCGGCTCTGCATGATTAGTACAACCATTAGCCACGAAGGCAATGTGTCAAAAGAAACATTGTGTCTTTACTGACAACTTTTTCAGCGAAACGTCATGTTCGACCCTTCAATATTTCGAACAGTTTTCTTGGCTCTGGTTTCGCATTTCGAGGCATAGCCTCCATTGGCATGTCTTCTCGAAGTGGAGATCGTGCCCGCTTATCGTGGGATCCTCATCAATATGATTTGGGTAACCCAACCGTACCTTACGCACGATTTTTTTGGGAACATGCGAGTTTTACGCCTTGAGTGGGGGACGTTTGGCATTCCCTCCCTTTTACCTCACGCTTTCCTCTAGCCTTTGCTTCCCAATCTCCTAGCTCCAGCGCCCGCAGCTCCAGCGCCCGCAGCTCACATCCCTTCCACCATCGCCTCCTTCCCCAACAATGGATGGATCTGGCTCTAAGGGCAAGTGGGAGGCCTCCACCGTCACGGAGAAAGACGTGAAGATTCTCCGGAGTGCATGCTATCTCGCCGCCAACATAGCGCACAAGATTCCTGACAAGGATCAGGTGACCCCCATCCCAGGGCTTGGCGAGAGGGTTGTGTTCATCCCTCACTTTATTCAGGGGCTCAGATTTCCCCTCCATCCCTTTTGTCCGAGGTCTCTTGTTCTTCTATGGGCTAGATTTCCATGATCTAGCTCCGAATTCTATTCTTCACATATCGGCTTTCATAGTCGTATGTGAAGCTTTCCTTCGCATCCCCCCACACTTCGGCCTATGGCTCAAGACCTTCAATCTGATGCCGAAGGTGGTCGATGGGCAACACGCGGACTGCGGGAGAGGTATGCTAAGCAAGCTCCCGAACGCAACCTAGCCTAAAGGGGCTTTTGTGGAAACCAACAAGGTATGGCAGCAGGAGTGGTTCTATATCATCGAACCCCGTGAGGCTAAATGGGCGGCCATGCCCGAATTCAGATCCGGACCCCCGGAAGGTCTCGCCTCATGGACCACCAAGGGCCTTGAGTGGGGGTTTGTAATGCCCAGGATGGGACTATACCTCCTACGTGTCGAGGCACGACTTAAAGGTATAAGCCCATTTTGGAATGATGTCAAGTTTGGTATCTTTGCACGACTCATGTAAAAATAGGGATGAAATTGCAAAAGGATAGTTGGCTTACACTCGCCACGTCACACAATACATTACATAAGCAAAATCATCATCCAAAACATCACAACCCGACTACGGGCGAAGATCCAAAAGAAAGATACCCAATACATAAAGCCACAGGTCCGAATCGCCCCTAGTAGAAACCACTACTGATCGTCAAAAATGTCACATACATACGGCCACTCTCTTCATCGAGCTCGCAGTGAAGTACTTGAACCAGCTCCTGCATCATTCTCGGCTGAACCTGCATCTGGTGTTGTAGTATCTGTGAGCCACGAGGACTCAGCAATCCCATAACCATGGGTATCAAGACTAGCAAAGCTTTATGGGTAGGAAGAGGTAAAGTGGTGAGGTTGCAGCAGCGGCTAAGCAATATATGGTGGCTAACTTACAAGTACAAGAATAAGATGAGCATCTACGCAAACGGTCGCAAACTAGTAGTGATCGCTAAAGATCCTAAACTACCCACGAGTCAAACATAACCCCACCGTGTTCTCTTCTCAAATTGAAAAGAGACAGTCACGGTTACTCACACAGTTGTGTGTTTTACTTTGGATCCTCTGTCAAGTTTTCTACAACTGGACATTAACAAACTCCAATCTGCCACATAACCGCGGGCACGACTTTTGAAATATCATAACCCTGCAGGGGTGTCCCAACTTAGCCCATCACAAGCTCTCACGACCAGCTGAAGTGATAAATATAATATCATCACCCCTTATCTTAGGGAAATCCGATCAGGCTCGGCATCCCGGTGCACAAGACATTTCGACAATGGTAAAACAAGTCCAGCAAGACCTCCCGGCGTGCCGACACCCTGATAGTAGCCGCGCGTATCTCGTCTCAGGCCACAACCGGATAGGTGATCCTACGAGTAAAACCAGCCCTCGGGTTTCCCCAAGGTAGCCCCACAGTCTCCCCGTTCGGGACCAACACCATCAGTACTGGCCCCCCTGCTATGTAGAAAAGAATCACCGAGGGCGCGACCCCCTATGCAAATTTAATTAATTAATTAAGTTGTTATTATGAGGCAAATTAAAACCAATGTTGGGCCTTGCTGGAAGAGTTTTATTCAAAGACAAACTGTCAAGGGGTCCCCATATACCCAACCGTGTAAGGAACGCAAAATCAAGGAACATAATGCCGGTTTATCGGCGCCTAAGGTGGCATGAGTGAAACAAAACAACGAGCAAAAGGCCAAGCCTTCCACCCATGCCCAGTATATAGGTGTGTTATTATATATATAACATATTGTGATATTCCAACAACAAGTTCCCTCCTGGAACGATCTTCATCTTCACCTGCAACTATCAACGCTATAAGAGGGGCTGAGCAAGCGGGTAACATAGCCAAACAATGGTTTTTGCTAGGAAGGTGTCAAAGGTTACAGGTTTCAGGGCAACAAGGAGAGGGGCTTACAATAAGATGGGTAGCACGACATGTAACGACAGCATCGAGACAACTAAGCAAAGGCAATGATAGTAAAGGTATCCAAGGGTATGGTCATCTTGCCTGAGATCCCGCAAGGAAGAACGGATCCATGAAGAAGACGGAGAAGAAGCCTTGAAGAAGAACCACGGGTGAACGAACGAATCCTCACGATCGCAACGGAACGAGCACTAACGAGAAGAAGCAAGCAATACGGTAAACACACAACACAAGAATCATGACAATATGCTCAACCAAGTATGATGCAGAAAGTTCTATATAGGATGCACTACAAGTCTATACAGGAAGCACAACATGGCAAGGTAGGAAGCACAGTAAAACAACACAAGTCGATATATGATGCAATACATGGCAAGGTATGATGCATGACAAGTCTATACAGGAAGCAATACATGGCAAGGTAGGAAGCACAGAAAAACAACACAATCAATATATGATGCAATACATGGCAAGGTATGATGCATGACAAGTCTCTACAGGAAGCAATGCATGACAAGGTAGGAAGCACAGAAAAACAACACAAGAAACATGACAATATGCTCAAGCAAGTATGATGCAAGACAAGTCTATACATGATGCAAGGGGTGAAGCAAAAGTAAACTAACTATTTAGACAAGTTTAAATGAGGCCGGAACAACAAACAACAATTCCGGAAAATCCCCATGTGCATATTATGAATTTGGTACTCTTCTGCCTATTACACCATTTTAATGTTGTTAAATAGCAAAACAAGGGGCACCATGTTATTCTACACATTTTTCTACCCCATTTACATATAAAGTTTATTAAATTTGGAGCTACGGTTATTTAGTTATGAATTAAAACATTTTAGCATGTTATTTACACAAATTAATGCAAACAACAAGTTAAACATTTTTAACAGGGGTGAAAGTGGCATATTATGAATCTACACAAAATTCTAAGCATTTTTCATATATAAAGTTTTTACATGTGATGCACAGATGTGAAGTTATTATATGCATGAAGTTTAGGGTCCAAACTATAAAACTGCAGCAACTGGATTAATAGCTAAATTTGCAGATCAGGGAAAAAAACTATAGGGCCGAAACTGGCAGGCCGGCCCAACAGAAGAAAGAAAGAAAGAAAAAAGGCAGGGCACTGGAGGAGCTCACCATGGGCCAAGGCCCAGTCGGTGGAGGGGGGAGGCCGGAAGGGGCACTGGGCCGGCGGGCGGAGGTGCTGGCCCAGCAGCGCTCGCGTCGTCCTCCTCGCGCGCCTGCACAAGGTGGGAGGCCGAGGCATGGTCAACGGCGGCCGGCTGCAGGGGGTGCTCCGGCGAGGTGGGCAGGCTCAGGGGGGTTGGGAACGGGCGGATCCGGGCATGGGGCCTCCAGATCCGGCCACGGCAGCAACCACGGCGAGCGGCGGCGTGCTCCTGCGTCAGAGAGAGAGAGCAGGCAGTGAGGGAGAGAGGAGAAACGGGAGGAGGGCGAGATGAGCGAAAAGACGGTGAAGAGGGAAGGAGGGAGAGGGCGACAGGGCCCTGGCCTGCTGGCTCCGGCAAGGTCGGGCTGTCGGCGGCGACTCGGTGAGGCGGCGGGGACGACGTCCGGTGGCGGGGCAGAGGGCTCGGGGTCGAGGGGCTCCTCCCCTCGATCCAGATCGAGCACGTGAGGCACGAGCGGGCGGCGGCTGGCTCAGGCCCGTCGCGGCCCGGGGCAGGCCTGCTGCGGGCTGGGGAAGGTGGGGCGTGGAGGAGGCTAGGTGGCGCCCTCCGGTTGGACGCAGGTCACTGGAGCGGCGGCTCGGCCAATGGAGAACTGCCAAGTGGCGGGCTGTGGCTGGTGGCGGCGGATCCGAGGAGAAGGAGGCCTAGGGGTAGGAGAAGACTAGGTAGGCCAAAATTGGCAAGGTGAGTGGTCTTAGGGTAGGAGCTAGGTTTTAGGTGGTTTTGGGGGCTTCTGGACCCTCCGATCGAATCGGACGGCTCCGGACAGAGAGAGGGTAGGATGGGCCTAGGAGGACGTTAGTGGGCTGTGTAGGAGAGGTCTTGGGGTGAGAGAAGGGAGGCCCGGCGGGGTTTTCCGGATACCGAAAACGTCCGACGTCTTTAACCGGCGACTAGTGCCGCTATATATATCCGTTGGGCTATCAAACAAGCTCCGAATGCGATGAAATTTGACAGGCGGCCTGTCTACACTATAATAAGACCACATGCCAAGTTTCACCTCATTCCGAGAATATTTTTCGGCCACTCATAAAATAATTATTCGGAGGCGCCACGGGCGCGTGCGAGTGTGTCTGGACTCAGAACGGACAACAGAGAGAACTGGGGGAACCCGAACAAATGCAAGTTTTGAAAACATGTTGATGAAATGCACATGATGACATGACAAAGTGCAACACGCAAGCAAATGTCATGGCAACGATGACGAATAACTGGCTGACACCTGGCGCATCGGTCTTGGGGCGTCACAGGGTCTCAATCGGAGGTGAAGACGCTCTAGAATCGCATCTCTGACATGATAGTGAAGGACACCCACCTCACTAACGTGATTCAGGTGATGCTTTTTCGCCGCACTCTCCCCTGCCAGCTCCGGGCCTCCCGCTTGTGGGAGTTCAATCCGGAAGGACCACGGACCTTGAAGCGCTTCTTCGGCACCATGTGATACGTCCAAAACGTATCTATAATTTCTGCTTGCTCCATGCCACTTTTGGGTGATATTGCTATGATATTCATACACTTCCATACACTTTTGATCATATTTGGACTAACTTACTAATCCAGTGCACCCCAGTGCCAGATTCTGTTTTCGGTTGTTTTTGTATTTCAGGTTTTCACGTTTCGAGAACTGCCCAGAAAAATCCAGAAAAATTATATAAAAAATCAGCGAACCGGAAACAACACTGCGTCCGAAGGGCAGCCTGGGGGGGGGGGG
>LR738714.1:465708701-465733974 GCA_902687465.1 Secale cereale
TCTCCCTTGGACCATGAGTCCATGACCAGTAGCTATGTGATGTTCTCCTCCCGTTCTTGTGCTTCACTAATTAGTCCTCGTGAGCTGCCCTACATGATCGAGGCACCTATGTAATCCTTATGCTGTTGCTATGTTGAGTTTGCTGGGATCCGATGGATTATGAGATTATGTTCAGATTGATCTTGAGTAATATATTTGATTCACCTCTTTTATATTTTAGTTCATAAGTAATTCTTGCATGTTCTCCGTTGTTATTTATTGCTTTGGCTGAGTAATAGGTAGTGACTCCAAGAGGGAACGTTATGCTCGATTGTGGGTTCATGCCCCTCGATGACTAGCTTGAGTGACAGAAACATGAGTCTAGGGGATGTGCTGTTGCCACAAGGGGGAAAACAACGGTGCTTGTGCCCGCGGGTGCAAGGATTGTTTACTTTACGCAAAGTTTTTTTAATGCAGTTGTCTATTGCATTGAGTTTACACTATGGGTGGGACTCGCAACTTAATACCAGCGAGATGTTCTGGATAGATATCTCAAGGTGGATGATTAGTAGTAGATATTGATGGATTTCGGTCTACTTACTTTGGCGTACCGCCCATGCTTTGAACCTCAACCTTTCTTGCAATGTAGTCAGCATTGGTTTGCGTTCGTGGTCCTGTCAATTGCCTAGCTGTAATTTGTTACCTCGCATAGCTGTTTTATCGTCTTTTGGGAGAGAGACATCACTAGTGAACATCATGAGACTCCGGTCCATATTACCATCATTGATCACATACACTATTTACTTTTCCGTTATTTACTTACTATTGCAAAACAATATCTATCACTACTATCATATTGCTTTTAACCCTTTGTGAACTACAAGGCCGGAGGGATTGACAACCTCTCTGTACTCGTTGGGAGCAAAGTTATTTGTATCTGTGTGCAGGTCCACGTTGATTGCTAATTGCGCCGTTAGCAGTTGACACCTACTTGTTGAACCTAGGAGTCTCTGGGGATTCGATCCTTGGCATCTTTGCTAAGGGAAAACACTTCTACTTACTGCATCTTACACCTTCCACTTGGGGTAACCAACGAGGGGTTCGAGGCCCATCAAGGAGTATTTTCTGGCGCCGTTGCCGGGGACTCCACTCTTCAGGATAGGGGAGTTGCATGCTATCTTTTACCTTTGCTTTTTAGTCTTGTTAGTTTACCTATCATTTTTGCTTTAGTTCCTTTTATCAAAAATCACAAAAATAGTTATCTTGCTTGCTTGCTACTATGGGTTCCACCGAGAACACCAAGTTGTGTGACTTCACTAGTCACAACAACGATGACTTTATCAGCACATCTATCACTACACCTGCCACTTCAGCACCTTCATATGAAATTAAACCTGCTTTACTTAACTTAGTCATGAGAGAACAATTCTCCGGTGCTGGAGATGATGCTGCTTTACACTTGAACAACTTTGTAGAACTTTGTGATATGCAAAAGTACCAAGAAATAGATGGTAATATTGTTAAGCTTAAGCTTTTTCCTTTCTCTTTGAGAGGAGGAGCTAAAATTTGGTTTAAGTCTTTGCCTAGAAATAGCATAGATTCATGGGACAAGTGCAAAGATGCTTTTATCGGGAAATACTATCCACCTGCTAAAATTATCCAACTTAGAAGTAACATCATGAATTTTAAACAATTGGATAATGAACACGTTGCCCAAGCTTGGGAACGTATGAAGTCTCTTATCAAGAACTGCCCTACTCACGGTTTGACTACTTGGATGGTTATCCAAACTTTTTATGCAGGCTTGAACTTTACCTCGCGGAACTTGTTAGATTCAGCCGCGGGAGGAACTTTTATGTCAACTACACTTGGTGCTGCCACAAAGCTTCTCGATGAGATGATGACCAACTATTTTCCCAATGCCACACCGAACGCGCTCCAACAGGTAGGAAGGTAAACTCTGTCGAGGAGATTTCCTCCCTCAATGAAAAAGTTGACTTGATCATGTCTCTACTTTCGAAGCAATCTTCTGTCGATCCTCGTTATGATCCTTTGGATTCTGTGATTGCCGATGCTTATAGGAGTAACTTTGGTAGTAATTCTAGAACGTTCCCCTCCAATTCCTATGGGAACAACAATGCTTATCCTAACATCAAAAACTCCTTCAAAAAAGATAGGGACTTGTCTGGCTATGAGAAACTGGTAGAAATAGAAGAGGCCACTAAGAACTACATGCACACCCAATATGAACAAAACAAAACCTTCTCGAGGCAATTAAATGAGCATACTGCTATCTTGCAAGACATTAGTAGACGATTAGAGAACATAAATATTGAGATTTCTAACCTCCAGACTAGACTCACTATCACTGAGACCCAAGTTTCCAACATGTCCCCCACACAGGCCACTTTGATAAACCAAATGGCAGCTAAACCCGAAGTGGTTGCATCCCTAAGGGAGGAAGAGGAAAGAATTAAGAGCCTTCCTACCCACCACACTGTTGCTACTATCCAAGTTATTGAGGATGTTCACACTCTTAGCACCCAATGTACTCCTGGTCCCAATGGACCTATTAATGGTGATGCTATAGAAACTACCAACCAAGTAAACCTTAAGGACACCACTACCACTTTACTTGATGCTCGTGACCTTGATTTTGATAATTGCACTCTTACCGAAGTTATTGATTTCCTTCACAAGATGTCTAGATATCCCCGCACTAGCACGCTTAACCTTGCCTTCACAGAGCATATCACTAATGCTCTTATCAAAGCTAGGGAGGAGAAACTTAGAGTAGAAGCCTCCATACCTAGAAAGCTAGAAGATGGTTGGGATCCTATGATAAAAATTTATTTGAATGACCTCTCTTGTTATGCATTATGTGATGTTGGTGCTAGTACCTCTGTTATGCCCAAAAGGATATATGATATGCTTAAATTGAAACCTTATGATTCTTGTTCTTTTGGTGTTCGTCTCGTTGATTCTTCCATAAAGAAACCTTTGGGGAGGATCGACGATGTTCTTATTGTTGTCAATTATAATTATGTGCCCGTTGATTTTACTATTATGGATATTGAATGTGATCCTTCATGTCCAATTGTTTTGGGACGTCCCTTTTTGCACACCGTTGGTGCTGTCATTGACATGAAAGAGGGTGATATAAAATTTCAGTTTCCTCTCAAGAAAGGGATGGAACACTTCCCTCGTAAGAAGGTCAAGTTACCTTTTGAGTCCGTTGTACGGGCTAGCTATTTTTTTACTCTTGATAAAACTTGATCTATGCATTATGCCTAACTTAAAGGCATAAAAGAAAGCGCTTTTGGGAGGCAGCCCACATGAATAAATTTTTTGCTTTTGTTGAGTCTTGATGTTGTTTACTGCTGTAGCATCATCATTGTATCTTTGCTTTTCATATTTGTGCCAAGTATAGCCTCTGATTGCTAGAAAGTTCAAAAGTTGTGAGGTGCTGTCCAGGAAACAGATTCTGTCCTTGGATAGAAAATTTCGTATAAAATCACCAGATGATCTTTTTGGTCTGAATTTTTTCGACAGCGTTCCCTATATAATTGTCTTTCGTGCGTCAGTTCTGAGTTTTTTTATTTGAGTTGCAGAAGTATCCCGAACAGGTCAATTACTGCCTGCTGTTCTGTTTTTCACAGATTCTGTCCTGTTTTGCCTTACCTTCACTTTGCAAATTGAGAACTTGCTTTTTCTTTGCAAAAACCTTTTGGCAATCTTGAGAAACAGTAGAACTTCAAGAATATCCTTATTTCCAGCAAGGTATAATTATTTTATTAAGGGTACTAACCTCGCTAATCAGATTATGATGAGTTGTGTATGAAGGGAGTTTTCAAGTGTGCGAGGGAAGATGATAAAAAGATTCAGGAGTGTCAAGCGCTCAAGCTTGGGGATGCCCCCGTGCACCCCCAAGAAATATTCAAGGAGACTCAAGCGTCTAAGCTTGGGGATGCCCCCGTGCATCCCCTTCTCCATCAACATTATCAGTTCGTCTTTCGTTTCGCTATATTTTTATCACTTCATGTGTTATGTGCTATGCTTGGAGCGTCTTGCTTTTAGTTTTCTTTTTAGTTTTTCATAACGAGTCGGAACTCAGCATTCCTTTATGTGGGAGAGAAACACGCTCCACTTCTACCTAGAACATTACATAGAATTTTCATGTCTATCTATGCTGTGTGTGTTCTTTGTCTTTTAATAGCTACTATCGTGCTCTGCTCTTAGTATTCATGCTTATTTTTTCAAGAGCTTTAATTTAGTTGGTTGCTTGAACTCTCTTTAACTACCATGCTCACCTTATTAAGAGAGTTTGCTTCCATTGCATGGGTTAATGTGTCTGTGATAAAGATGCTACTTTCATGATGGTGCTTAGTAGTTCAGGTTTTCTTATGGTTAATCTCAAATAGCTGGGGGGTTCCCAATGTGTTATTGGAGTACCAACTTGGTTTGTTTGCCTATGATGTGGTATGGTTTAGTAATATCTTCCTTCGAGAATTTATTTTGATTGACTTGGCATATGCTCACGCATATTCAAGACTGTAAAGAAAGTCTGTCAAGCCTTGATGATCTTTTATTTCTGAGTAGCGATATAACTACCATGCCTGATTCAATATTGCTTTGTCGCTCTGCATGATTATGACCGTCATTGCTCTCTTAGTTGGTTGCTCCCAGTCTTTTGCTAACCTACACCTGCACTAAGCAAATTAACCATGCAATACATAGCTCATGAAAGTAGCCTAAAAACTATTGTGGTAAATAATATGTTGCTTATGTATCTTATTTCTTATGAGTTGCTTGCTGAGCGGTAACCATGTTTCTGGGGACGCCATCAACTGTCACACTTTTGTTGAATATCATGTGAGTTGCTATGCATGTTCGTCTTGTCTGAAGTAAGGGTGATTTACCGTGGGTTGAATTAATATGCATATTGTTAGAGAAGAACATTGGGCCGCCAACCAAAGCCATGCATCATGGTGGAAGTTTTAGCTTGGACCTTAATCCTCAATCTCTCATGAGAATATGCTTATGCATTAAAGAGGAGTCCATCATCTATTTTCTATGTTGTTCCGGTATGGATGTCCTCAAGTTGAGATCTATCAAAAACGAGAAATCAAATGCGATCTATCTCCTTGGATCATTGTACAGGTGGCATAGAGGTACCCCTTTGTGACACTTGGTTAAAACATATGCAATGCAATGATAACCCATGGGGATCCGAGCTAATTAGGACAAGGTGCGAGCACTGTTAGTATTCGATGCATGAGGCTTGAACCTTATAAGATGTTTTATACATGACACATATGAAGTACTACTACCGTTGACACAATTGCTTCCATGTTTCAAAATAAAAAGCTCTAGCACTTCAAGCACCAACTACTGAGAGCATGATTGTCATTCTGAGTGTAATGTGCATTGTCCCAAAGTAGCATTGTCTTTTGCATGATTGTGATATCGTTTATTCTGAAATGATTGTATCTAGTCATCACTTAAACCTTGAAGGTGCCCTTGCATTTATGTTTTGCATCACTAAAGGGGGCAAGCTAGATATCACTTTATCATATTTGCACATCATGTTCATTGCAAATCTTTTTGATGTTTTAGTTTCATGTTGTAAAACTTTCAGTCATTTGTGATTTTCTCTTGAGGCAACTTAATTACTTTAGAATCATTGTCTCAGTAAGCTTTTGTCATATGACTATGAGAAAGTCCTATATGGTTAATAGCATGTCACCACAGAAATTATTCTTGTTATCATTTACCTACTCGAGGACGAGCAGGAATTAAGCTTGGGGATGTTGATACGTCCAAAACGTATCTATAATTTCTGCTTGCTCCATGCCACTTTTGGGTGATATTGCTATGATATTCATACAATTCCCTACACTTTTGATCATATTTGGACTAACTTACTAATCCAGTGCACCCCAGTTCCAGTTTCTGTTTTCGGCTGTTTTTGTATTTCAGGTTTTCACGTTTCGAGAACTGCCCAGAAAAATCCAGAAAAATTATATAAAAAATCAGCGAAACGGAAACAACACTGCGTCCGAAGGGCAGCCTGGGGGGGCCACAGGGGCTCCAGGCGCCCTGTGGGCGCCCCCCCTGGGCCGCGTCGGGGGGGCGCCTGGGCCCCCCGAGGCTCCCCCGGTGCCCTACTTTGGCATATATTTAAAGGGTTCCCCGTAACCCTCAGAACAGGACTTCTTTTCGCGATCCCATCTCTGTTCCGCTGCCGCCGCCGCTTCCAAGATTGGGAGCACCAGGAGAACTCTTCCCGGCACCCTGCCGGAGGGGAGGATCACCACCGGGAGCTTCTCCACAACCATGGACGCCTCTCGGATGACTCGTGAGTAGTCTCCCTTGGACCATGAGTCCATGACCAGTAGCTATGTGATGTTCTCCTCCCGTTCTTGTGCTTCACTAATTAGTCCTCGTGAGCTGCCCTACATGATCGAGGCACCTATGTAATCCTTATGCTGTTGCTATGTTGAGTTTGCTGGGATCCGATGGATTATGAGATTATGTTCAGATTGATCTTGAGTAATATATTTGATTCACCTCTTTTATATTTTAGTTCATAAGTAATTCTTGCATGTTCGCCGTTGTTATATATTGCTTTGGCCGAGTAATAGGCAGTGACTCCAAGAGGGAACGTTATGCTCGATTGTGGGTTCATGCCCCTCGATGACTAGCTTGAGTGACAGAAACATGAGTCTAGGGGATGTGCTGTTGCCACAAGGGGGAAAACAACGGTGCTTGTGCCCGCGGGTGCAAGGATTGTTTACTTTACGCAAAGTTCTTTTAATGCAGTTGTCTGTTGCATTGAGTTTACACTATGGGTGGGACTCGCAACTTAATACCAGCGAGATGTTCTGGATAGATATCTCAAGGTGGATGATTAGTAGTAGATATTGATGGATTTCGGTCTACTTACTTTGGCGTACCGCCCATGCTTTGAACCTTAACCTTTCTTGCAATGTAGTCAGCATTGGTTTGCGTTCGTGGTCCTGTCAATTGCCCAGCTGTAATTTGTTACCTCACATAGTTGTTTTATCGTCTTTTGGGAGAGAGACATCACTAGTGAACATCATGAGACTCCGGTCCATATTACCATCATTGATCACATACACTATTTACTTTTCCGTTATTTACTTACTATTGCAAAACAATATCTATCACTACTATCATATTGCTTTTAACCCTTTGTGAACTACAAGGCCGGAGGGATTGACAACCTCTCTGTACTCGTTGGGAGCAAAGTTATTTGTATCTGTGTGCAGGTCCACGTTGATTGCTAATTGCGCCGTTAGCAGTTGACACCTACTTGTTGAACCTAGGAGTCTCTGGGGATTCGATCCTTGGCATCTTTGCTAAGGGAAAACACTTCTACTTACTGCATCTTACAGCTTCCACTTGGGGTAACCACCCAGGGGTTCGAGGCCCATCACCATGCACGAAGACATTTGGAAGCAGCTTTTTAAGGCCCAGAAGAAGTGGCCAAAAGAAACCAAAGACATCGGTTTCGACAGCGTGACTCCGGCTACAGAGGTAAGCACGATTTTGCCGAAGACCTATCCTGTCTATATTTCAACTATGACAGGAGTTAGAACTTTTACGCACCATACAGGCCTGGACAACGAAAGCGGAGCGGATCAACTGGCCGGCTCCGCTGCCTGAGAACCCAGTCATGCCTCAGCTAACGGCAATGTTGGTACCGGCGCCGTACCAGGCGCCAGAGAAGAAGGGCAAGGAGGCCAAGAGCGGCCCCCACCATAAGGGTCCTTCAGAAGCTATATCCGGAGAGACCGACGCCCTCTCCTCCCATGACGAAGAGGATGAGGAGGAGGTGGTGGAAAGCAACTCCCTATCAAGGGGAAGAGGAAGAAGAGGGCAGTGATACGTCTCCAACGTATCTATAATTTTTTATTGTTCCATGTTATATATTATGTTTTGGATGTTTAATGGGATTTATTATACACTTTTATATTATTTTTGGGACTAACCTACTAACCCAAGGCCTAGTGCAAATTACTGTTTTTTGCCTATTTCAGGGATTCGAAGAAAAGGGGTATCAAACGGAGTCCAAACGGAATGAAACCTTTGGGAGAGTTATTTTTGGAACCGTATCTACCTAGAAGACTTGGAGTACACGCGAGGGAACGAAGGAGGTGGCCACAAGGGTCCAGGGCGCGCCCCTCCTCCTGGGAGCGCCCCCACCCTCGTGGGCCCCCTCTGGCTCCCCCGATGCCCTCCTTCCTCCTATATATATCCATATACCCTGAAAACATCAAGGCAACAAAGAAAACCCTAATTCGACCGCCGCAACCTTCTGTTCCCGTGAGATCCCATCTTGGGGCCTGTTCCGGAGCTCCGCCGGAGGGGGAATCCATCACGGAGTGCTTCTACACCAACACAATAGCCTCACCAATGAGTTGTTAGTAGTTTACCACATACCTTCAGGTCCATAGTTATTAGCTAGATGGCTTCTTCTCTCCTTTTGGATCTCAATACAAAGTTCTCCTTGATCTTCGAGGATATCTATTCGATGTAATCTTTTTGCGGTGTGTTTGTCGAGATCCGATGAATTGTGGGTTTATGATCAAGATTATCTATGAACAATATTTGATTCTTTTCTGAAATATTTTATGTATGATTATAATCCTTGCAAGTCTCTTCGAATTATCGGTTTGGTTTGGCCTAGATCTATAGTTCTTGCAATGGGAGAAGTGCTTGGCTTTGGGTTCAATCTTGCGGTGTCCTTTCCCAGTGACAACAGGGGCAGCAAGGCACGTATTGTATTGTTGCCATCGAGGATAAAAAGATGGGGCTTATATCATATTGCTTGAGTCTATCCCTCTACATCATGCCATCTTGCTTAAAGCATTACTCTGTTCTTATGAAATTAATACTCTAGATGCATGCTGGATAGCGGTCGATGTGTGGAGTAATAGTAGTAGATGCATAATCGTTTCGGTCTACTTGTCACGGACATGATGCCTATATATAATGATCATGCCTAGATATTCTCATAACTTTGCGCTTTTCTATCAATTGCTCGAGAGTAATTTGTTCACCCACCGTAGAATTCTGCTATCATGAGAGAAGCCACTAGTGAAACCTAAGGCCCCCGGGTCTATTCTCAACATATTAATCTTCCATCTACTTTACTTTGCTTTATTTACTTTCTGTTCTTATACCAAAAATACCAAAAATATTTACTATCCTATCTATCATATCTCACTTTCGTAAGTGACCGTAAAGGGATTGACAACCCCTTATCGCGTTGGCTGCGAAGTTCTTATTTGTTTGTGTAGGTTCGAAGGAGTCGCGCGTGGTCTCCTACTGGATTGATATCTTGGTTCTCAAAAACTGAGGGAAATACTTACACTACTGTGCTGCATCACCCTTTCCTCTTCGAGGGAATAAAACACAAGCTCGAGAAGTAGCAAGAAGAATTTATGGCGCCGTTGCCGGGGAGGCTTACGCAAAAGTCATATACCAAGTCCTATCACAAACCCTTATCCTTCGCACTACATTATTTGCCTCTTGTTTTCCTCTCCCCCACTTCACCCTTGCCGTTTTATTCGCCCTTCTTCCATTCGCCTTTTTGTTTGCTTGTGTTGCCATGTGCCTTCTTTTAGCTTGCATCTTTGCTTGCTAAATTATGGATCCTCATCCACTTGCTAATATTTTTAAGAGATCCAGTTATGATGAACCAATTGCTAGTGAGCTGCGTGCACTAGATTGTCTTTATGAGGTTTTGCTTGAAATTCATGAGTCTGGAAATTTTGATTAAGTGTTGAATGAACAAAATTGTAAAGTGATTCATGATAGTACCTTGAATGAAAAGCATGATTGCAATGATGTTATTATAAATTTTATTAATGTCAATTGTGCTAATTATACGCGTGCACCATGATGATCTACACAAAATTCTAGTCAAGATACATATAAAGTTCATTTAATTCGGAGCTACGGCCTAGAAGATATGAGCAAAACAAGTCAAGCATGGCATCGATGCAAAATGCATTCAAACATCAAACACAACACTCAAAACACGGATACAACATGACATGATGCATCTACATGTAAAACCAAGCAAGTTTCATATAGAGCATGCCCCAAATGGAGCCACGGTTCATCACATACACACGAAACAAGTTTGAAACACAATCTGTCCAAAACAGCAAGTAGGCATCTTACAAGCATCAAAACAACATGCTACAAATACAAGACAGGCACAAGCATGTCATGAGCTCAAAGTATAGATTACATGATTCAATAATCAACAAGGATCAAGTTCGTAGGCATCAAGAGTAACCCAACATGATCAAGGCAATAAGCAAACTTTATATCAAAAATTATGGCTTAGTGAAAAACAAAGCATATACATGAACAGAGTTAATATGTTGGCATGTTGGAGGCAAGAAATAAATAAGCTACAGCACAAGAACATGGCAAGCAAAAGCATGGCATGCTATAACACAACATGGAGCTCAAGGAGCACAAGATGGCATATACATGGGAGCAACAGGTTCATGGCATTCATCAAAACAAGATGCAAACATGATATAGCAGATTCTCAGACTTGTGAAAATCCGGGATTGCAAAACCAACATTGTGATGCTGACTTTGGAGGCATATAACAGCAAGCATATCAAGTGTAATAAGCAAGCAAAGGTCATGAACATGTAATAGGCATGGCACACTCCAAATAACTCCATTGGTACAACTCCATAGGAGGCATAGATTAATTACAACAAGCTTTGCCAAATTGAACATGTTGTTGACAGGCTGATAGATATATTATAAAGCAACTTGAGAGCAAGAAAGAGACATGCTACATCAACCTATAATTGCAAACAATGGCATGGATTGATAGAGCATAACATGGAATTCAAGACATGATCATTGGACATTCCAAAACATGCATGGATATGACTGTAGCATCAAGCAAATATGACATCACAATATAACAGTTTCAGACTTAGCAGTTTTTAACAAGTCTCAGAAAATAGAAAACAACGAGTAGGTCACTTTTCAAGCTTGTTGCACTCACCACAGGGCATATCATGAAAAGTGGATTGCACCACAGCAAAGATGACATGACATAGCTCCTAAAACATGTTGACATGATGCTCAAACAAAAATAACACAAAAAGATATGAAAAAGAAAAATCAACAAGTTTTATTAGTTTTCAGCAGTTAACAGCCACAAAGACTTTTGTAACAGGGATTAACATGGAAATATGGAACCTAACATGCATGCCAATGCAATGGTCATGTAGAGCACTCAGATATGATCATCTGGACATATTATATGCTCACTTTGAACAAACGGGTACAAAGTTAAAGCAAAAACAATCATGCAACTTGTTAAGAAATTCTAAGGACTTAGCAGAAAACTACCTCGGGGAGTTGAACAAGCGGACACATTCGGATCTGGCCGGACCTGTCCGGACGCGGCTGAATCAGCACGAGGTAGACGACAGTGCAGCGGTCGCCGGCGATGACCGGAGGTAGAGGGGAGGCTGGGGACGGCGAGGCAGGAGGCAGGGGGTCCAAATCCGGGCCTTGGCCACCGGATCTGGTCGGAGATGGTGGCCCGGCGGCAAGAAGAGGTCCGAAGCGACGGCGGCGAGCTCGGCCTCCAATGGCGCTGCGGCGGCGGGGGGGGGGGTCTGATGGGGTGGTGGCCGCAGACTCCGGGGTCCAAGATCTTAGGAATGAGACGAAAGGGAAAAAGGAAGAAGGTGAAACCAAAGAACCTTGGGAGTTTAAACAACTCGAAAGAAAGAATACCACGGAGATGAATGTGATTGAGAAGCTCCGGTTAAATGAGGAAACAAGGCATACAACGAGAACCAATAGATTAAGTCTCAAGAGAGACATTGAAACCACTCTGGTTAAGCAAGATAGACAAGGAATAACGCCGAGTGAAAAGAACAGAGAGAAGATGACAACTTCTACCACGAATGAAATTGAAAGCATCCTAGAAGGAAGGATTGAACGGAGTTGTTGAGAAAATCAAGAACAAAAGAATTAGCTTGTTGTGGACTTATGGAGAACATCTCAAAGCTTGAGGTGAATTATGCCGCAACGAAAAGATGGATTAGCTGAGAGTGAAGAAAAGCAAAACTCCACTTCAAAGGAATAGGGAGAATTATTTGCATCTCGAGGTGCAAGAAGAATAATGCTTGAGCTGCTCCATAAGAATTTGATGAACACTTGAAGAATGAATTAAATCACAAAGAACCACCATGAAGAACTCCGGAAACAAAAGGATGATGGTAGAAGTGAAGGGTGCAAGAATAAAAATAAAGCCTTGCGATTATTTAGATGGAGGTTCTGACGAGATGACTGAGGAGGCTTTGAACTCCGGAAAGAAAAGATTAAAGCACTTGGGACTAGAATTTATTCATCATGAACAAATTCCGAAGGAAGGAAATTATCAAAGAAGAATAAGATTTATGTTATGCTTATCCTTCACAAGTAAATTGATGAGAAGAAATGGATTTGTGTACCACTTATTCGCATTGAAAAAGATTAAAGAGGGATATAGCTCAAACTTGAGAAAGTCTTCATGACCCACTGATAGGATTGGAAAGAACGAATGAATTGGTATGGTAACAAAAAAAATAATGTTTAACGAACCACCGTACAAATTGAAATGGAGTGATGAAAGAGAACAAGCCACCGTAAGGAATTGAAATTGAGTGAATATAAGAGAATGAATCACCAGGAAGAATAAAGCACTTGATGAAATTTCGATACAAGAGAACGAAGAGATCGTGAACTGATTAAAGAATATTTTTACGAAGCACCGGAAGAGTATGGAAACGAACGAAGAGGCATCAATTAAGAATAGTTGGAGGACGAAGTTGAAAACTGAGAACGAAGAAAACTTCTGAAATGATGACCTTCGGAGAATCACAATTGAAAGAATTCATGAAATAGTCCGGATGGTTAAAGAAAAGAATTTATGACAACAAAATCATTTGAGAGGATAACATGAAGTTAGGACCATGAATATTCAAGAGAACGAACAAAGATTTAGAGGGAAAATCTTCTTCGGTCTTAAAATGATGACGAGAAACACCACCAAAATTGTTGAGACACTCCGGAAGAATGAAAATATGAAAGGTTGAATCGACGATGAAAAGAATTTGAAAGCGATCTTGGAGAAGGCATATGACTGATGGAATCCATTCTTACGTCACACCTTGAAAAGAATTTGAGAATCACTCCGGAAATATAAGAAGAGTGAGGTAAGATCCTGGGAAAAGACCCGTGGGTTAGGCCCACTGAAGAGAACCACCATTGAAAAGGATTATTCGAGTGAGAAATGATGCACCGGAACAATTTAATGACTTGAATGAGGTGAAAACCTCGAATTAATTGGAACACGGACAAAACTCCTGAGATGTCTTTGAATCTCCGGAACAATTAAATGTTGAGAGGCGAACGAGCAAGAGGAAACATCTAAGCCGAGGGAAAAGAATATGAAGAACACCGAAAATTTGAACTGAATCCACCGAAGAAAAGAAGAGATGAAGAACGACGAACTAGACATGAATTCACCGGTTGAAATAATTGAGGAAGAATTCAAAACTTCACACGAGTAGGATGGATATTCGATTAAGGACTCCGGCTCTGAGTAGAAAAAGGGTGGGCGGATGGGAAAAGAAAGACCACTTCGGAAGGGGAAACAAAGTCAGTTGAGAAGAACTAAGGATTGAACTTGCAAAAGGCAATGAGGATCGAATCAACTTGACGAGAATTGCAGCGGATGAAAAAGCTGACAATACAACAACTAAAACTAACTTCGAGATCCTAAAAAAGTTGAAGGGGAAGAGGAGTAATTCAAAACATCTACGTCAAGATTCCTCACCAGAGCGATGAAGGGGCTGAGGAGTAAAAAGAATTCCTACTCTCCGATATAACTAGACTCCAAAATAGTTTTCTGCTAGACTCGACAACGGCCAGACTACGATCAATCAAGGGGGCTCCTATGGTCGGTCGAAACTCTAATACCAACTTGGCACGCCCAAGATGCGATTCTATCTCGAGCACGTGATAAACTTGTGATTGAGGCACAACCGCATTTCAGGCGCTTAGCAAGATGGATATCGTTACATCGTACCGTTACATACATAGATGGGGATACAACAAGTCTTACAACGCCACAAGAATACAACACAACATACACAAAACATCCGACTACGGATGAAAACACATGAAAAGCACGATGACATCCATCCTGCTATCCCAGGATGCCGACTAGGAACCTATCCCAAGTCCGACGAAGAAGAAGAAGAAGGAACTCCAACACAAGTAAACATCGCTCTCACATCAAATCATCAGAAACATGCACCTGCAACTATTGTTGTAGTATCTATGAGCCAGGAGGACTCAGCAATCCCATAACCATGGGTATCAATACTAGCAAGGCTTAATGGGTATGGAAGGATAAGTGGTGAGGTTGCAGCAGCGACTAAGCATATGTATGGTGGCTAACTGTAACACCCCAAAAATTTAATTACTTTTTCATTAAATAAAATTTGGCTAGAAACAAAAATTTTGATTTACAAAAGTTCTTTAATGTTTTTAGAACCTTTTGTTTCTGTTTACTTCCCTCCATATAAAAAATTTTGCAGTAATATTTTGGGCTCTGATAGTCATCCTAAAACATTTCATTACTTGTTTAATAACAGTAGAAATTATTTTCATAATAAAATTTTGCCCTAGAAAAATGCTTTTAATAGCTTTTTCAACTCTTGAAATGCTTCTGTTTGCACTACAACTATTTTAAATAATTCTGTAAAAATTCCACCAAAATTATGAGGAGTCATGTGATGCCTATGGATCACCTTTCTGCAAAAATTCATTCCTTCCCTTTGAAATTTTTGAGTGAATCATCCTCATTTCTATTTCTGTCCGTTTTCTAGGTTTCTACTGCAACCCCAATTTTCCTTGCTCTAAATTTTTTGATACTTGTCCACCTTATAGTCCTCCCAACCAAACTCTTAACTCCAAGAGATCAGACACATTTGAATTTTGTAAGTCCATCAAATACCTATCTATAGTTTCTGTCCAGAAACTAAATTCTTCAAAACTTGCACTATCAAGTTTTTCCTTTTGCCAAAATAACTCCACCATCATCTATATCATGTAAGGAGACATCATCCTGCCAAGTCTCACACATAACAAAACTCACTGGATAGCTCTGGCATTTCATCAGGCACATTGTGTGCACGCCAGAAAATCTGCATCCATCTAACTTGCTTTGCACACTTGATCGTTTGGCCAAAATAACATGTCCATCAACTCTAGCATGTCCAGAGACACCATTCTGTTAATTTGCAGCTCTTGTGGGTCACTCTAGATGCCACTGGCATTGCCTCGAACAGGTTGTGCGCATGCACGGAGCGCGTCCAGAACACGCGTTCTGCAGCCTCTGGCATCGAGTCCGGCCGCTCACTCCGCTGTTTCCCTTGCCGTCCTGATCCACCCACTGATCACCGCGACCCTCTGGAAGCCTGCTGACACCCAAGCTCGGCAGCTAGTGCCGTCCATCACCAACCTCGCCACCGGCCTCACCCGCCACCATAAATGGCCGCCGCCTCTGTCCGCCCGTGGACGGCGCCGCCCAGAGCACCTGGCACCAGCCAGAGGGTGCCAGCACGCCCCCGCCTTTACCTTGGACGGCCACCGCCCTCAAACACCCCACCACCGACCGCAGCTGCCTCGACGGCGCAGTAATGGCGATCGCCACCGTGTCCGTTTTCTGGAACCCGCCCGAGACACGCGGCTCACCCCGAACCAACCAGCCCACCCTTGGCGTAAATGTGGGAGGCCACCGTCCTCACCGACCCCGCCGACCACGGCCACCGGACTCAACGGTCTTAACCAACTCCATCAATGGCCGCCGCTGTCGTTGCTTCGTCGGGAAGCCACGGGAACCGACGTTCCCGTGCTATATAAAGCCGCCCCCGGCTCCTCTCGATGAGAAGGATCACTTCCCCATCCCACATGAACTCTCCCCAAGCAACAAACTGGCCGGAGAAGATCATCTTCCTCCTCTCCGGGTGCTACTGCCACTACCACCTCGTCGATGATTTCCACCCCACCAGAGCGTCCCCCTCCCCAAACTCCCCACCACCAGCTTCCCCTTGATCCTACACATCTTACCAGTCCATCATTCTCACCGGAGGAAGCCCGTGGGCAAAAGCCCCAAATCGCCGTCGCCGGAGCCCCGCGGGAGGGCTCACCGCCGATGGCCCCGAGCTCCCCAGCTATCGAAACAGCTACCTAGAGGATCGCCATGGTCTCCTGGTTTCATTCTTGTGCTCGGCGTCCCGAATGGCGCCGCCGTTTGCCGGCAATGATCGCCGGAGTCCTTCTCTGCCCCAGACCAGACGCGCGCGGGTTAGAGGAGACGAACCCGACAAGTGGGGCCCGACCATCAGCGACTCAGGCCGCGGACCCCGCTGTGTAAGTGGAGGCGGTTTCCTCCTGGAGCCGTTTCCGCGCGAAGGAGGCGTATTCCGTGGAATACGCCATCGACATCAGCACCTCTCCCCGCAGCCAGATGACTGGGCTCGGCCCAGTGGCGCCGTGGAGCTAAACAGCGCTCAGGGCGCGATTCTGACCTTCTCTTTTATTCCTTCCAGTATGTTTCAAATATTTCCATAGCCACCAATTCAAATCCAAAACTGATGATTCCAAATTCTGCAAACTCCTAAAAACATGATCTATTTATTAAGCTTAGGTGAACATTTTTCCTAAGCTTTATATTCACTGCCTAGATTAAATAGTCCTTTTACCCATTATTTCCATCTTGTAAATTCCATAGGTAAATCACATGAACTCCAAATAATTCAATTCTTTTTCTGATATTCCTAAAATTTGATCTAGTTTATTTTAATAGTTATTTCATTAATTTTCCAATCAACTTTTGATCACTATTTTTGCTATATGTGGTAATTCAAATATTTTTGAACTAGGAAATGGAGGGAAGAGGTTTATTTCAAAAACCTTGGAGTGCACCCCATATTTTTGCATACTCAAGGCAAGCATCTTGAACACTTGATATGGTGAATGTTTGCTAGAATATTTGATGCATGGTTTGTTAGTTCTTGATAAGAATCTCATTTGAGTAGAAATATTTCATGCATTTTGCAACATGCATAGTTTGTGAGCATCCAGGAGTGTGCTCCTGTTTTGGACGTGCTGGTGGGCACGGGCCATTTTTGACACGGTGGTGTCATGTGATATATGTGGAAGCAGGCAAGGGTTGTGGCCCTGTCCTGGTGATACTGTTGAAAGAATACTTTGTTGTGCTAACCCCTGCAGGAAACATAAGCCTCCTGAGTCGACCGTAGATCGAGTCTTGTTCCGGTAACCCCCATACTTGTTTCGTACTGCCACTTGTCCCTGCCACGGGTAGGGTATGGTTTAGTAAGTTGTTAACCCCTTTCCGTGCACACACCGTACAGAGGGCCACGATGAGGGTTTTCCACGACGGTGGACTAAATCCTGTTATCGGGTCAGGGGGCATGGGTGTTTCCGGCTGTGTGATGCCGAGAGGGAGTGTACCCTTGTAATCCGCGCGTATGAATAGTGATCCCATGCTCTTGGAGGTTGTAGCCTCTCCGACTTAGAGTTTTGCTTAACTGTTGTTCTGGGTGATTCCTGGCAGCAGAAAAGTTAAGCTGGTGTGTGCTGGTTAGGTGTGTTTTCATCCCAAAGACCGTAATGGGAATTAGTCAGTGACACGATACTGACTAAAGAAATCCTATACTTGTGGGTAAAGAGTACACCCTCTGCAGAGTCTTATCTATTCGAATAGCCGTGTCCGCGGTTAAGGATTACAGTCTGGGTTGGTCAAGTGTCGGTCTTAGAGTCGGTCTCCGGAGGAAATATTTAAAAATTGAACATGGTTATTTTGCAGGTTAATTGTTTACTGCTACTGGTGTTGTTATGAATATTATGGATGATATGATTATTATTGTGGACTAACCCGTTTCTCTTATTTTTACTCTCCAGAGTGTCTCAGGGGCTGGCCAGACTACCCCGGACACTCACCTTTATTTTCAAGTCCTTTTGTGGCGTCCCTCGAGTGTCAGGCGGTTTATCACGCCACTACTCTTGTGGATACCCGACTGGCATTTCTTTTCAAGTCCTTTCATGGCGTCGCCTGAGTTCTCGGATGGTATCGTCCGATTTCTCTTTTAGACACCCGACTGGCATTTCTTCTTAAGACCGATCGTGGTGTCACTTGACATCCGACCGACATTTCTTTTATATTTTATTGATACTAATATTTTATTTCTGCACTAACCATTATTCACCATGCCATGTTTTAATTCCTGTCAGCATGCATTTAATATAAGTCCACCATGAGCATATGCATATATTTTAATTCATCATGACCGTATAATTGTTTGCTGCATTTGTTATATCATTTGTCCATGATGTTTGCGAGTACATTCAAACGTACTCACAGGCTTGTCCCTGGCTATTTACTTGGCCAGGTTAGAAGTTCTGCGAGGAGCACCACAGCGACGTCCGTGCGAATCCTAGGAGCGCAACCACGCGGGATAGGAGTTATCCGGGTCAGCTGTTCCTGTGGGAATGGAGCCCCATCGTTGTGGAGATCCACAAGCAAATCCCTTCATCCACCACCGGAGTCATCGTTGTATCAGTAGACCTTTATGGTCTTGTACCAAATTCTTGTAAATGCTTGGTAATCTGTAACAAGGATGTGTCCACCAGTAACAGTAATCCTGGGCTGGTGATGACACTAGGGGTTAATTTCTGGAATATTGTGTTCCCGAAATCCGGCCCCGACAGCCTTGGTATCAGAGCCAGGCTGACCATTGGCTAATCCTATCTTAGCCTGGTCACCATCCCTAGGTTTCCACACCATCCATAACTTTTCCTGTCCACAGACGAGCCTATCTCATCCGATAAGCCTACACACTGGCCAGCCAACAACTTTTGATAGTTGGTGCCAAACCTAGCAGTCGACCTATAAGGCGTGTGCCTGCGGCCGATATCTGAGTCGTCCCATCCACAAGCATGTGACGGAGGACTCTGCTACCCATAAAGGAAGCCCTGCTCCAACCCAGCTACTATCACCCTCTGAGCACCGTGTCCATTACTATCACACTTCTTGTTTTCACCAGAATCTACCTATCTGATGTTTTATGTATCAGGATGATTTGCCCACACTAAGAGGAGAAATTTCTTAAGGACCTTCCTCACAAGACTTTTCCCACCATAGATTCAAGTCGCGTGCCATCACGGCATCCCGCACAAGACCACACCTGCTCTGCTAGCTGCACTAAGTGCAACTCACACAAACACACACAGTCAGCACCTAATACATCGACTCGATCACTCTCATCACACCAGAGTTTTCACAGAGCACACACACTCTCTCTCGCACCAGACACTGCTACCTAGTCCCGATGATCACCACCGCCTCGGAGAGCCACCACCCGAGCAGCAGCATCATGGTGATCGTCGAAGATCATCACACACAGTAGAAGCGAGGAGCCGATCAATGCTGCCAGCATGCCGGCCAGAAGGATTGTGATCAGCTCCGATCCCACGTCCTCCATTGATGCCTCGTCTCGAGCTCTTTCAGCCAGAAGGAGAAGGAGAAGAAGGAAGAGAAGTGAGGTGAAGTGCGAGGCAGGAGAAGAAACCGTGATCGTTTTATAGCCCGAGCTCGGTGCACGGTGAGCGTAGTCCACCAGCGCCGCTCGTCGCTCGATCGCCGGTGTTCGGAGACGAATCCGCGAGCAGTACCGACAGGGCACTGGCCCGCGAGGTGAGTGCACGCTGCCAGTGACAGCACGCCGCACACTACCACGGTACGACCCTAGATACCCTACGCGCTAGACGCCATAGCAGCAGATAGTGCGGTGAGCACGCGCGGGAGAGAGAAAGAGAAGAAGAGCCGGAGGAAGAGGAAGGCGAAGAGACTAACAGTGGGTCCTGGACCCACCTGTCAGCCAAAGAGAGCACTGTGCGCTGGAGTACGACGAGGAAATTTGGAATTAGAAATTATACTTTTTCCCAAATTTGTCGTAACAACACACTGTGGTTGCACCAATTATCAGTAGCCTTACGTCAATAGTATCGAGCTAGGTTTCAGAATTGTTTGTTTCTGCTCAGCAGAATCTCCTCGGAAAGGGTGGGCTAATTTTTTTTTAATAGCTACCCTAACAAATCTCGAGGACGAGATTTTTCTTAAGGGGGTTAGAGTTTGTAACACCCCAAAAATTTAATTACTTTTTCATTAAATAAAATTTGGCTAGAAACAAAAATTTTGATTTACAAAAGTTCTTTAATGTTTTTAGAACCTTTTGTTTCTGTTTACTTCCCTCCATATAAAAAATTTTGCAGTAATATTTTGGGCTCTGATAGTCATCCTAAAACATTTCATTACTTGTTTAATAACAGTAGAAATTATTTTCATAATAAAATTTTGCCCTAGAAAAATGCTTTTAATAGCTTTTTCAACTCTTGAAATGCTTCTGTTTGCACTACAACTATTTTAAATAATTCTGTAAAAATTCCACCAAAATTATGAGGAGTCATGTGATGCCTATGGATCACCTTTCTGCAAAAATTCATTCCTTCCCTTTGAAATTTTTGAGTGAATCATCCTCATTTCTATTTCTGTCCGTTTTCTAGGTTTCTACTGCAACCCCAATTTTCCTTGCTCTAAAATTTTTGATACTTGTCCACCTTATAGTCCTCCCAACCAAACTCTTAACTCCAAGAGATCAGACACATTTGAATTTTGTAAGTCCATCAAATACCTATCTATAGTTTCTGTCCAGAAACTAAATTCTTCAAAACTTGCACTATCAAGTTTTTCCTTTTGCCAAAATAACTCCACCATCATCTATATCATGTAAGGAGACATCATCCTGCCAAGTCTCACACATAACAAAACTCACTGGATAGCTCTGGCATTTCATCAGGCACATTGTGTGCACGCCAGAAAATCTGCATCCATCTAACTTGCTTTGCACACTTGATCGTTTGGCCAAAATAACATGTCCACCAACTCTAGCATGTCCAGAGACACCATTCTGTTAATTTGCAGCTCTTGTGGGTCACTCTAGATGCCACTGGCATTGCCTCGAACAGGTTGTGCGCATGCACGGAGCGCGTCCAGAACACGCGTTCTGCAGCCTCTGGCATCGAGTCCGGCCGCTCACTCCGCTATTTCCCTTGCCGTCCTGATCCACCCACTGATCACCGCGACCCTCTGGAAGCCTGCTGACACCCAAGCTCGGCAGCTAGTGCCGTCCATCACCAACCTCGCCACCGGCCTCACCCGCCACCATAAATGGCCGCCGCCTCTGTCCGCCCGTGGACGGCGCCGCCCAGAGCACCTGGCACCAGCCAGAGGGTGCCAGCACGCCCCCGCCTTTACCTTGGACGGCCACCGCCCTCAAACACCCCACCACCGACCGCAGCTGCCTCGACGGCGCAGTAATGGCGATCGCCACCGTGTCCGTTTTCTGGAACCCGCCCGAGACACGCGGCTCACCCCGAACCAACCAGCCCACCCTTGGCGTAAATGTGGGAGGCCACCGTCCTCACCGACCCCGCCGACCACGGCCACCGGACTCAACGGTCTTAACCAACTCCATCAATGGCCGCCGCTGTCGTTGCTTCGTCGGGAAGCCACGGGAACCGACGTTCCCGTGCTATATAAAGCCGCCCCCGGCTCCTCTCGATGAGAAGGATCACTTCCCCATCCCACATGAACTCTCCCCAAGCAACAAACTGGCCGGAGAAGATCATCTTCCTCCTCTCCGGGTGCTACTGCCACTACCACCTCGTCGATGATTTCCACCCCACCAGAGCGTCCCCCTCCCCAAACTCCCCACCACCAGCTTCCCCTTGATCCTACACATCTTACCAGTCCATCATTCTCACCGGAGGAAGCCCGTGGGCAAAAGCCCCAAATCGCCGTCGCCGGAGCCCCGCGGGAGGGCTCACCGCCGATGGCCCCGAGCTCCCCAGCTATCGAAACAGCTACCCAGAGGATCGCCATGGTCTCCTGGTTTCATTCTTGTGCTCAGCGTCCCGAACGGCGCCGCCGTTTGCCGGCAATGATCGCCGGAGTCCTTCTCTGCTCCAGACCAGACGCGCGCGGGTTAGAGGAGACGAACCCGACAAGTGGGGCCCGACCATCTGCGACTCAGGCCGCGGACCCCGCTGTGTAAGTGGAGGCGGTTTCCTCCTGGAGCCGTTTCCGCGCGAAGGAGGCGTATTCCGTGGAATACGCCATCGACATCAGCACCTCTCCCCGCAGCCAGATGACTGGGCTCGGCCCAGTGGCGCCGTGGAGCTAAACAGCGCTCAGGGCGCGATTCTGACCTTCTCTTTTATTCCTTCCAGTATGTTTCAAATATTTCCATAGCCACCAATTCAAATCCAAAACTGATGATTCCAAATTCTGCAAACTCCTAAAAACATGATCTATTTATTAAGCTTAGGTGAACATTTTTCCTAAGCTTTATATTCACTGCCTAGATTAAATAGTCCTTTTACCCATTATTTCCATCTTGTAAATTCCATAGGTAAATCACATGAACTCCAAATAATTCAATTCTTTTTCTGATATTCCTAAAATTTGATCTAGTTTATTTTAATAGTTATTTCATTAATTTTCCAATCAACTTTTGATCACTATTTTTGCTATATGTGGTAATTCAAATATTTTTGAACTAGGAAATGGAGGGAAGAGGTTTATTTCAAAAACCTTGGAGTGCACCCCATATTTTTGCATACTCAAGGCAAGCATCTTGAACACTTGATATGGTGAATGTTTGCTAGAATATTTGATGCATGGTTTGTTAGTTCTTGATAAGAATCTCATTTGAGTAGAAATATTTCATGCATTTTGCAACATGCATAGTTTGTGAGCATCCAGGAGTGTGCTCCTGTTTTGGACGTGCTGGTGGGCACGGGCCATTTTTGACACGGTGGTGTCATGTGATATATGTGGAAGCAGGCAAGGGTTGTGGCCCTGTCCTGGTGATACTGTTGAAAGAATACTTTGTTGTGCTAACCCCTGCAGGAAACATAAGCCTCCTGAGTCGACCGTAGATCGAGTCTTGTTCCGGTAACCCCCATACTTGTTTCGTACTGCCACTTGTCCCTGCCACGGGTAGGGTATGGTTTAGTAAGTTGTTAACCCCTTTCCGTGCACACACCGTACAGAGGGCCACGATGAGGGTTTTCCACGACGATGGACTAAATCCTGTTATCGGGTCAGGGGGCATGGGTGTTTCCGGCTGTGTGATGCCGAGAGGGAGTGTACCCTTGTAATCCGCGCGTATGAATAGTGATCCCATGCTCTTGGAGGTTGTAGCCTCTCCGACTTAGAGTTTTGCTTAACTGTTGTTCTGGGTGATTCCTGGCAGCAGAAAAGTTAAGCTGGTGTGTGCTGGTTAGGTGTGTTTTCATCCCAAAGACCGTAATGGGAATTAGTCAGTGACACGATACGGACTAAAGAAATCCTATACTTGTGGGTAAAGAGTACACCCTCTGCAGAGTCTTATCTATTCGAATAGCCGTGTCCGCGGTTAAGGATTACAGTCTGGGTTGGTCAAGTGTCGGTCTTAGAGTCGGTCTCCGGAGGAAATATTTAAAAATTGAACATGGTTATTTTGCAGGTTAATTGTTTACTGCTACTGGTGTTGTTATGAATATTATGGATGATATGATTATTATTGTGGACTAACCCGTTTCTCTTATTTTTACTCTCCAGAGTGTCTCAGGGGCTGGCCAGACTACCCCGGACACTCACCTTTATTTTCAAGTCCTTTTGTGGCGTCCCTCGAGTGTCAGGCGGTTTATCACGCCACTACTCTTGTGGATACCCGACTGGCATTTCTTTTCAAGTCCTTTCGTGGCGTCGCCTGAGTTCTCGGATGGTATCGTCCGATTTCTCTTTTAGACACCCGACTGGCATTTCTTCTTAAGACCGATCGTGGTGTCACTTGACATCCGACCGGCATTTCTTTTATATTTTATTGATACTAATATTTTATTTCTGCACTAACCATTATTCACCATGCCATGTTTTAATTCCTGTCAGCATGCATTTAATATAAGTCCACCATGAGCATATGCATATATTTTAATTCATCATGACCGTATAATTGTTTGCTGCATTTGTTATATCATTTGTCCATGATGTTTGCGGGTACATTCAAACGTACTCACAGGCTTGTCCCTGGCTATTTACTTGGCCAGGTTAGAAGTTCTGCGAGGAGCACCACAGCGACGTCCGTGCGAATCCTAGGAGTGCAACCACGCGGGATAGGAGTTATCCGGGTCAGCTGTTCCTGTGGGAATGGAGCCCCATCATTGTGGAGATCCACAAGCAAATCCCTTCATCCACCACCGGAGTCATCGTTGTATCAGTAGACCTTTATGGTCTTGTACCAAATTCTTGTAAATGCTTGGTAATCTGTAACAAGGATGTGTCCACCAGTAACAGTAATCCTGGGCTGGTGATGACACTAGGGGTTAATTTCTGGAATATTGTGTTCCCGAAATCCGGCCCCGACAGCCTTGGTATCAGAGCCAGGCTGACCATTGGCTAATCCTATCTTAGCCTGGTCACCATCCCTAGGTTTCCACACCATCCATAACTTTTCCTGTCCACAGACGAGCCTATCTCATCCGATAAGCCTACACACTGGCCAGCCAACAACTTTTGATAGTTGGTGCCAAACCTAGCAGTCGACCTATAAGGCGTGTGCCTGCGGCCGATATCTGAGTCGTCCCATCCACAAGCATGTGACGGAGGACTCTGCTACCCATAAAGGAAGCCCTGCTCCAACCCAGCTACTATCACCCTCTGAGCACCGTGTCCATTACTATCACACTTCTTGTTTTCACCAGAATCTACCTATCTGATGTTTTATGTATCAGGATGATTTGCCCACACTAAGAGGAGAAATTTCTTAAGGACCTTCCTCACAAGACTTTTCCCACCATAGATTCAAGTCGCGTGCCATCACGGCATCCCGCACAAGACCACACCTGCTCTGCTAGCTGCACTAAGTGCAACTCACACAAACACACACAGTCAGCACCTAATACATCGACTCGATCACTCTCATCACACCAGAGTTTTCACAGAGCACACACACTCTCTCTCGCACCAGACACTGCTACCTAGTCCCGATGATCACCACCGCCTCGGAGAGCCACCACCCGAGCAGCAGCATCA
>LR738714.1:465735123-465813479 GCA_902687465.1 Secale cereale
CGGAGGACGAAGCGGCACGGCAGAGAGGCGAGGTCGGGGCTGTGGGGACCCGTCGGGGCGGTGCAGTCGGGCGCCTCCGGCGGCGATGCGTGCCGGCGATGAGGCCAGGCGACAGGGCCGGTGGAGCGGGGCACGCGCTAGGCGGTGGCGGCGCACGGGCCTGTTCGGGCCGAGATCGGGGCCTGAGCGGGCCGGATCTGGGTCACGGCGGGCCTTGGTGGCGGGGAGGTGGCTGAGGGGCGTCGGAGGGCAAGGTGATTGGGCGCTGAGGTGGCGAGCTCCGGTTGGCTGCCAGCGGCGGCTCAGGTGGCGGCTGGCGAATGGGGACGCACCACGTGGCGGAGGTGGAGAGGATGGCGCCGAAAAACGAGGAGGAGGGGGCTGATGGCGCGGTTTTCGAGGGGGTCTAGTGGCTGGAGGTAGGGGAAGGCCTAGGGGTAGGTTTAGGCCAAAACTGGCAAGGGGAGGGGGTTTAAATAGGCAGGGGTTAGGGTTTGAGGGTTTGGGGGTGTTTTTGGACCTTCCGATCGCGATTCGACGGTCCGGAGCGGAGGGAAAGTTTGGTGGGCTTAGTGGGCTGATTAAGGTTGTGTAGAAGAGGCCTCGAGCTGAGAGGAGAGAAGGGAGAGAGCGGATCGGGCGGAGTTTTCGAAGACCGAAAACGTACGACGTCAGTACCAGCATCGACACTGCTCTATGTTTAACTATTGGGCTATCAAACTGACTCCGAATGCGATGAAATTTGGCAGGCGGTCTACCTACGCTATAATAAGACCACACACCAATTTTCAACCCATTACGAGAATGTTTTTCGGCCACTTACAAAACAAGGTTTTGGAGGTGCCGCGGGCGCGTGCGAGTGAGTATGGGCTTAGAACGGACAACGTAGAGAACGGGGGATCGGGCAACTATGAGCGGATGCAAGTTTTGAAAACGATGTAGATGAAATGCACATGATGACATGGCAAAGTGCAACACGCAAGTAGATGACATGGCAACGGCAACGAATAAGAGGAAGACACCTGGCGCATCGGTCTCGGGGTGTCACACCCAAGACATGATTCGGAGCCGATGCATATAACGCAATATCCGGGATGCCAAACAGTTCCCTATAGGTGTTCGGACTTTGAATTGTGTTGGTCCGCATACAGCCCCTGTTGTTAAGTCCGTACTAAAGCACATGTGGCAATCTGAGGTAGGGAGAGAACACATATGGTAATGTAAAATAAACTCCAAACAAAGTGGAACCAAAACTGCTTCTTTTATACCCTAATTAATACGGCGAGCCGCGTGGTTACAGATAATGCCAACAACATCTTGGACATTTTACATGCCAGAAAAGAAAATAAAGGGAAAGGTTTACACAGAGCCTAATATTACCTATAAAGAAAAAATCTCAATGAAGCTCTGTTGCACGTGGGCGTCGCTTCTCCTTTGTGACACATCCTTAACGGATAAAGGTCTGATGGCCGCCTATGAAACAGGAAGAGGAAATCTAGAAAAGAATTTCCTGCACAAGCATAGACAGGGTGGGTTCTTTACTGAACCAATAATGAAAATATATTTAGAGTTGAATAGGGTCGAGCCGTACTATGGACTACTTTTCCGCAGTGTGTCCCTGTACCGCCCAAGGTTTTTTAAGGGCGTAGTTGTGTACACGAGGTACGTATGCCGCCACCTTGTGAGGTAGTAGGCAGATGCATAACTGCTAATCAAGCTCAGGCTTCTGAGATGCCGCATTGTAATGCGGGCCGAACAAGTTTAGTAGTGTCTCTGGTCCTGACGACCGGTGAGTTATTTGGCTTGAATAGGCCGCCTTGAACTTCGGCTACCAGGGCTGCGGTATCCTCCTGTGTTTGAAGAGAGCGCTCCATATTCCCATTGACTGTAATGACGCCGCGAGGTCCAGTCATTTTAAGCTTGAGATAAGCACAGTACAGAACTTCATTAAAGCGGGCGAAGGCAATTCTTTCGAGTAGTGCATGGTAGCCACTTCAGAAGGGAGCTATGTCGAAGACTAACTCCTCGCTTATAAAATTGTCTGGAGAGCCGAATACCACCTCTAGTGTTTATGAGCCCGTGCAACGGGCCTCTATGCCGGGTATCACTCTTTTAAAGGTAGTGCTGCTAGGCTTGATTCTTGACGGGTCTATCCCCATTTTGCGGACAGTATCTTGATATATCAAGTTGAGACTACTATCGCCGTCCATAAGGACTCGAGTAAGATGGTATCCATTAATGATAGGATTGAGTACTAGGGCCGCCGAACCTCCGTGACAGATACTAATTGGGTGGTACCTGCGATCGAAGGTGATCGGACAAGCTGACCATGGGTCGAACTTGGGGGCGACGGGCTCTACAGGCTGTGTGCTTGCGCTCCCTCTTCGGGTTATGGGTGGCGTAGATCATGTTCATCGTTCTCACCTTACGGGGAATTCCCCCTAATATTCGGTGGGTGAGGCTCGTCTTCGTCCTCACTTTGAGGTCCTTAGCCCTTGTGTTCAGGATTTAACTTGCCGGCCTGCTTGAAGACCCAACAATTTCTATTGGTGTTGTTTGCAGGTTTGTCAGGGGTGCCATGAAGCTGGCAAGGTCTCTCTAATATTTTGTCCAGGTTGGATGGACCATCCCTGCCTTTGAAAGGCTTCTTCCGCTGACCGGATTTGGAGCCACTGAATCCGTCATTCACTCCCGTGTCGTCTGTTTCTTCGTGCTTGTTCTTGTTGCGTCGTGGCCTGCCATTGCCGTCCCTGGCTTCGGAAGTGCCAGGGTCACTGGAACTGTTGCTTCTACGAGTTAACCAGCTGTTCTCGCCCGTGCAAAAGTGGGTCATTAGTGCAGTAAGAGCTGCCATGGTCTTCGGCTTCTCCTGGCCGAGGTGTCGCGCGGGCCATTCATCGCGGACGCTGTGTTTAAATGCAACTAAGGCTTCGGTGTCCGGATAGTCGATGATTTGGTTCTTTTTAGTTAAGAACCGATTTTAAAGCTTGCGGGTTGACTCCCCAAGTTACTGGATTATGTGGCTTAAATCATCAGCATCCGGTGGCCGGATGCAAGTACCCTGAAAGTTAACTCGGAAAGCATCCTCTAAATCTTCCCAGCTTCCAATGGAGTTCTCAGGGAGGATATTCAACCAGTGCCATGCTGGCCCCTTCAGCTTTAGAGGGAGGTATTTTATGGCATGGAGGTCATCTCCACGAGCCATGTGTATGTGGAGAATAAAGTCTTCAATCCATACAGCGGGATCCATTGTTCCATCGTACACCTCGATGTTTACGGGTTTAAACCCTTCTGGAAATTGGTGATCCATCACTTCATCGGTAAAGCACATAGGATGCGCAGCGCCCCTGTATCATGCGACATCGCGACATAGTTAGGACGACATTTGTGTTCAGTGTTGACTCCAAACTTGATTATATCTGGTGTGCTTGGCTTGATAGCCACTGTCTCGCGTGGGAGCACGTTCTCTTGACCAGTAGATTGATCTGGCCTATCCGACTTTATTGTTCAGATCCTGAAGTAGGTCGTACTTGTGGCCCTGAGCCGCTGTATCCCTTCCTGTACGATTGGGAGGTGCGGGTTGATATATGGCATTGCTAGCCGCTTTGTCCCGTCCAAGAGGTGGTCGGTTCGGTTGATCAGCCTGATCGTGCCTTAACAGAATTGGCGCAAGGGCTTCGTCATCGAATTGTGGCAGTAACTTGCGCTTGGGATAGCTCTTTGTTTGGCGCTCACGGTCGTATCTTTCTTCAGCGTCTAGCACTTCATTCCATTTGTCGTTGAGTGTATCCTGTTCGGCTTTAAGCCGCTGCTGCTTTTTCAGGCTCCTTGCTGTGGCAATAAGCCATCGCTGAAAGCGTTCTTATTCGAGGGGTTCCTCTGGGACAATGAATTCCTCGTCTCCTAGGCTGACATCCTCTTCGGAGACAAGTAGATAGCTACTGTCTTCGAAATCATTGTGATCGGTGAGTTGTTTGGGACTGCATTAACCATCCTCCCGCTCGCCGTGCTCTAACACTGGCTCTACGGGTCTTCGGCATCCTCCGGGCCTCATTGTCTCCAATGCCGGTATTACTTTCCCTTTCTCGACGCGATCGAGAGCGGTAGCGCTAACACCGTCGCTTAGGAGGTTCATTGACGGGCTTATCCTCTTTTGGATCTTTATCGCCATCGTCGTCGTTCTCCTCGGGTGTGTCCACCATGTATACGTCGTAGGTAGAAGTGGTCGTCCATCGCCCGGTGATGGGCAGGTTTTGACCTAGATCAGCTTCGACGTGGTGGTCCATGCCATCAAAGTCTTCGGAACCGTAGTCTAGTACGTCGATTAAGTCTTTGACCGTGGCTACCAAGTGGGTGGTGGGTGGGAAGCAAAATTCCCTGATCTCAGCCCCCCAGTTCTAACTGGGCATGGTTCGGCGGTGAATCCTCCGTGATGGCGAGAGATTGTAACAAGTACAACGCCTCATTTAAGAGTGAGAGTTTGACAGGAGTTTGGGGATCTGCGAAGCCACGCTCGATGATGACCACTTGGTCGAGCCCGGAGAGTGCAGATCCAAAGAGTTCGGAGCTCGTAATTAGAAATGAGTCTGGTTTCCCAGTGGCGGGGTGACTGCCATTCGATTCTGGGTCTGTGAGCGGCACGATCGCCGTTGAGCCTCCAGTTAAAAGTTCCACAAAGGGGGAGAGTCCGGCAGGGTTTATCCTCCCGTCTTCGGATGAAGTGATTTGCTTCGAATCTAGGGCCAGAGCGGACACGGATGTTGAGCCCTGGAAGGGATCTGATGATAGATATGAGATGTCTTTATCGTGTACGCGGGAGCGACATCCAAGGGCATGAGTCCTTCGAAGATCAGATCTCCTCGGATATCGATGACGTAATTCTGACTTCCAAACCTGATCTGATGACCAGGGGTGTAGTTGGCGTGTAGCATGAGTTGGCGCGTAGCATGAAGCCGCCAAACACGAAAAGCTGACCGAGGAGGAAGATCTCCTCGGGGGTGGTGTCGTCGCTGATGACGAAGCGAGCCATCGATCCCTCTGTTCACAACATATCGGAACTCTCAGTGAATGCACCAATGTCGGTGTCAAAACCGACGGATCTCGGGTAGGGGGTCCCAAACTGTGTATCTGAGGATTGATGGTAACAAGGGGAAACAAGGACACGATGTTTACCCAGGTTCAGGCCCTCTTAATGGATGTAATACCCTACTTCCTGCTAGATTGATCTTTAATATGGAGATTACAAGAGTTGATCTACCTCGAGAGCGTAATGGCTAAACCCTAGATGTATAGCCTATGGTAGTTGTGATTGTCTTTACGGACTAAACCCTCCGGTTTATATATGCACCGGAGGGACCTAGGGTTGTACATAATCATCTTGCAGAGGAAGGACATTACACCCGGACTTAAACTTGCCATTCTACACATATAGGAGTCCTATCCGGACACGAGGGACAATCTTCTATGTTGATCTTCATGGCCCACCAGTCCGGCCCGTAACGAGTAATCCGAACACTAGACGACCCCTTAGTCCAGGACTGCCTCAGTCGGCAGTGGCACAGGTCTGAGCGACATCACGTCCCTCCTTTGGCATCTAGCCAGGAGGTGCGACACCGATCTAGCGTTTGTGCGCTCTTGATCCAGCGAGAGCTACACACGTCGACGATGGTGGTCCGCCTTTCGTGTTCTAGTTCTGGCCATGTTGGCCCCTGGGCTGACGGGCATGGGCAGGACTCTATATGGAAAGTGGCCATAAAAAAAGGTCTTCGTGAGATCCCTATGGATTCGGTGGTTGACTTAAGCGGTGAGTTGCAAAAACTATGGATGATGGGTTGACGTAGGGGGGTGGTTGTGTAGCGGCGGTGATCACACATCGTATGTAACTACTAGGGCCGCAGAAAAGCGGTGGCGACAAAACATGAGTGGTGTCAATGATGGTGCTACGAGCACCATCTTGAGTTTTTGGGTGAAAGCCTATGTATGACCCAAGTGGGTTGTACCTATCAATGGTGATGTTTATACATTGTTACCTTGTCGAAGACATTGCTCGAATATGCTCAGACTTGTTCTTTAGGGTGAAAACTTAGATTCTAGTCTTGGGTGGTTGGATCTAGCGACGACAGCGCTTGAGTGTCACTCCTTTCCTGAAGGTGTTGTTGTCGAAGAACCTCGTCGTCCATGCAGTATCATGAGAGAACTAGTGCAGATATGGTCCTTATTGTAGTTTGCCGATTGCGAATCTGCTCGCTTTCGGTTTTTCTTTTCTTTTTAGCTCAACTACGTATAACTTAGGTCTTATATGACTTTGCTATTTACCGGCGTATTTGTGTGTGTGTGTGTTTCCGTTGATTGTGTACGTCCTATTTATGCAGAAGCCGAGTGCGTGCTCGTTGTGTTTGTATCCTCTTGATGCTCCATTTTATACCAATAAAATCCACCCTTTTGTCAAAAAAGTGAATTGGGTTTGAACAACATTGAAATACCTAATTCTTATATAGGTGGCTAAGAACAGGGTGTCACCCTACTGTCTAGGATAGCATGGAGCTATCTAGCCCACCAGGGCTCGAGCCACGGAGTGGCCCATGATACTTAGAGTTTCTTCTATAGAAATATGCCTTTAAAGGCATGATCTCGGTTTTTTATATAGGTGGTTGGGGCAAGATGTGTCAATTCTTATGTATATTTGACGACTATATTTAGGGGGAATATTGATAAGTGTCATTTTACACACACTTAAACTAGATGTTAGTACTAAATTGGCTCATGACCGGAGGCGAACTTAGACTCATGACCGTAGGCATGACCGATAGCATTGTTAGCGTGAAAGGCGTGAGGGCGCCTTCATGACATGTCGTCCAGGCGCTGCCATCATGGTATGAGAAGCTTGACTGTGGGGACGATCCATCACTCGTGTTATTGCTACTTGTGATCTTTGTTGGTATTTCCCCAAAGAGGAGAGGATGATGCAGTACAATAGAGATAAGTATTTCCCTTAGTTAAGAAACCAAGGTTATCAGTCCAGTAGGAGAACCAAGCAACACTATGGAAACAACACGTGCACACAAACAACAAATCCCAGCAACCCAACGCTATAAGGGGTTGTCAATCCCTCGATGGTTACGTGGAAGATTAAACTGTATGGTATTTGATAAACAGATAGATTGATATATGCAAATAAAATAAAAGGAAATAAATTGCAGAAAAATATTTTTGTGTTTTTGGTATCATAGATCTAAAAATAATATGATGGAAATAGACCTGGGGGCCATAGTTTTCACTAGAGGCTTCTCTCTTGAAGATCACATACGGTGGGTAAACAAATTACTATTGGGCAATTGATAGAAAAGAAAATAATTATGATGATATCCAAGGCAATGATAATGCGTATAGGCATCACGTCCAAGATTAGTATACCGACTCCAGCCTGCATCTACTACTATTACTCCACACATCGACCGCTATCCAGCATGCATCTAATGTATTAAGTCCATAAAGAATGGAGTAATGCTTGGAGCACAATGACATGATGTAGACAAGATAAACTAACGTATGAATAAACCCCATCTTGTTACCCTTAATAGCAATGATACATGTGTGTCATGTCTCCTTCTATCACTGAGATTGAGCACCGCAGGATCGAACCCATCACAAAGCACCTCTTCCCATGGCAAGAAAATTCAGTCTAGTTGGCCAAACTAAACCAATAAATCGGAGAAGAAATACAAAGCTACACAAATCATGCATAAAAGAGTTCAAATAAAACTCAAATAATATTCATGGATATATCTTATCATAAACTCACAATTTGTTGGATCCCAACAAAACACACCGTAAAAAGTAATTACATCGAATCCAAGAACATTAAGGAGAACATTGTATTGAAGATCAAAGAGAGAGACCTGCAAAAAAGATCAAAGAGAGAGAAGAATCCATCTAGCTACTAGCTATGGACCTGTAGGTCCGTGGTAAACTACTCACGCATCATCGGAGAGGCAACAAGGTTGATGTAGAGCCCCTCCGTGATCGTTGCCCCTTCTCGCAGAGTGCCAAAAAAGGCCTCTAGATTGGATCTCGTGGTTCTGGAACTTGCGGCGGCGGAAAAAGTATTTCCTCTCTGTCTCTGTTGGTTTCACGATTTATGGGTATTTATAGAGGAAGAATTAGGTCAAACGGAGCTACGTCTACCTCGTGGGCCACAACTCCATCTTCTCGCGTCCTCTTGAAGCTTCCAGGGTCCCTTATTGCCAGAAAAAAACCTTCAAATGTTTTGTGGCATTTAGACTTCATTTGGTATGGATATTCTGTAAAACAAAAAACTTGCAAAAAACAACAACTGGCACTGGGCACTAAGTTAATAGGTTAGTACCAAAAAATGACATATAATTGATGGTAAATGTATATAATACATCCAAGATTGATAATGAACAACATTGAACTGTAAAAAATTATAGATACGTTGGTGACATGTCAGTTATTGCCTCCGTCCTGGTCGCAATCACGTCGAAGATAGTGTTTTAATGAATGGGGAGAGATGATGAAGGTGGTTTGACGGGCTTTCCAAGCTTGCATACGAGTAAGGAAGCAGTGGGAAATCGGTCATGACCGGGATCGGCACGGCATCAGGCAACCTCCAACATGACCATGTTGCGGGACTTTTGGAACATAGAATCCTCACCGTACATTGATACATCTCCAATGTATTTATAATTTCTGATTGTTCCATGCTATTATATATTTTGTTTTGGGTGTTTTATATGCATTAATATGCTATTTTATATTTTTTTTTGGGACTAACATATTAACCTAGAGCCTAGTGCCAGCTTCTGTTTTTTCCTTGTTTTTGAGTTTCGCAGAAAAAGAATATCAAACGGAGTCCAAACGGAATAAAACTTTCGCGATGATTTTTCTTGGACCAGAAGACACACATAGGACTTGGAGTACAAGTCCGAGAGTCTTCGAGGCGACCACAAGCGAGACACGCCCTAGGGGGCGCCCCTAAGGCTTATGCCCACCTCGGAGACCCCCTGACCCCCTTTTTTGGCCTATAAATACAGAGTTATTCCAGAAACCCTAGAACGACATAAAAAAAAATTACTTTTCCACCACCGCAGGTCTATGTTCTCGTGATATCCCATCTGGAAGCCTTTTCCGGTACTTTGCCGGAGGGGGACATGATCACGGAGGGCTTCTACATCAACCTTGCTGCCCTTCTGATGATGCGTGAGTAGTTTACCACAAACCTACGGGTCCATAGCTAGTAGCTAGATGACTTCGTCTCTCTCTTTGATCTTCAATACAATGTTCTCCTTGATGTTCTTGGAGATCTATTCGATGTAATCTTCTTTTGCGGTGTGTTTGTCGAGATCCGATGAATTGTGGATTTATGATTAGATTATCTTCGAATATTATTTGAATCTTCTCTGAATTCTTATATGCATGATTTGATATCTTTGTATTTCTCTTCGAATTATTGGTTTGGTTTGGCCAACTAGATTGGTAGTTCTTGCAATGGGAGATGTGCTTAGTGTTGGGTTCAATCTTGCGGTGTCCTCACCCAGTGACAGAAGGGGTAGCGAGGCACGTATTGCATTATTCCCATCAAGGATAAAAATATGGGCTTTATATCATATTGCTTGAGTTTATCCCTCTACATCATGTCATCATGCTTAAGGCGTTACTATGTTCTTATGAAATTAATACTCTAGATGCATGTTGGATAGCGGTCGATGTGTGGAGTAATGGTAGTAGATGCAGAATCGTTTCGGTCTACTTGTCACAGATGTGATGCATATATTCATGATCATTGCCTTAGATATCGTCATAACTTTGCGCTTTTCTATCAATTGCTAAATAGTAATTTGTTTATCCACCATATGCTTTATTCAAGAGAGAATCCTCTAGTGAAACCTATGCCCCGGGGTCTATTTTCCATCTATTATTTTCAGATCTATAAAACCAAAAACCCAAAAATACTTTGCTGCAATTATTTTGCATTTACTTTATTTTTGTTTTTTTACTTTAGTTTTAAATCTATGTCTATTAGATCTCACTCTTGTTCGTGACGTTGAAAGGATTGACGACCCCTTTTCAACGTTGTGTGCAAGTGTTTGTTAGTTTGTGCAGTACATATATTGGGGATTTGCCTGTACCTCCTACTGGATCGACACCTTGGTTCTCAAACTGAGGGGAATACTTATCTCTTCTTTGTTGCATCACCATTTCCCCTTCAAGGGAAAAATCAACGCAAGATCAAGAAGTAGCAGGAATAATTTCTGGCGCCGTTGCAGGGGAGGTCCACATCAAGCCTACCAAGTACTTGTCATATCTCTTGCACTTACATTATTTGCTATTTGACTCTCGTTTTCACCTCCCCCACTTCTAAAACATTTTCAGAAAAACACAAAAATATTTGCCTTTTTATTCGCCCTTTTTCCATTCATCTTTCTCGTTCGCTTTTGTTTGCTTGTGTGCTAGATCTCTTTTACCTCTATGTCTCAATCCGATAATATGGATCTTTGTTGGGGAACGTAGTATTTTAAAATTTTCCTACGATCATGCAAGATCTATCTACCAGATGCATAGCAACGAGAGGGGAGAGTGAGTCTACGTACCCTCGTAGACCGAAAGCGGAAGCGTTAGAACAACGCAGTTGATGTAGTCGTACGTCTTCACGGCCTGACTGATCAAGCACCGAAACTACGGCACCTCCGAGTTCTAGTACACGTTCAGCTCGATGACGTCCCTCAAACTCCGATCCAGCCGAGTGTCGAGGGAGAGTTCCGTCAGCACGACGGCGTGGTGACGATCTTGATGTTCTACCGTCGCAGGGCTTCGCCTAAGCACCGCTACAATATTATCGAGGAGAACTATGGTGGAGGGGGGCACCGCACATGGCTAAGAGATCAAGAGATCAATCATTGTGTCTAGAGGTGCCCCCCTGCCCCCATATATAAAGGAGGGAGGGAGATGCCGGCCCTAGAGGGGGCGCGCCAAGTGTGGGCAGTCCTACTAGGACTCCCAAGTCCTAGTAGGATTCCCCTTTCCTTTCCGGAGTAGGAGAGAAGGAAAGAGGGGGAGAGGGAGAAGGAAAAGGGGGCTGCACCCCTTGTCCAATTCGGACCAGAAGGGGGGCGCGCGCCTCCTTCCTTTTGGCCTCTCTCCTCTATTCCCGTAACTCCCCGGTACTCCGAAAATACCCGAATCACTCGGAACCTTTCCGATGTCCGAATATAGTCGTCCAATATATCGATTTTTACGTTTCGACCATTTCGAGACTCCTCGTCATGTCCCCGATCTCATCCGGGACTCCGAACTCCTTCGGTACATCAAAACTCATAAACTCATAATAAAACTGTCATCGAAACCTTAAGCGTGCGGACCCTACGGGTTCGAGAACTATGTAGACATGACCGAGACACGTCTCTGGTCAATAGCCAATAGCGGAACCTGGATGCTCATATTGGCTCCCACATATTCTACGAAGATCTTTATCGGTCAAACCGCATAACAACATACGTTGTTCCCTTTGTCATCGGTATGTTACTTGCCCGAGATTCGATCGTCGGTATCTCAATACCTAGTTCAATCTCGTTACCGGCAAGTCTCTTTACTCGTTCCGTAATACATCATCCTGCAACTAACTCATTAGCTGCAATGCTTGCAAGGCTTATAGTGATGTGCATTACCGAGTGGGCCCAGAGATACCTCTCCGACAATCGGAGTGACAAATCCTAATCTCGAAATACGCCAACCCAACAAGTACCTTCGGAGACACCTGTAGAGTACCTTTATAATCACCCAGTTACGTTGTGACGTTTGGTAGTACACAAAGTGTTCCTCCGGTATTCGGGAGTTGCATAATCTCATAGTCATAGGAACATGTATAAGTCATGAAGAAAGCAATAGCAGTAAAACTTAAACGATCATAGTGCTAAGCTAACGGATGGGTCTTGTCCATCACATCATTCTCCTAATGATGTGATCCCGTTGATCGAATGACAACTCATGTCTATGGCTAGGAAACATAACCATCTTTGATCAATGAGCTAGTCTAGTAGAGGCATACTAGGGACACTCTGTTTTGTCTATGTATTCACACATGTATTAAGTTTCCGGTTAATACAATTCTAGCATGAATAATAAACATTTATCATGATATAAGGAAATAAATAATAACTTTATTATTGCCTCTAGGGCATATTTCCTTCAATCTTTACCTTGGGAAGTTGGGAGAAACTGAAAACACTATGAAAAGCTTTATTTCTTTACAATTTGAGCACAATAGTTTCTTTCGTAACGAACTTAAGTAACAAAAGGCTTTTACATAATATATCAATAAGGATCTTGATGATGTTACTAAGGAAATAGATGGTCTTCAATCCCAATTTGCTAATGTTGAAACTCTCTTGAGGCAAATCTTGGACAACCAAACTACTTTAGTAAATAATATGGCTGCCAAACCTGAAACTATTAATAACGATGAATATCTTAAGATGCTTGGTTTGACTCCTATTGAATCTTTGTTTGCTAATATAGATCTTGAAAATGAAGGGACTGGGGATGAGTCAACTTTAGAAAAAAGGCGTCCCGATAATGTGGAGAATAATGACCTTAGTGAAAAAAGTGGGATTGAAGAGGTCAAAAACCTTAGCTAGCAATGAACCCACTACTTTGGATTTCAAGGAATTTAATTATGATAGTTGCTCTTTGATAGATTGTATTTCCTTGCTGCAATCCATGCTAAATTCTCCTCATGCTTATAATCAAAATAAGGCTTTTATGAAACATATTGTTGATGCTATGATGAAATCTTTTGAGAAAAAACTTGAGTTGGAAGTTTCAATCCCTAGAAAACTTTATGATGATTGGGAACCTACTATTAAAATTAAGATCAAAGATTATGAGTGTAATGCTTTGTGTGATTTGGGTGCCAGTGTTTCCATGATTCCGAAAAACCTATGTGATTTGCTAGGGTTCCATAAACTTGATGATTGTACTTTAAATTTGCATCTAGCGGATTCCACTATTAAAAAACCTATGGGTCGGATTAATGATATTCTTTTTGTTGCAAATAGGACTTATGTGCCCGTAGATTTTATTGTTCTTGGTATATATTGCAATCCAACATGCCCTATTATTCTTGGTAGACCTTTCCTTAGAACGATTGGTGCAATTATTAATATGAAAGAAGGAAACATTAGATTTCAATTCCCATTAAGGAAAGGGATGGAGCACTTTCCTTGGAAGAAAATAAGGTTACCATATGAACCTATTATGAGGGCTACTTATGTTTTGAGTACCAAAGATGACAATACCTAGATCGTTGCTTTATGCCTAGCTAAGGGCGTTAAACAATAACACTTGTTGGGAGGCAACCCAATTTTATTTTGGTTTTTACCTTTTTTTATGTTCTTGAATAAATCTATCATCCAGCCTCTGGTTAGATGTGTTTTCCTGTTTTAATTTAATGTTTGTGCCAAGTAAGACCTTTGGGATGATTTGGAAGCTAGTAGATTTTTTTGGAAAACAAAAACTTTTGCGTCCAGTATCAGAATTGTTTCTGCTTGCCGGAACGTGAAAAATTCTGAATTTTGTACACGTTTCTTATCTACATATTGCCCAAGTTTTCCGATTTTTTCAGAGTTTTTAGAGGTTCAAAAGTTTCACATCAATTCACATCTTTACAGACTGTTCTGTCTTTGACAGATTCTGTTTTCTTTGTGTTGTTTGCTTATTTTGATGCATCTATGGCTAGTGTCGAGGGGAATGAACCACGGAAAAGTTGGAATACAGTAGATATTAAACCAATATAAAATAAGAATGAGTTCACAATAGTACCTACAAGTAATAATTGAATTTGTTTTAGTAACAGATATCATGAGTTTTGTGTTGAGTTTTGTGTTGTGGAGTTTTCAAGTTTTGGGTAAAGATTGGATGGACTATGGAATAACGAGTGACAAGGGCCTAAGATTGGGGATGCCCAAGGCACCCCAAGGTAATATTCAAGGACAACCAAGCATCTAAGCTTGGGGGTGTGTAATGCCCAGGATGGGACTATATCTCCTACGTGTCGAGGCACGACTTAGAGACATAATCCGATGCTGGAATGATCGCAAGTTTGGTATCTTTGCACAACTCATGTAAAAATGGGGATGTAAACTGAAAAGATAGTTGGCTTACACTCGCCACGTCACACAAATACATTACATGTCCAAGTCTTCATTCAATAAAACATCACAGCCCATCTAAGGGTAAAATCCAAATGACAAGATACCAAACATAATTTAAATCCACAGGTCGGATCGAATCCTAGTAGAAGTTCCACTACTGATCATCGGGATAACAGACATAGTAACGGCTACGCTCCTCGTCGTACTCCCAGCCTAGCTCGGTGCCATCACCTGGATAGCTCACCATCGGACCTGCATCTCGTGTGGTGAAGTAACTGTGAGCCACAGAGGACTCAGCAATCCCGTTCCCGGGTAACACGACTATTCAAGCCTTGGGTGTGGAACAAGGCTGAAGAAAGAACAAGTGTTTGCAGCAGCAACTAGCACTAGCTTACGTAAAGAGAGCGAGAAGAGAAGGTGCCTCGGTCGAGAGATGATCACGAAGTGATCCTAAACTAATCAAGTCAAACATAACCCCACCGTGTTCATCTCCCGAAACCCTTTCGGAAAATGAAAGTCACGGTACACACGCTAGTAGTGTATTAGAACAATGTGTCAAGTTTTCTACAACCGGATATTAACAAGCTCCCATCTGCCACATAACCGCGGGCACGGCTTTCGAAAGTTCATAACCCTACAGGGGTGTTCCAACTTGGCCCATGACAAGCCCACGATCCACGGAGTCGCAACTCCAAGGTGGGAAGACCCGAGTATTCTCGGAATCCCGTGCTCAAGATACTCCGAACTAAGGTAAGGCTAATCCAGCAAATCCTCCCGGCGTGTCGACACCCTGATAGTAGCCGCGCGTATCTAGTCTCAGGACACGACCGGATGGGCGATGCTACAAGTGTATGCCAGATACCTCGGGTTTCCCCAAGGCGGCCCCGCAGGACCCCCAGTTCGGACCAACACTCATGTGGAGCACTGGCCCGGGGTTGTTGATTAAGAAAGAGGGTTAATTACTCCCTACGCAAGTTTAATTAGTTATTAGGCAAATAGTAACAATGTTGGGACTTGCTGGAAAAGACTTTGCACTTAGCGGTTTATCGAGGGGGCCCCATAACCCCAACCGTGTGAGGAACACATAATCAAGGAACATAACACCGGTTTATACGGTTCCTAGCGGCATGAGTGGAACAAATCACCAAGCAAAAGGCTTAGCCTTCCACCCATTACCAATATATAGATGATTTCATTTTAAGCATTTATATAGTGTGATATAACCCAACAAAACTTCAACACGAAGTAAGCATCTTCAATCTTCAACTGCAACTAGCAATGCTATAAGAGGGGCTGAGCGAAGCGTACTTAGCCATTCAACGGTTTGCATAGGTAGGGTGGTTAGACATGAACATGGCTACAATAGGAGGCTGACAGGAAAGACATGGGCATCGAGGCAAAACTATAGAGCGATACTCTAGCAATAGGCAAAGATAGTAATGTTATCGGGGTTCGGTCATCTTGCCTGAAGAGTTGTCGATGGGATCGTAAGAGGGGTCCTCGTGCTCAACCTCGGTAGTAACCTCGTGCTCGTACTCGTACTCGGTCTCAGCTACCGGCTCTAATCAACACAACCACACAAGGCACGAATCAACAAGATGCAATGCGCACACAAAAATGATGGATGCTTGACTTATGCACTATGGGAGCACAAGGAGCATGGAAAATTGCACTCAAGCAAAATACTTCAAAACATGATAACAATAGGATATTATGAATCTACATGAAAAATCAACCAAGTTTCATATAAGACTTGCTGAAAACGGAGCTACGGGCTAAAAGTTATGCCCGAAACAAGAAATATGCACAAGCTGAAAATTACAGCCACATAGCAACTTCGGAGCACTAGATAAATAAGCTACAGCACTCAAACATCATGGCAAAGAGTATGAACATAAACTAGACATATCCTACAGCAAATAAGTCCATTGGTGCACCCCCAAAGGAGCCACGGATCAATAGCAACAAGCTATGACATATTGAACTTGACAACAAAATCCTGACAGCAGTATTTTATTGCAACTTTGGAGCAAAAGCTAAATATGCTACAGCCACTCAAATAAGCATGTGAGAGCATGAATGGATATCCAACAATATATACTACAAGGAACCATCAAGAGTCACCCCAAAACTATCATGGATTGGCCTAGAACAACACGCAAACATGGCATCTGGAAATTACAGATTCCAGACTTAGTGAAATTTCACTAAGTGTTAAAACAGCAGTTTCATCATGGCATCTTTGAGAGCAAGTTTAAGTCACCTAAAAACTAAACATGGCAAGTGATAAGCACCACATCAAAGTACATATGATGGTGATTCCAAAACACCTAACCATGCATCATGGAGATAAACACAACGATAGCAATGAGCTCAACAAGTTGGCATCTCATAACAAGCTAATCAACATAACAGCCACATGGCACTTTGCAACGGAGATAAACATGGCAAGATTAATTCTATCATGCAAGCCTAGGCATTCAACATGTAGAGCATGACAAGTCGAACACGTGGACATGTCATTTGCATCATTCGGATAAACGAGCACCAAGTTATCACTATGCAAAGATGGCATGAAAATAACTACAAACAACAGTTTTTATCACGATGCACTCTTGCAACAGATATTTAAGCATCTAGATGGACTCAAACATGCATGGCATAATGGAATGAAATGTAGTACAAGTCTCCACGAACGTCTGGACATCTCATTCACTCAAATCGGAGCATCAACACAAAGTTATCATCAATTGAAAATAGCATCAGACAACAAAGTATCACAGGGACTTAGAAGAAAAGTGGGCAACCTCAGGCAAACGGTCAACGGGCCCGGATCTGCGGAGTGGATCGGGCGAAGGGTCCACCGGGCGCCGGGCTAACGGGCTCTGGCTTCGGCCCGATAGGGCGTCTGGATCGGATGGATCTTGGACGATCGATCCTTCGATCCCCAGGCGGCGACCGGATGCAGCGGCCTGGCGGAAGGCGGCCTGGTAGGAGGGAGGCGACGGAGGCCCAGGCAGGGCGCACGTCAGCTGGGCCTGGCGCCCGCGGGAGAGGCCCAACGCGCTAACGGGCCGGCCCCAGGGTTGGAGGCGGGGGCGACGGGGATCGATCCGATCGGGATCCTCCCCGACCCAGGCGACAGCGGCGGGATCCTTCGCGCGGCCAGGGGCCGGCGGAAGGGATGCGGTGGCGGGGCCCCTGCCCGGCGGGAGGCGGCGACCCGAGGCCGGCGGGATGCGGGGGCGGCGGCACCCGGCCGGGGCGGCGGCGGTGGTGAGGTGAGGGGCCGGAGGTGGCGGGGAGGTATTCCGGCGAGATTCCGGCGGGGACGCGGATTCCGGCAAAAATCCGGCGAACTCTCCGGCGAGGTGGCGGTGGCTGAAGGAAGAAGAAGATGGGGGCTAGGGGAGCTAGGGTTTCCTTGATTTGGGGCAAAAATTGGGGGAAGTGGACAAATATATAGGCACAAGGAGCTAGGGTTGTCCAAATGAGGTGTGGTTTTCGGCCACGCGATTAGAATTGGATGGCCTAGATGAAGGGAGGGGTTTGGGCTGGTTTGGTGGGCTGTTGGAGGGGTGTCTTGGGCCTCAAAGTGGAGGCACTTTGAGCCCACGAGAATAACTGTTGGGGTAGCAAACGGACTCCAAACGCGACGAGATTTGACAGGTGGGTTACACACACCAAAACAACAACACACGACAAGTCTCGCGCCAAACCGGTAACGTTATACGGCCAAACACTAAAGTAGGCCTCGGAGATGCCACGGACACGTGAGGGAGCTCCGGAACGCGAAACAGACAACGGGAAGGAACGCGTGGGACCGGATGCAAACGACAACACAAATGCAATGCGATGCACATGACTACATGATATGAATGAATGCCACACACGCACACACAAAACGACGAAAACCCGAAAAGACAAAGAGCCCGGAATGGAAGTGATGAAGCCAGAGATATGTTATATGCCCAAAAGGGAAAGTATTACATCCGAGGCATTACAAACTCTCCTCTACTACAAAAAGATCTCGTCCCGAGATCTAGGACTGGAAAAAGGAAGGGTACTCGGAACGAAGATGATCTTCTCGTTCCCACGTAGCTTCTCGGTCGGTATGGTGTGACCACTTGACTTTCAAGAATTTGATGGACTTGTTGCGGGTCTTGCGCTCGGTTTCTTCGAGAATAGCAACGGGATGCTCTCGGTAGGACAAATCTTGTTGAAGATCAATCTCTTCAAACGGAATCATGCGTTCAGGTGCCTTGAAGCATTTGCGGAGTTGAGACACATGGAACACATCATGAACATTGGCGAAGTTGGAAGGGAGCTCAAGTTGATAGGCTAGGTCGGCTATTTTGCCAATGATCTTGAAAGGCCCGACGTATCTAGGAGTAAGCTTTCCTTTGATACCGAATCTTTGGGTGCCTTTCATCGGAGAAACACGGAGATAGACATGATCACCAATGTTGAAAGCCAAATCACGATGCTTGCCGTCATAGTAGCTCTTCTGACGCGACTGAGCGACCTTGAGATTCTCACGTATGACTTTGCACATCTCTTCGGCTTCTGAGATCAAGTCATTGCCAAGAAGTTGACGTTCGCCAGTTTCAGACCAGTTGAGAGGTGTACGACACTTTCTGCCATAGAGGATTTCAAACGGAGCTTTGCCGGCACTTGCTTGGAAGCTGTTGTTGTAAGAGAACTCGGCAAATGGAAGGCAATCTTCCCATTTCATGCCAAAAGATATGACACAGGCTCTGAGCATGTCTTCTAGAATCTGATTCACTCGCTCGACTTGACCACTAGTCTGAGGGTGAAAAGCAGTGCTGAACCTGATCTTAGTGCCCATGGCGGACTGAAAGGAGTCCCAGAACTTAGAAGTGAACAAACTTCCACGGTCTGAGGAGATAACTTGAGGAATGCCATGTAAAGACACAATTCTGGAAGTGTAAAACTCTGCCAATTGAGCTGCATTGATGGATTCTTTGACTGGAAGGAAGTGAGCGACTTTGGTAAGCTTGTCAATCACCACAAAGATAGAATCATTCCCTCTCTTGGACTTAGGAAACCCAGTGACGAAATCCATTTCAATGTGGTTGAATTTCCACTCGGGAATAGGAAGAGGTTGGAGAAGACCGGCTGGACATTGATGCTCTGCCTTCACTCTTCTGCAGACATCACATTCATTCACGAATTGGGCAATCTCCCTTTTCATGCGTGTCCACCAGTAAGATTGCTTGAGGTCTTGGTACATCTTGGAACTGCCAGGATGAATGGAAAGGAGAGAATCATGTGCTTCTTCCATTATGAGCTTCCTGAGATCACCTTTTGGAACCACGAGTCTGTCCTCGAAGAACAAGGTATCTCTCTCATCAACGCGACAGCACTTGTATTTAGGAGTGCCCTTTGCAATACCATGTTTCACCTTCTGCACCATGGCATCACTGAGTTGGGCCTCACGGACCTGATCTTCCAAGGTAGGAGCCACTTGAAGATTTGCAAGAAAACCTTGCGGAACAACTTGGAGGTTGAGCTTCCTGAAAGCTTCACAAAGCTCAGGCCGGAACGACTTGATAAGAAGGCTGTTGCAATATGCCTTTCTGCTCAAAGCATCTGCAATCACGTTCGCCTTGCCAGGAGTGTATTCAATGCTGGGATCATACTCTTGAATCATTTCAACCCAACGAGTCTGGCGGAGGTTCAGATTCGGCTGTGTGAAGATGTACTTCAAGCTCTTGTGATCGGTGAAGATGTCGACTTTTCTGCCCAACAACAGATGTCTCCACGTAATCAAAGCATGTACCACAGCTGCTAGTTCAAGATCATGTGTGGGGTAGTTCTTCTCACTTGGCTTCAGCTGACGAGAAGTGTAGGCTACAATTCTCTTGTCCTGCATAAGCACACCACCAAGCCATTGAAGAGAAGCATCACAGAATACTTCGTAGGGCTTGGACTCATCTGGAGGAGTTAGAACTGGAGCGGAGACGAGCTTTTCTTTGAGAGTTTTGAATGCCACTTCACAGTCTGGAGACCAAAAGTATTTGACATTCTTCTGCAGCAAGTTGGAGAGAGGCTTGGCAATCTTGGAGAAGTTCTCAACGAACCTTCTGCAATAGCTAGCAAGACCAAGAAAGCTTCGGAGTTGCTTGACGTTCTGAGGAGCTTCCCAGTTGACAATTGCTTCAACTTTCTCGGGGTTTACCGCAATACCGTCAACGGAGATGATATGGCCCAGGTACAAGACCTTATCGAGCCAAAATTCGCACTTGGAGAACTTGGCGTAGAACTTATGTTCACGGAGTCGGTCGAGAACAAGACGGAGGTGCTTTTCGTGATCTTCTTCATTCTTGGAAAATACCAAAATATCATCCAGATACACAAGCACAAACTCGCCGGTGTAGGGGTTGAAGATGTAGTGCATCATTCTCGAGAAGGTAGGAGGAGCATTGGCGAGACCAAAGGACATGACTGTATACTCATATGAGCCGTAGCTCGTTATGAAGGCAGTCTTGTGAATATCCTCCTCGCGAATGCGAATTTGGTGATAGCCCATTCGGAGGTCGAGCTTAGAGAACACTTTAGCTCCTTTGAGCTGCTCGAACAGTTCGTTGATGTTGGGGAGCGGATACTTGCTCTTTATTGTCTTCTTATTCAATGGCCGGTAATCAACGCAGAGACGCTCCGTGCCATCCTTCTTCTTGACAAATAAGACACCACAGCCCCAAGGAGACGTACTAGGCCTGATCAGACCCAACGTTCCTGTTCATCAAGCTGCTTCTTCAACTCCTTCAACTATCCAGGAGAGAGCTTGTACGGACGCCGGCATGCTGTCTCAGTACCAGGCTTGAGTTCAATGACGAATTCCACCTGACGGTGTGGAGGCATGCCTGGAAGTTCTTCAGGAAAGACGTCTTGGTATTCGTTTACCACCGGAATTTGAGATATGGCATTAATCTCGCCCTTATCATTGAGAGAGAAAAGCCTGATAGTGTTATCCCTGGAGGCGAAGATAATCACATCTTCATCCGGATGAGTCATCTTGACTTCCTTCTGTGCACAATCAATGTGAGCATCATGCTGAGAAAGCCAGTCCATCCCGAGGATGAGGTCAATGTTGGAATTTCCGAGAACCACCGGAGAGGCCAGAAATCGATAATCACCCATGCGAATAGAAACATCCGAAGCATAAACACTGGAGTGCATTCGTCTCCCCGGAGAAATAACTGTTAACTCCCTTGGCAGATTTTTGGTGACAATATCGTGCTTGGATGCAAATGGATAAGACATGAAAGAACAAGAAGCACCCGAATCAAACAACACTTTAGCTGGAAAAGAGTTAACTGGAAGGTTACCCAAAATCACATCAGAAGAATTCTCCGCTTGCGCTGCATTCATCAGATTGACCCTTGCTGCCTTTGGATCATGCTTGATAATAGCCGAACTGACAGGTGGAGGAGGTGGAAGGCACTTCGGGTTGGGGCACTTGTTGGCATAGTGACCCTTCTTGCCACACTTGTTGCACACCACTTCTGAGAGAGGACGGAAATGAGAACCACTTGACTTGGAACCTTGAGACTGAAACTGATTCCTCGACTGGTTGCTCGGGTTGGGTGGGTGGGAGAAACCACGACCACCTGAGTTCTTGTTGCTGTTGGAGTTGTTGTAAGGAGCTCGAATCACTGGAGGAGGAGGAAGCCAAAATTTCTGTTGCTTCGCGACGACTTGAGAAGATGAGGAGGAGTGAACGGCATCTCGAATCCTCTTTTTTGAAGCCTCCATCTTGAGCTGGGCTGCCTCTTGCTTGAGCGCCATGTTATAGAATTTGTCGAACTCATCAGGCTCGAACAAGGTGAGAGCAAGTTGAAGTTCATCCTTGAGACCTCCGCGGAACTGATAGATCTTGCTCTTGGCATCTGGTATGTCTTGCTTAGCATAGCGGGCGAGGTTTTGGAACTTGACACTATACTGGTAGACAGTCATAGAGCCCTGCTTCAGGTTGCGGAATTGCTCACGCATACCCTCGATGACACTTGTTGGAATGTGGTGAGAGCGAAAGTCCTTGCAGAAATCCACCCAAGAGATCACACGACCTGGCCTGGAGTCTTTGTACTGCTGCCACCAGTCAGCTGCTTGGTCTTTGAGTTGGAAGGCTGCAAACTTCACATAGTCCTCTTCTCTTACATTACTGCACTCAAAATGCTTCTTGATATCGGTTAACCAATCTTCAGCATCAAGAGGGTCGACACAGTAACTGAAAGCTTTTGGATTATTGGCCAAGAACTGGTTGAGAGTAGCATGGTGCTGTTGGTTGAGGAAGTTGCCTTGATTCCTTGGAACACCCTGATTAGCTTGATTAGCTTGCATCTGCTGCATCATCTGCATCAACATCTGGGTGTTCTGATTTGTAGTCTGCATAATCGCTCTCCATGCCTCAGACGGAGGAGGAGGGGAAGGAGGACGATCTGGAACCTCTTCACCCTCTGGGTTAGCGTTGGGAACCCGTTTCGGAGCCATCCTGAAAGAGATGACCATGAATCAGCAATTGATTGAAAGAAGGTATAAGCTGAAACAACGGATTGAAATGCAACATAGTCTTCACAAGAATCATTCGAACAATAGGAACAAATGAAATCATTCGAACAAGAGGAACGAATGAAATTCTCAGTTAAATGATAACATCAATCTTCACGAGAAGCCACATAGGGGACAAAAGGTAAATAAGAAAAACAACAAGGTACGGATGGAACAAACACAAGATAGGAGCTTCGTTCTAACATCTTTGTGCTGAAAGCTTATGAACACGTTACGAAAGGGTTTTGCAATCCCCGGATCAGCATAGCCAAGGACCCTTTAAGATGCAACTCCCGATCGGAACATCGGTCATAGAACCACTTCACTCAATGTAGAACCCCGAACTCGCTAACCTGCATTCGTTGGAAGAATGCCTACGATCTACTGGATAAACCCACCTATTAATTTCCGAAAGTTTCCAGTTATGCAATCGGGTGTTGGGGATACAGGGGAAGCACCGCGCAATCAACTCTAAACCTACATCCAGCTGTATCCATCCCTCAACACATAACCAGTCTTTCTCGGAAACCGTCTACCTCAGACCTTCGAAAAGCATCCACTATACCAAGCTATGGCAATACTCCCGAACTACCTCCCCAGTACTGGGTGATGTCGGGGTTATCTTGCCACTAACCGTATAGGAGAGATTTTCGATGTCGGCCGTCTTAAGTATTTAGTACTGTCGCGATATGCTTGTGACGACAATACCCCGAAGCTCAACTCCCCGGGACACTGCCACAACCCCTAATGTCAGGAGGCATCGAGAACAATATTCTCGTCACAAGAACATCGAAACAATCCAACAATACTCGCGAGATTCCTAAAAAGAATTTGGTGCAATTTTTGAAAGTAGAAGAGGCAAGAGTAGTCGTCAGGAGTCCTCACCAGAGAGAAAGGGGATGAGAAGCAAACAAATCCTACTCTCCGATATAAATATAGGACTCAAAATATTTTCAGTGTGTGCCTAGACCCGACCGTCAATGATTCGATCAATCAGTGGGGGGCTTATAGGTCGGAGAAGGCTCTGAATACCAACTTGTAATGCCCAGGATGGGACTATATCTCCTACGTGTCGAGGCACGACTTAGAGACATAATCCGATGCTGGAATGATCGCAAGTTTGGTATCTTTGCACAACTCATGTAAAAATGGGGGTGTAAACTGAAAAGATAGTTGGCTTACACTCGCCACGTCACACAAATACATTACATGTCCAAGTCTTCATTCAATAAAACATCACAGCCCATCTAAGGGTAAAATCCAAATGACAAGATACCAAACATAATTTAAATCCACAGGTCGGATCGAATCCTAGTAGAAGTTCCACTACTGATCATTGGGATAACGGACATAGTAACGGCTACGCTCCTCGTCGTACTCCCAGTCTAGCTCGGTGCCATCACCTGGATAGCTCACCATCGTACCTGCATCTGGTGTGGTGAAGTAACTGTGAGCCACAGATGACTCAGCAATCCCGTTCCCGGGTAACACGACTATTCAAGCCTTGGGTGTGGAACAAGGCTGAAGAAAGAACAAGTGTTTGCAGCAGCAACTAGCATTAGCTTACGTAAAGAGAGCGAGAAGAGAAGGTGCCTCGGTCGAGAGATGATCACGAAGTGATCCTAAACTAATCAAGTCAAACATAACCCCACCGTGTTCATCTCCCGAAACCCTTTCGGAAAATGACAGTCACGGTACACACGCTGGTAGTGTATTAGAACAATGTGTCAAGTTTTCTACAACCGGATATTAACAAGCTCCCATCTGCCACATAACCGCGGGCACGGCTTTCGAAAGTTCATAACCCTGCAGGGGTGTTCCAACTTGGCCCATGACAAGCCCACGATCCGCGGAGTCGCAACTCCAAGGTGGGAAGACCCGAGTATTCTCGGAATCCCGTGCTCAAGATACTCCGAACTAAGGTAAGGCTAATCCAGCAAATCCTCCCGGCGTGTCGACACCCTCATAGTAGCCGCGCGTATCTAGTCTCAGGACACGACCGGATGGGCGATGCTACAGGTGTATGCCACATACCTCGGGTTTCCCCAAGGCGGCCCCGCAGGACCCCCAGTTCGGACCAACACTCATGTGGAGCACTGGCCCTGGGTTGTTGATTAAGAAAGAGGGTTAATTACTCCCTATGCAAGTTTAATTAGTTATTAGGCAAATAGTACCAATGTTGGGACTTGCTGGAAAAGACTTTGCACTTAGCGGTTTATCGAGGGGGCCCCATAACCCCAACCGTGTGAGGAACGCATAATCAAGGAACATAACACCGGTTTATACGGTTCCTAGCGGCATGAGTGGAACAAATCACCAAGCAAAAGGCTTAGCCTTCCACCCATTACCAATATATAGATGATTTCATTTTAAGCATTTATATAGTGTGATATAACCTAACAAAACTTCAACACGAAGCAAGCATCTTCAATCTTCACCTGCAACTAGCAATGCTATAAGAGGGGCTGAGCGAAGCGTACTTAGCCATTCAACGGTTTGCATAGGTAGGGTGGTTAGACATGAACATGGCTACAATAGGAGGCTGACAGGAAAGACATGGGCATCGAGGCAAAAATATAGAGCGATACTCTAGCAATAGGCAAAGATAGTAATGTTATCGGGGTTCGGTCATCTTGCCTGAAGAGTTGTCGATGGGATCGTAAGAGGGGTCCTCGTGCTCAACCTCGGTAGTAACCTCGTGCTCGTACTCGTACTCGGTCTCATCTTCCGGCTCTAATCAACACAACCACACAAGGCACGAATCAACAAGATGCAATGCGCACACAAAAATGATGGATGCTTGACTTATGCACTATGGGAGCACAAGGAGCATGGAAAATTGCACTCAAGGAAAATACTTCAAAACATGATAACAATAGGATATTATGAATCTACATGAAAAATCAACCAAGTTTCATATAAGACTTGCTGAAAACGGAGCTACGGGCTAAAAGTTATGCCCGAAACAAGAAATATGCACAAGCTGAAAATTACAGCCACATAGCAACTTCGGAGCACTAGATAAATAAGCTACAGCACTCAAACATCATGGCAAAGAGTATGAACATAAACTAGACATATCCTACAGCAAATAAGTCCATTGGTGCACCCCCAAAGGAGCCACGGATCAATAGCAACAAGCTATGACATATTGAACTTGACAACAAAATCCTGACAGCAGTATTTTATTGCAACTTTGGAGCAAAAGTTAAATATGCTACAGCCACTCAAATAAGCATGTGAGTGCATGAATGGATAGCCAACAATATATACTACAAGGAACCTTCAAGAGTCACCCCAAAACTATCATGGATTGGCTTAGAACAACACGCAAACATGGCATCTGGAAATTACAGATTCCAGACTTAATGAAATTTCACTAAGTGTTAAAACAGCAGTTTCATCATGGCATCTTTAAGAGCAAGTTTAAGTCACCTCAAAACTAAACATGGCAAGTGGTAAGCACCACATCAAAGTACATATGATGGTGATTCCAAAACACCTAAGCATGCATCATGGAGATAAACACAACGATAGCAATGAGCTCAACAAGTTGGCATCTCATAACAAGCTAATCAACATAACAGCCACATGGCACTTTGCAACGGAGATAAACATAGCAAGATTAATTCTATCATGCAAGCCTAGGCATTCAACATGTAGAGCATGACAAGACGAACACGTACGTGGACATGTCATTTGCATCATTCGGATAAACGAGCACCAAGTTATCACTATGCAAAGATGGCATGAAAATAACTACAAACAGCAGTTTTTATCACGATGCACTCTTGCAACAGATATTTAAGCATATAGATGGACTCAAACATGCATGGCATAGTGGAATGGAATGTAGTACAAGTCTCCACGAACGTCTGGACATCTCATTCACTCAAATCAGTGCATCACACACAAAGTTATCATCAATTGAAAATAGCATCAGACAACAAAGTATCACAGGGACTTGGAAGAAAAGAGGGCAACCTCAGGCAAACGGTCAACGGGCCCGGATCTGCGGAGTGGATCGGGCGAAGGGTCCACCGGGCGCCGGGCTAACGGGCTCTGGCTTCGGCCCGATAGGGCGTCTGGATCGGATGGATCTGGGACGATCGATCATTCGATCCCCAGGCGGCGACCGGATGCAGCGGCCCGGCGGAAGGCGGCCTGGTAAGAGGGAGGCGACGGAGGCCCAGGCGGGGCGCGCGTCAGCTGGGCCTGGTGGCCGCGGGAGAGGCCCAACGCGCTAACTGGCCGGCCCCAGGGTTGGAGGCGGGGGCGACGGGGATCGATCCGATCGGGATCCTCCCCGACCCAGGCGACGGCGGCGGGATCCTTCGCGCGGCCAGGGGCCGGCGGAAGGGATGCGGCGGCGGGGCCCCTGCCCGGCGGGAGGCGGCGACCCGAGGCCGGCGGGATGCGGGGGCGGCGGCGCCCGGCCGGGGCGGCGGCGGTGCCCGGCCGGCGCGGCGCGGCGGCGGTGGTGAGTTGAGGGGCCGGAGGTGGCGGGGAGGTATTCCGGCGAGATTCTGGCGGGGATGCGGATTCCGGCGAAAATCCGGCGAACTCTCCGGCGAGGTGGCGGTAGCTGGAGGAAGAAGAAGATGGGGGCTAGGGGAGCTAGGGTTTCCTTGATTTGGGGCAAAAATTGGGGGAAGTGGACAAATATATAGGCACAAGGAGCTAGGGTTGTCCAAATGATGTGTGGTTTTCGGCCACGCGATTAGAATTGGATGGCCTAGATGAAGGGAGGGGTTTGGGCTGGTTTGGTGGGGTGTTGGAGGGGTGTCTTGGGCCTCAAAGTGGAGGCACTTTGAGCCCACGAGAATAGCTGTTGGGGTAGCAAACGGACTCCAAACGCGACTAGATTTGACAGGCGGGTTACACACACCAAAACAACAACACACGACAAGTCTCGCGCCAAACCAGTAACGTTATACGGCCAAACACTAAAGTAGGCCTCGGAGATGCCACAGACACGTGAGGGAGCTCCAGAACGCGAAACAGACAACGGGAAGGAACGCGTGGGACCGGATGCAAACGACAACACAAATGCAATGCGATGCACATGACTACATGATATGAATGAATGCCCCACACGCACACACAAAACGACGAAAACCCGAAAAGACAAAGAGCCCGGAATGGAAGTGATGAAGCCAGAGATATATTATATGCCCAAAAGGGAAAGTATTACATCCGGGGCATTACAGGGTGCCCCGGATGGCATCCCCTCTTTCGTCTTCAATCCACCAGTAAATTTACTTGAGGCTATATTTTTATTCACCACATGATATGTGTTTTGCTTGGAGCATCTAGTATGATTTGATTCTTTTCTTTTTAGTTTGCCACAATCATCCTTGATGTACAAACCTTTTGAGAGGACATGCATTAATCGTGAATTTATTAGAATACTCTTTGTGCTTCACTTATATCTTTTGAGTTAGGTAGTTGCCCTAGAGCTTCACTTATATCTTTTTTAGCACGGCGGTGATGTTTATTTTGAAGAAATTGATGAACTCTCATGTTTCACTTATATTATTTTGAGAGTCTCTAAACAGCACGGTAATTTGCTTGGGTTATGAATTTATTCCTAATACGATGGGCATCCAATAGGAATACAATAAAAACTTTCATATGAAGAGCATTGGATACTATGAGAAGTTTGATTCCTTATGATTGTTTTGAGATATAAAGATGGTGATATTAGAGTCAAACTAGTGAGTAATTGTGGATTGCTAGAAATACTTGTGTTAAAGTTTGTGATTCCCGTAGCATGCACGTATGGTGAACTGTTATGTGATAAAGTCGGAGCATGATGTATTTACTAATAGTCATCCTTTGTGTGGAGGTCGGTAGCACAAGATGGTTAACTCCTACCGACCTCTCCCTAGGAGCATGCGTCTAATATGTTCTTTCGATAGCTAATAATTTTTTGCAGTAAGTATGTGAGTTCTTTATGACTAATGTTGAGTCCATGGATTATACGCACTCTCACCCTTTCACCATTGCTAGCCACTCTAGTACCGCGCAACTCTCGCCGGTACATTAAACCCACCATTTACCCTTCCTCAAAACAGCCATCATACCTACCTATTATGGCATTTCCATAGCCATTCCGAGATATATTACCATGCAACTTCCACCGTTCCGTCATATGTTCTAGTATCGAGTTGTAAGTAAATAAAAGTGTGATGATCATCATTATTAGAGAATTGTCCCATGTGAGGAAAGAATGATGGAAGCTATGATTCCCCCTCAAGTTGGGATGAGTCTTTGGACTTTACAAAATACTAAAAGAGGCCAAAGAAGCCTACATAAAAAAAGAGGCCATTGAAGCCCACACAAAACAAATGAAAAAAATGAGAGAAAAGAGAGAAGGGGCAATGCCACTGTCCTTTTTCCACACTTGTGTTTCAAAGTAGCACCATGATTTCCATGATAGGAAGTCTCATATGTTATCACTTTCATATACTAGTGGGGATTTTTCTTTACTAGTAAAATTACACGTGCAACACACGTCTTGACAATTAAAAATGTTAATAACCCTATAATTGTTAATAACTACTCCCTGTCTTCAAATGTAGGACGAATTTTGGTCTCGATCTAGACAAAAAAAAAGACTTATATCTTGAGACAGAAAGAGTACTATATTATTTGATGTACATTTTCACTAAAATTTTGAATATTTGTTAACTACAATAACAATCGAGCACACAAAATTAAAGCGGCACTGTCTAAAATATATCCTACCACTAAAATATTAGGAATATCTTTCAACAAATTTGTTTGAAACAAATGCTCCAATAAACATTTTCAGCCAATGTTTAGATCATACATAGTGTTGCGGAAACCCTACAGGTGCAAGGTTCAAATCATCATATACCGTCTAGTCCAACACATGGATAAAATCGGGTAGTCCATTTGTAGAGGCAAGATGGACCACCATTTCATGTACACGCTTATCGTTTTTTAGATCCAGGCTCAATCAAAAATAGTAGTCTTCCACTTTACATGTAATAGGGCAGAGTCTCAAAAGTTTAGAAATGGGGATAACAATGATAATCTGAAGAAACTTAAAAGAACATAATCAGATTGTTTCGTTCCATAAGTATAGCTAGCAGTTACGACATTCGTGGCCTGGTGGGTATTTGACTGATCCTCCACCCTGTCCGCTATTGAGGCTATCTCGACCTGATAGAGGGGACCTGGCCTAGCTGTGTCAACAAAAACTAAAGTGACTTCTAAATTTCAGGTTCAAACAAATAGGCAGTGCCCAACTGCCAAACCTTCGAACCTCTCAAGTTGCAAATTGTAGCGCACAAACCAGCATGATTCAAGGATATGTTTTCAATTTTCAGACTTCTTCATGGTAAAAAAATCTAGTCTATGTGAACAATGCTGAATATAAGGTAATCCTGGTCCCCTTCTAAAGTGAGTTAACTTCTAAAAAATTAAGACAAAGAGGTTGGCTACTACTCCCTCCGTTTCAAAATAGATGACCCAACTTCGTACTAAAGTTAGTACAAAGTTGAATCATCTATTTTGGAACGGAGGGAGTAATTTGCAGCATCAATGGTGCAGAACAAGTTTCCCAGTAAATATTGTGTATCCCGATTAGGCACGTGGGCAGAAAAACAAAGTAAACTGCTTCACCTCTCGAATCTTATTTTCATCTACAAAATCTTGAGTCTAGGCAGAAAAAGAAGTGAACTGGTTCACCTCCTGAATCTTATTTTTATTCTATAAATCAAATTCTACTTCCGCATAGCGAAATATGAAATTGTAAGTACCGGTAAAAGAGAGGTTCATGGATTTTGGTTCTCTGGACTATGAAAATTATATATGAGTACTAATTCAGACTTGAATAAAACAACTCCCTATTATGGAAAATGGGAAACAGAAAATGATTCGTGACTACAAGGACTTGTATATGCACAGAAATAGAAGATGATTTACATTATCTAACTGATAAATACAGAAGTGATGGCGCAACAACAAGTACAGGTGCAAAAACACAGACCCAGAATAGCCTCTTGTTCCTCTTTCTCTGAAATTGCCATTTCAGGTCATTTAACTATGTACTGCAAGCACGTAAACAATTAAGCAAAACAGGGGAAGAAAAGTATATATCTTACCATGAACATTATGGAAAAATGCTAAGATATAGTTGCCCTATTCGTTCATTCAAACAAAATACAACAAATGTTCGGGTGTTGCAAAGAAAAATAGAACAAATGTTACATCAATTTGTTCTCAAATTCAGATAAAGATCAGATGGTGGATGAATACCAGTAGTAATATTTATAAGCAGGGGGAAGGCAGCACGTCATCGCCATCTGCTCGGACCTGCGTATTAGAAAACATCAAGCCTGACCATCCTTTTTAATTAATGATCAAAATCAAATCATGTAGATGCCGCACAATTTTCATGCATTTCACATAGTCATCATTCAAATGCCACACACACACTATCCATACAGAAGGAGGTGGGAAATAAAATAAAATGTGTACTGAACTTGCAAAATTCAAAATTGGAACCTTTGTATGGCTGGCAATGGATCATCATATACAATATGGTCTCGTGGGCAATGTAGGCATACGCATACAGAAGAGTCAGCAAATCTCATTCGCACTTCAGTTTAATAGGAAATGGTTGAGTTAGCAAGGTATAGTAAGCGATCTAGGCATACAATTTTCCCATGCAATCAGTTCAGAATGCAGTAGTGAATTTTGAATATTCAGATATGCAATAATGTTCACAATTTTTAAAACAATTTTATGCTCAGTTATAAAATCAAAGAAAATAGCAACCCAGCAGGAACAAAAACTCAATATTTAATTAACCAATCTATAATCTCAATATATAATATGTAAGTGACCGTGCATTGCAACAGGGTCATCTATACTCAACAGCTCAACACTAACTGTGCCTAACTTATACTTTTAGAATCCTCATGCACAACAGAGCATACATATGATAGTAGTACCAACAGTGTCTAATATGCACACCTATAGTATCTAGGATCGTCATGCATATCAGACAACTTTTTTACTACCTCCGTTTCTAAATATAAGTCTTTTTAGACATTTCAAATGGACCACAACATAGAATGTATGTAGATATATTTTAGAGTGTAGATTCATCCATTTTTCTTTGTATATAGTCACTTGTTCAAACCTCTAAAAAGACTTATACTTGGAAACAGAGGGAGTATTTTCTATTAACCATTTAATCACTCATTTTTCATCATTATCTTCTGTTTCATCTTTTTCTTCCACCCACTATCTTCGTCTCCTTACATCCCTATGTAGAATGGATATGTGGAATTTTATTTGCTATGAAGAACTACGGATAAGCAATGTATGAAAAAATAGAAAGCTATTGCGATAAAAAAATCTGGAGTTACACACAAAAAGGGCAAAACAAAATAGATCTTGATCTCACTCAAATAACATTGCAATTTCAATGCTGAAGTAGACCACGTACCCCAATGATAGCCAGAAGCATGGCAAAAACTCCAAAGTACGCCAGGCTTGCCTGATATTTTTATCAGCTTCGTTCACATCAGGTCATCGATTCTCTTAAAGGTTGGTTTTATTCAACTATTCATCCTTCTATACGTATCTACCAGCCAAGAAAATCTCTTGTTTTTCAATTGAGCTAGACTGTTCTGTGCAAAACAATAACAGTCGGCCAAAATTAGTGTGCAGATTGGTTCAAATTCCTTGCAAACGATAAGAATGCCGTGACAAAACTCAAAAATAAAATAAAATTGCGCAACAAGTTACACGCCTGCAGAACTGAATCGGCTGCACGCCTACAGTACATGAAGTCCTGAACACGCACGCACCTCTTTTTCTTTCCTTAAGAGGGCAAGCTGCACGAGGTCAACCCCCAACCACGCCTAAGCACTGCCCCCGCTCTTGATCAGTTGTCGCAGTGGCACGCATCGACGTCAACAAGTTGGTGAAACAAATGCAAATGTTACACCAAGTCATAATCAACCATCCCACAATCGGATAACAATAGAAAATATAATAACCAAAACTTAAGAGAAGAACTTCTACTTGGCTCCAAGATCAATCTTGATAGCCAAAACTTAACAGAAGAACTGCTACTCGGCTCCAAGATCAATCTCGATAGCCCTTGATCTGGTTGCTGACCTTCTCCTAGCCGCCATGCATGCATCAACACCACGTCATTACCAAACATGTAGTGGATGCCTAGTGGAACAAGGATTAAGAAATAACATGAGATGGAATACGGTGGTTGTCCATCCCCTAAGACGATCCAAGTAATTTGACAAAACAGATCAGGAGCATCTTCTATAACCTCAAAAAAGCAACTAAGAATATAATAAATGAATTGATGAAAATCAACCTCTGCTCACATTGATGCTCGCTATTGTAACCCAACAGATCCAATCTCAGGTTGTAATGGGAGGCAAAGAATGGGGAGACCGAGAGAGGAAAGGAGCACATGGATGGCATGCCTCCTCCACCGATGAATCTGTTGAACCAGAAAATGCTAATAATTTCAGTAAACAAATAAGATAGATGCAGCACTAACACGATGTGGGTTACTACGCAAATGCAAAACAATTGTTAGCGACAAATAGGAAGTTAACTCATGTGCTGCTACAGCCGCCCGTGCCACCTCGCCGTCAATTGAAGTTAACTTGTTGGGGTAGCACAGAGAACCGGCGGAGAAGAGGACCGGCTGGCGGTGGCGGCAGCAGAGGACCGGCGGGAAGGAGGATGGCGGCGAAGGGCCCGGTCGTGGAGGCGGGGAGGCGGCAGAGGCGGGGAACGGCGGAGGATGGCGGCGGGGAGCGGCGGAGGCGGCGGCAGAGGATGGGCGGGGGCGCGGAGGCGGCGAAACAATGCGGTGCGGAGGCGACAGAGGTGGGGAGCGGCAGACAGTGGCGGACCCAGGATTGGCCGACGCCCCGGACGAGAAAGGACTAAAAATTATCCAGAAAAAATTCCAGTTTTAAGGCATACAAAAGTTAATTTATATTACATAACTAATAAGAAACCAAACATAATATTATGGTTGCATTTGCTCCATGATGGGTCAACTAATAAAGCAAGACAAATAAAAAGACAATATGTACATAGATAGATGATACAAAAAATTGATACCAAATCAAAGGATTGGTTGATCTGAGACTCCCATGACTACATCTTCAATAGCATAAGAAAACCTTGAATCATCAATTTTGAAATGCAAATCAGAGCATAATATAGTAGGTAAAACTAGTTAATAATAGATGCAAAATATGAAAACTTGCCTCTAAGACCAGGCAAAACAAATAAAAAGCGGACTCAAACTCCCTGACCCTACCTTACGCTACGAAACGATGACTGTTGGCCACTCGACCTGGCAACTGCTGCATACTAAAACGAAGCGCAAACTTTTAAGTACCCAGCCACAGTGGTTAATCTGTTTTTAATTTTTATAACTCAACATTTCTTGGAAAAATGCGAATAATATTTGAAAATGTGAACGATTTCAGTATTTGAACAAAACCTTTAAAACGTGAACAAAAATTGAAAAACGTGTACAAATTTTAAATAGGTGAACAAAAATTGAAAATGTGAACAATTTTCATATAAGCTGAATAATTAATATACATTGAACATTTTTTTAATATATTCTGAACAATTTGTAAATACTCATTACTTATTTTTGTGATATACCATGAACAATTTTTAAACAAACGTTGAACATGTTTGTGATATACGCTGAACAATTTTTTAATACGTAACTAACATTTTCTTATGATATGTTGAACATTTTATTAATATACTATGTACATTTTCTTAAATATATTATGCACATTTTTGCAATACACATCGAACATTTGTATAATACACAAAAATTGTGAACAAAATTGGAAAATGATAACATTTTTTGGTATTCCATACAGTATTTGAACTTTTAGAAAAATATATTTGAAAATATAAAATAAAAGGAAAAGGAAAAAACGAAACAGAAGAACGGTGGTGCATACGTGGGCCGGCCCAACCTAGAGTGGCTTCAGCGAAGGCATGATGCTTTGCCGCCCACGAGCGTCATATAGGATCCACCATGCAGGGGGCAGTTCGTGCGGCGCGGGGCGGTTCGCCTGGGCTGCCTGGGCTCAGCAGTGGGCTGCGCCCCAGGCCGAATGTTTTTTTTTCAAAATATATACCGAGGAAAAGACCCATGCCCTAGGCAGTGGCCTGGGCTGCCTGGGGCCCAAATCCGCCCATGGCGGCAGAGGATGGGGGCATGGAGTGGCGGAGGCGGAGGCGGCGGAGGATGGAGGTGGGGACCGGCGGCGATGGTGGCGGAGGAGGATGGGGGCGTGGAACGACGGTGGAGGCAGACGGCAGCGGAAGTCCTGGTCGTGCTCTATTCGATGGGCGGAGGTGCGGGGCGTGGGAAACCTCCTGCGTGGGGCGTGCGCGCGTGCGGGGCCGGAGGTTTTTTTCGAAAAGGTAGGCAGAATTAGTGGCTAATTGCCTGGCTTGTTGGGTTAACCACAGGATGATTATATGCCCTTAGATATTATAGGTGTACGGATAAAATTGCTTGGATCTGCCCCCTCTCTTTCTTCTATAGGGGTAGTAGTGTAATGCCCAGGATGGGACTATACCTCCTACGTGTCGAGGCACGACTTAAAGGTATAAGCCCATTCTGGAATGATCTCAAGTTTGGTATCTTTGCACGACTCATGTGTAAGAGGGATTAAATTGCAAAAGGAGATAGTTGGCTTACACTCGCCACTTCACACAAAACATTACATAAGCAGAACATCATTCAAAAACATCACAACCCGACTACGGGTGAAGATCCAAAAGAAAGATACCAAAACCTAAAGCCACAGGTCTAGATCGAATCCTAATAGAAACCACTACTGATCGTCGAAAACGTCACAAGCATACGGCCACTCTCTTCATCGAGCTCCTGGTGAAGTACTTGAACCAGCTCCTGCTTCAAACTCGGCTGAACCTGCATCTGGTGTTGTAGTATCTGTGAGCCACGAGGACTCAGCAATCCCATAACCATGGGTATCAAGACTAGCAAAGCTTTGTGGGTAGGAAGAGGTAAAGTGGTGAGGTTGCAACAGCGGCTAAGCATAAAATGGTGGCTAACTTATGAGTACAAGAGTAAGATGAGCATCTACGCAAACGGTCGCAAAAGAAGTGATCGCTAAAGATCCTGAACTACATACGAATCAAACATAACCCCACCGTGTTCTCTTCTCAAAATGAAAAGAGACAGCCACGGTTACTCACACAGTTGTGTGTTTTACTTCGGATCCTCTGTCAAGTTTTCTACAACCGGACATTAACAAATTCCAATCTGCCACATAATCGCGGGCACGGCTTTCGAAAGATCATAACCCCGTGTCCTAACTTAGCCCATCACAAGCTCTCACGATTAGCTGAAGTGATAAATATAATATCATCACCCCTTATCTTAGGGAAATCCGATCAGGCTCGGCTTCTCGGTGCACAAGACATTTCGACAATGGTAAAACAAGTCCAGCAAGACCTCCCGGCGTGCCAACACCCTGATAGTAGCCGTGCGTATCTCGTCTCAGGCCACGACCGGATGAACACAGCATACAGCAGCCAAACCCCAAGTTTCCAAGGGGGGGCGCCGCACACGACTCTATTTGGGACCAACACCATCAGCACTAGCCCCCCTGCTATGTAGAATTAAGAACCCAGGGACGTGACCCCGTATGCAAATTTAATTAATTAATTAAGTTGTTATTATGAGGCAAATTGAAACCAACGTTGGGCCTTGCTGGAGGAGTTTTATTCAAAGTCGAACTGTCAAGGGGTCCCCATCCACCCATCGTGTAAGGAACGCAAAATCAAGGAACATAATGCCGGTTTATCGGCGCCTAAGGTGGCATGAGTGGAACAAAACACCGAGCAAAAGGCCAAGCCTTCCACCCATGCCCAGTATATAGGTGTGTTAATAGTAATTATAGATATTGTGATATTCCAACAACAAGTTCCCTCCTGGAACGAACTTCATCTTCACCTGCAACTATCAACGCTATAAGAGGGGTGATACGTCCAAAACGTATCTATAATTTCTACTTGCTCCATGCCTCTTTTGGGTGATATTGCTATGATATTTATACACTTCCATACACTTTTGATCATATTTGGACTAACCTATTAACTCAGTGCACCCCCGTGCCAGTTTCTGTTTTCTGCTGTTTTTGTATTTCAGGTTTTCCCGTCACGTAAACTGCCAGAAAAATCCAGGAAAAAATATATAAAAATCAGCGTTCCGGAAGCTTCCACACGGCCGAAGTAGGGCCGGAGGGGGGGAACCAGGGCTCCAGGCGCCCTGGTGGTGCGGCCCCCCCTCCTGGCCGCGCCGGGGGGCGCCTGGGCCCCACAGGCCTCCGCTGATGCCCCCCTTTGGCATATATTTAACACGCGTCCCGAAACCCTCGAGGACGGAACCCTTTTCGCGATCTCATCTCTGTTCCGCCGCCGCCGCGCTTCCAAGATCGGGAGCACCAGGAGAACTCTTCCCGGCACCCTGCCGGAGGGGAGGATCACCACCGGGAGCCTCTCCACCACCATGGACGCCTCCCGGATGAGTTGTGAGTAGTCTCCCTTGGACCATGGGTCCATGACCAGTAGCTATGTGATGTTCTCCTCCCCTTCTTGTGCTTCACTAATTAGACCTCGTGAGCTGCCCTACATGATCGAGGCACATATGTAATCCTTATGCTGTTGCTATGTTGAGTTTGCTGGGATCCGATGGATTGTGAGATTATGTTCAGATTGTGTTTGAGTAATATATTTGATTTACCTCTTTTATATTTATGTTCTTAAGTAATTCTTGCATGTTCTCCGTTGCTATTTATTGCTTTGGCCAAGTAGTAGGTAGTGACTCCAAGAGGGAACGTTATGCTCGATTGTGGGTTCATGCCCCTCGATGACTAGCTTGAGTGACAGAAACATGAGTCTAGGGGATGTGCTGTTGCCACAAGGGGGAAAACAACGGTGCTTGTGCCCGCGGGTACAAGGATTGTTTACTTTACGCAAAGTTCTTTTAATGCAGTTGTCTGTTGCTTTGAGTTTACACTATGGTTGGGACTCGCAACTTAATACCAGCGAGATGTTCTGGATAGATATCTCAAGGTGGATGATTAGTAGTAGATGCAGATGGATTTCGGTCTACTTGCCTTGGCGTACCGCCCATGCTTTGAACCTCTACCTTTCTTGCAACATAGTTAGCATTGGTTTGCGCACATAATTCTGTCAATTGCCCAGCTGTAATTCGTTTACCTCACATAGCTGTTTTATCGAATTTTGGGAGAGAGACATCACTAGTGAACATCATGAGTCCCCGGTCCATATTACCATCACTGATCACATCCGCTATTTACTTTCCGCTTTTACTTACTATTTGCAGCAATACCTATCACTATTATCACTTGTGTTTGATCCTTTGTAAACGACAAGGCCGGAGGGATTGACAACCTCTCTGTACTCGTTGGGAGCAAAGTTATTTGTATCTGTGTGCAGGTCCACGTTGATTGCTAATATCTGGCGCCGTTAGCAGTTGACACCTTCTTGTTGAACCTTGGAGTCTCAGGGGAAATCGATCCTTGGTATCTTTGCCAAGGGAAAACTTCCGCTACACTGCATCTCAAATCTTCCACTTGGGGTAACCAACGAGGGGCGAGAAGCCATCAAGCAAAGTTTTCCGGCGCCGTTGCCGGGGACTCCACTCTTCAAGATAGGGGAGTTGCACGCTATCTTTTACCTTTGCTTTTTAGTCTTGTTAGTTTACCTTTCAGTTTTTGCTTTAGTATCCTTTATCGAAAATCACAAAAAAAAATTAATTATTTGCTAGTAGTCCTTTCTGTTTAGTCAAGCATGTTAGGATTTGGTGCTTTGAGGCAATCAGAAGTTTTAGATTTCCATCAAAAGGATGGAGAAAATATGAAGAAGGCATGGGACAGAATTTCTGATGCACATAGGAGAATTATGCCTTGGATACCTATAAAAATTGTGCTTAGAAATTTTTACCATGGTCTTTTTAAATGGTGTAAACACTCTCCTGATATTATAGCTAAAGGAGATTTCCTAGAGTGTGATGAAGCTAGAGCTCTTGAAATTATACATGGTCTATCTAGTTACTTTGTTTATGATCATAATTTTGATACTGCCATAGATAGACTTGCTACTATTGAGAAAAGAATGGATGCTCTAGACTTGATGAAGGTAGAGAAACCCAAACCCAATAAGAGAGATATTTTGGAAATAGACAATGATTGGGAGCCTTTGGTTAGGATTAGTATCTCTAATCAAGACTTCCTTGCTTATTGTGATATTGGATCTATGGTTTCTACTATGCCAAAAATTGTTCATGATTCTTTAAAATTTAACATGGATATATTATCATCTTATCATGAACACACTAATGGAGATATTTCTGAAATCCAGGGAAGAATAAAAGACGTGCCAGTTAAATTCCTTAAAGGGATTGCAATGATTGATTTCTTCATCATGAAGCCAAACCAAGGAAATATAGTGCTTGGAAGGGACTTCCTCCGAGCAGTAAAAGGCTTCATCGATATAGGTAAGGGACTGATGGGCCTCGAACCACTCGTTGGTTACCCCAAGTGGAAGGTGTAAGATGCAGTAAGTAGAAGTGTTTTCCCTTAGCAAAGATGCCAAGGATCGAATCCCCAGAGACTCCTAGGTTCAACAGGTAGGTGTCAACTGCTAACGGCGCAATTAGCAATCAACGTGGACCTGCACACAGATACAAATAACTTTGCTCCCAACGAGTACAGAGAGGTTGTCAGTCTCTCCGGCCTTGTAGTTCACAAAGGGTTAAAAGCAATATGATAGTAGTGATAGATAATGTTTTGCAATAGTAAATAAATAGCGGAAAAGTAAATAGTGTATGTGATCAATGATGGTAATATGGACCGGAGTCTCATGATGTTCACTAGTGATGTCTCTCTCCCAAAAGACGATAAAACAGCTATGTGAGGTAAACAAATTACAGCTGGGCAATTGACAGGACCACGAACGCAAACCAATGCTGACTACATTGCAAGAAAGGTTGAGGTTCAAAGCATGGGCGGTACGCCAAAGTAAGTAGACCGAAATCCATCTGCATCTACTACTAATCATCCACCTTGAGATATCTATCCAGAACATCTCGCTGGTATTAAGTTGCGAGTCCCACCCATAGTGTAAACTCAATACAACAGACAACTGCATTAAAAGAACTTTGCGTAAAGTAAACAATCCTTGCACCCGCGGGCACAAGCACCGTTGTTTTCCCCCTTGTGGCAACAGCACATCCCCTAGACTCATGTTTCTGTCACTCAAGCTAGTCATCGAGGGGCATGAACCCACAATCGAGCATAACGTTCCCTCTTGGAGTCACAACCTATTACTCGGCCAAAGCAATAAATAACAACGGAGAACATGCAAGAATTACTTATGAACTAAAATATAAAAGAGGTGAATCAAATATATTACTCAAGATCAATCTGAACATAATCTCATAATCCATCGGATCCCAGCAAACTCAACATAGCAACAACATAAGGATTACATAGGTGCCTCGATCATGTAGGGCAGCTCACGAGGACTAATTAGTGAAGCACAAGAACGGGAGGAGAACATCACATAGCTACTGGTCATGGACTCATGGTCCAAGGGAGACTACTCACGAGTCGTCCGGGAGGCGTCCATGGTGGTGGAGAAGCTCCCGATGGTGATCCTCCCCTCCGACAGGGTGCCGGGAAGAGTTCTCCTGGTGCTCCCGATCTTGGAAGCGGCGGCGGCTGCGGAACAGAGATGGGATCGCGAAAAGAAGTCCTGTTTCGAGGGTTACGGGGAACCCTTTAAATATATGCCAAAGTAGGGCACCGGGGGAGCCTCGGGGGGCCCAGGCGCCCCCCCGGCGCGACCCAGGGGGGGGGGGGCCCACAGGGCGCCTGGAGCCCCTGTGGCCCCCCCAGGCTGCCCTTCGGAGGCAGTGTCGTTCCCGGATCGCTGATTTTTTATATATTTTTTCTGGATTTTTCTGGGCAGTTCTCGAAACGTGAAAACCTGAAATACAAAAACAGCCGAAAACAGAAACTAGCACTGGGGTGCACTGGATTAGTAAGTTAGTCCAAATATGATCAAAAGTGTATGGAAGTGTATGAATATCATAGCAATATCACCCAAAAGTGGCATGGAGCAAGCAGAAATTATAGATACGTTTTGGATGTATCAACATCCCCAAGCTTAATTCCTGCTCGTCCTCGAGTAGGTAAATGATAACAAGAATAATTTCTGTGGTGACATGCTATTAACCATATATGACTTTCTCGTAGTCATATGACAAAAGCTTACTGAGACAATGATTCTAAAGTAACTAAGTTGTCTCAAAAGAAAATCACAAATGACTGAAAGTTTTACAATATGAAACTGAAACATCAAAAAGATTTGCAATGAACATGATGTGCAAATATGATCAAGTGATATCTAGCTTGCCCCCTTTAGTGATGCAAAACATAAATGCAAGGGCACCTTCAAGGTTTAAGTGATGACTAGATACAATCATTTCAGAATAAACGATATCACAATCATGCAAAAGACAATGCTACTTTGGAACTATGCACATTACACTCAGAATGACAATCATGCTCTCAATAGTTGGTGCTTGAAGTGCTAGAGCTTTTTATTTTGAAACATGGAAGCAATTGTGTCAACGGTAGTAGTACTTTATATGTGTCATGCATAAAACATCCTATAAGTTGCAAGCCTCATGCATCGAATACTAATAGTGCTCGCACCTTGTCCTAATTAGCTCGGATCCCCATGGGTTATTATTGCATTGCATATGTTTTAACCAAGTGTCACAAAGGGGTACCTCTATGCCACCTGTACAAAGGTCCAAGGAGATAGATCGCATTTGATTTCTCGTTTTTGATAAATCTCAACTTGAGGACATCCATACCGGGACAACATAAAAAATAGATGATGGACTCCTCTTTAATGCATAAGCATATTCTCATGAGAGATCGAGGATTAAGGTCCAAGCTAAAACTTCCACCATGATGCATGGCTTTGGTTGGCGGCCCAATGTTCTTCTCTAACAATATGCATATTAATTCAACCCACGGTAAATCACCCTTACTTCAGACAAGACGAACATGCATAGCAACTCACATGATATTTAACAAAAGTGTGACAGTTGATGGCGTCCCCAGAAACATGGTTACCGCTCAGCAAGCAACTCATAAGAAATAAGATACATAGGCAACATATTCTTTACCACAATAGTTTTTAGGCTACTTTCCCATGAGCTATGTATTGCATGGTTAATTTTCTTAGTGAAGGTGTAGGTTAGCAAAAGACTGGGAGCGACCAACTAAGAGAGCAATGACGGTCATAATCATGCAGAGCGACAAAGCAATATTGAATCAGGCATGGTAGTTATATCGCTACTCAGAAACAAAAGATCACCAAGGCTTGACAGACTTTCTTTATAGTCTTGAATATGCGTGAGCATACGCCAAGTCAATCAAAATAAATTCTCGAAGGAAGATATTACTAGACCATACCATATCATAGGCAAACAAACCAAGTTGGTACACCAATAACACATTGGGAACCCCCCAGCTATTCGAGATTAACCATAAGAAAACCTGAACTACTAAGCACCATCATGCAAGTAGCATCTTTATCATAGACACATTAACCCATGCAACGGAAGCAAGCTCTCTTAATAAGGTGAGCATGGTAATTAAAAAGAGTTCAAGCAACCAACTAAATAAAAGCTCTTTGAAAAGATAAGCATGAATACTAAGAGCAGAGCACGATAGTAGCTATTAAAAGACAAAGAACACACACAACATAGATAGACATGAAAATTCTATGTTATGTTCTAGGTAGAGGTGGAGCGTGTTTCTCTCCCACATAAAGGAATGCTGGGTTCCGACTCGTTATGAAAAACTAAAAGCAAGACGCTCCAAGCATAGCACATAACAAATGAAGTGATAAAAATATAGCGTAACGAAAGACGAACTGATAATGTTGATGGAGAAGGGGATGCACGGGGGGCATCCCCAAGCTTAGACGCTTGAGTCTCCTTGAATATTTCTTGGGGGTGCACGGGGGCATCCCCAAGCTTGAGCGCTTGACACTCCTGAATCTTTTTATCATCTTCCCTCGCACACTTGAAAACTCCCTTCATACACAACTCATCATAATCTGATTAGCGAGGTTATTACCCTTAATAAAATAATTATACCTTGCTGGAAATAAGGATATTCTTGAAGTTCTACTGTTTATCAAGATTGCCAAAAGGTTTTTGCAAAGAAAAAGCAAGTTCTTAATTTGCAAAGTGAAGGTAAGGCAAAACAGGACAGAATCTGTGAAAAACAGAACAGCAGGCAGTAATTGACATGTTAGGGATACTTCTGCAACTCAAATAAAAAAACTCAGTACTGACGCACGAAAGACAATTATATAGAGAGCGCTGTCGAAAAAATTCAGACCAAAAAGATGATCTGGTGATTTTATACGAATTTTCCTATCCAAGGACAGAATCTGTTTCCTGGACAGCACCTCACAACTTTTGAACTTTCTAGCAATCAGAGGCTATACTTGGCACAAATATGAAAAGCAAAGATACAATGATGATGCTACTGTAGTAAACAACATCAAGACACAACAAAAGCAAAATATAAAAATTTATTCATGTGGGCTGCCTCCCAAAAGCGCTTTCTTTTATGCCTTTAAGCTAGGCATAAGACTTTAATGATGCTCTTGTAGGAATAAGAATTGAAGAACAAAAGAGAGCATCAAGAAGCAAATACTAAACACATTTAAGCCTAACATGCTTCCTATGCATAGGAATATTGCAATAGAATAATTCATTGAAGCACAAAGCAATAAGCATAGGAAGACAAAACAAGTGCAGGTTCAAAACCTTCAACATAAAGAGAGGGAACTTGATATTATTGAAATATCTATAAGCATATGTTCCCTTCTCATAATAATTTTCAGTGGGATCATGAATAAACTCAACAATATAAGCATCACATAAAGCATTGTTACCATGATCCACATGCAAAAAGGTACTCTTACTCTCCACATAAGCATCATGAAGAGGATAAAACTTAGTATAAAAGAGAGACATAAGCTCCTGCCAGTCCAGCAAGTGTGAGTTATCGAGAAGCCCATACCAATCTAAAGCTTTATCTATAAGTGATACGACAAACAATTTCCTCATGACAAACTCCCTCGATACACCTGCAAGCTTAAATAATGAACATAGTTGTGACAGATATATCAAGTGTTCACCGGGATGTCTGTCTCCTGAGTAACGATTAGCCAAAACATAATTGATAATACCAGCTGGTATTTTATAAGGCACAATTTCAGTAGGGGGAGGATCAACCACCATAGGTGTGGGGCATCTTCCCGCAAGCAGCGATCCAATAATAGGGTTGTCCATAAGGACAACTAGTGAAAAGACATAAAGAAAACTGAAAGGTAAACTAACAAGACTAAAAAGCAAAGATAAAAGATAGCATGCAACTCTCATATCCTGAAGAGTGGAGTCCCCGGCAACGGCGCCAGAAAATACTCCTTGATGGGCCTCGAACCCCTCGTTGGTTACCCCAAGTGGAAGGTGTAAGATGCAGTAAGTAGAAGTGTTTTCCCTTAGCAAAGATGCAAAGGATCGAATCTCCAGAGACTCCTAGGTTCAACAGGTAGGTGTCAACTGCTAACGGCGCAATTAGCAATCGACGTGGACCTGCACACAGATACAAATAACTTTGCTCCCAACGAGTACAGAGAGGTTGTCAATCTCTCCGGCCTTGTAGTTCACAAAGGGTTAAAAGCAATACGATAGTAGTGATAGATAATGTTTTGCAATAGTAAATAAATAGCAGAAAAGTAAATAGTGTATGTGATCAATGATGGTAATATGGACCGGAGTCGCATGATGTTCACTAGTGATGTCTCTCTCCCAAAAGACGATAAAACAGCTATGTGAGGTAAACAAATTACAGCTGGGCAATTGACAGGACCACGAACGCAAACCAATGCTGACTACATTGCAAGAAAGGTTGAGGTTCAAAGCATGGGCGGTACGCCAAAGTAAGTATACCGAAATCCATCTGCATCTACTACTAATCATCCACCTTGAGATATCTATCCAGAACATCTCGCTGGTATTAAGTTGCGAGTCCCACCCATAGTGTAAACTCAATGCAACAGACAACTGCATTAAAAGAACTTTGCGTAAAGTAAACAATCCTTGCACCCGCGGGCACAAGCACCATTGTTTTCCCCCTTGTGGCAACAGCACATCCCCTAGACTCATGTTTCTGTCACTCAAGCTAGTCATCGAGGGGCATGAACCCACAATCGAGCATAATGTTCCCTCTTGGAGTCACTACCTATTACTCGGCCAAAGCAATAAATAACAACGGAGAACATGCAAGAATTACTTATGAACTAAAATATAAAAGAGGTGAATCAAATATATTACTCAAGATCAATCTGAACATAATCTCATAATCCATCGGATCCCAGCAAACTCAACATAGCAACAACATAAGGATTACATAGGTGCCTCGATCATGTAGGGCAGCTCACGAGGACTAATTAGTGAAGCACAAGAACGGGAGGAGAACATCACATAGCTACTGGTCATGGACTCATGGTCCAAGGGAGACTACTCACGAGTCGTCCGGGAGGCGTCCATGGTGGTGGAGAAGCTCCCGGGGGTGATCCTCCCCTCCGGCAGGGTGCCGGGAAGAGTTCTCCTGGTGCTCCCGATCTTGGAAGCGACAGCGGCGGCGGAACAGAGATGGGATCGCGAAAAGAAGTCCTGTTTCGAGGGTTACGGGGAACCCTTTAAATATATGCCAAAGTAGGGCACCGGGGGAGCCTCGGGGGGCCCAGGCGCCACCCCCCCGGCGCGGCCCAGGGGGGGGGGCGCCCACAGGGCGCCTGGAGCCCCTGTGGCCCCCCCAGGCTGCCCTTCGGAGGCAGTGTCGTTCCCGGATCGCTGATTTTTTATATAATTTTTCTGGATTTTTCTGGGCAGTTCTCGAAACGTGAAAACCTGAAATACAAAAACAGCCGCAAACAGAAACTGGCACTTGGGTGCACTGGATTAGTAAGTTAGTCCAAATATGATCAAAAGTGTATGGAAGTGTATGAATATCATAGCAATATCACCCAAAAGTGGCATGGAGCAAGCAGAAATTATAGATACGTTTTGGACGTATCAGGGACAAATCCGCTTACGCGGGAAGGCAAAAGGTGTGTACCCCTTTCTTAGAAGGAACAAGAGTGAACTTGTTGAGGAACCATTTGAAGCAATTTATAACTCCGATTATTATGATGATTATTGATTCCTCTTTGCATTATGCCTAGCTTAAAGGCATAAAAGAAAGCGCTTTTGGGAGGCAGCCCACATGAATAAAATTTTATTTTGCTTTTGTTGTGTCTTGATGTTGTTACTACAGTAGCATCATCATTGTATCTTTACTTTTCAACTTTGTGCCAAGTGTAGCCTCTGATTGCAAGAAAGTTCAAAAGTTGTGACATGCTGTCCAGGAAACAGATTCTGTCCTTGGATAGAAAAATTCGTATAAAATCACCAGATCATCTTTTTGGTCTGAATTGTTTCGACAGCGTGCTATATACAATTGTCTTTCGGGCGTCTGTTCTGAGTTTTTTTATTAGAGTTGCAGAAGTGCCCCGAAAAAATCATTTACTACCTGTTGTTCTGTTTTTCACAGATTCTGTCCTGTTTTGCCTTTCCCTCATTTTGCAAACCTTGAGCTTGCTTTTTCTTTGCAAAAACCTTTTGGCAATCTTGAGAAACAGTAGACCTTCAAGAATATCCTTATTTCCAGCAAGGAACAATTATATTATTATGGGTACTAACCTCGCTAATCAGATTATGGTGAGTTATGTATGAAGGGAGTTTTCAAGTGTGCGAGGGAAGATGATAAAAAGATTCAGGAGTGTCAAACGCTCAAGCTTGGGGATGCCCCCGTGCACCCCCAAGAAATATTCAAGAAGACTCAAGCGTCTAAGCTTGGGGATGCCCCTGTGCATTCCCTTCTCCATCAACATTATCAGTTCGTCTTTCGTTCCACTATATTTTTATCACTTCATGTGTTATGTGCTATGCTTGGAGCGTCTTGCTTTTAGTTTCCTTTTTAGCTTTGCTTGCTTTTCATAATGAGTTGGAACTCAGATTTGTTTGTGTGGGAGAGAAACACGCTCCACTTCAACCTAGAACACAACATAGAATTTTCATGTCCATCTTTGCTGTGTATGTTCTTGGTCTTTCAATAGCTACTGTCATGTTCAGCTCTTAGTATTCATGCTTATCTTTTTAAAGAGCTTTTGTTTAGTTGGTTGCTGGAACTCTCGTTATTAATCATGCTTATCTTGTTAAGAGAGTTTGCTTCTGTTGCATTGGTTGATATGTCTATGATAAAAATGCTATGTGCATAATGGTGCTTAGTAGTTCATGTTTTCTTATGGTTAGTCTCAAATAGCTGGGGGGTTCCCAATGTGTTATTGGAGTACCAACATGATTTGTTTGCCTATGATGTGGTATGGTTTAGTAATATCTTCCTTCAAGAATTTATTTTGATTGACTTGGCGTATGCTCACGCATATTTAAGACTGTAAAGAAAGTCTGTCAAGCCTTGATGATCTTTTGTTTCTGAGTAGCGATATAACTTCCATGCCTGATTCAATGTTGCTTTGTCGCTCTGCATGATTATGACCGTCATTGCTCTTTTAGTTGGTTGCTCCCAGTCTTTTGCTAACCTCCACCTGTACTAAGCGGACTGACTGCTTGTGCATCCAAATCCTTTAAACCAGTTATGCCATATGAGTCCACCATACCTTCCTATACATGGTATTTACCTGCCATTCCTAACGAAGACTTTCATGTACCATCTCGAAATTATTCAAAAAAAAAGCATTTCTGTTTTGTGCCTCTGTTTTAGTTCATGAGGAAGTAGTAGTTAATTCATGATCTTTTTAAGTTGGACAAGCTTCACCCCGGGATTGCATGTCTAATGTGCAAACCCATAATACGAGAAGGAACTGGCAAAGAGTGCGCCCGACTCAAAAATAATATAACAAACAAACCCTCCTTCACGCTTTGTTCATGAGAAATCAGAAAACTTTGGCAGTGATAAACAAAGGAGATTAAGAGGATGTGATCGTCCTCATTCGGGAGCCGTTCCTCGAAACTTGTCCATCTCAAGAAGTGATTGAGTTGTCTGCTAGCATTCGTTGACGAAACATGCATAATCTAAAAAATAATTATTACCTCTATTTTTAAAACCAAGAGCTCTGGTACATGCTTTGTCTTTGTTTCCGACTACAGGTTTTCAACCTTGCCAACAAAAGCCACGGTTCGAGAGTCTCCACCTTCTTTTAAAGCACCAACTACTGAGAGCATGATTGTCATTCTGAGTGTAATGTGCATTGTCCCAAAGTAGCATTGTCTTTTGCATGATTATGATATCGTTTATTCTGAAATCATTGTATCTAGTCATCACTTAAACCTTGGAGGTGCCCCTGCATTTATGTTTTGCTTCACTAAAGGGGGCAAGCGAGATATCACTTTATCATATTTGCACACCATGCTCATTACAAATCTATTTGATGTTTCAGTATCATATTGTAAAACTTTCAGTTCTGTGTGATTCTCTCATAAGGCAACTTAATTACTATAGATTCACTGTCTCAGTAAGCTTTTGTCATATGACTATGAAAAGTCCTATATGGTTAATAGCATGTCACCACATAAATTATGCTTGTTATCATTTACCTACTCGAGGACGAGCAGGAATTAAGCTTGCGGATGTTGATACGTCCAAAACGTATCTATAATTTCTGCTTGCTCCATGCCTCTTTTGGGTGATATTGCTATGATATTTATACACTTCCATACACTTTTGATCATATTTGGACTAACCTATTAACTCAGTGCACCCCAGTGCCAGTTTCTGTTTTCTGCTGTTTTTGTATTTCAGGTTTTCCCGTCACGTAAACTACCAGAAAAATCCCGGAAAAATTATATAAAAAATCAGCGTTCCGGAATCTTCCACACGTCCGAAGTAGGGCCGGAGGGGGGCCACCAGGGCTCCAGGCGCCCTGGTGGCGCGGCTCCCCTCCTGGCCGCGCCGGGGGGGCGCCTGGGCCCCCCAGGCCTCCGCTGATGCCCTCCTTTGGCATAGATTTAACACGCGTCCTGAAACCGTCGAGGACAGAACTCTTTTTCACGATCTCATCTCTGTTCCGCCGCCGCCGCGCTTCCAAGATCGGGAGCACCAGGAGAACTCTTCCCGGCACCATGCCGGAGGGGAGGATCACCACCGGGAGCCTCTCCACCACCATGGACGCCTCCCGGATGAGTTGTGAGTAGTCTCCCTTGGACCATGGGTCCATGACCAGTAGCTATGTGATGTTCTCCTCCCCTTCTTGTGCTTCACTAATTAGACCTCGTGAGCTGCCCTACATGATCGAGGCACATATGTAATCCTTATGTTGTTGCTATGTTGAGTTTGCTGGGATCCGATGGATTGTGAGATTATGTTCAGATTGTGTTTGAGTAATATATTTGATTTACCTCTTTTATATTTATGTTCTTAAGTAATTCTTGCATGTTCTCCGTTGCTATTTATTGCTTTGGCCAAGTAGTAGGTAGTGACTCCAAGAGGGAACGTTATGCTCGATTGTGGGTTCATGCCCCTCGATGACTAGCTTGAGTGACAGAAACATGAGTCTAGGGGATGTGCTGTTGCCACAAGGGGGAAAACAACGGTGCTTGTGCCCGCGGGTACAAGGATTGTTTACTTTACGCAAAGTTCTTTTAATGCAGTTGTCTGTTGCTTTGAGTTTACACTATGGTTGGGACTCGCAACTTAATACCAGCGAGATGTTCTGAATAGATATCTCAAGGTGGATGATTAGTAGTAGATGCAGATGGATTTCGGTCTACTTGCCTTGGCGTATCGCCCATGCTTTGAACCTCTACCTTTCTTGCAACATAGTTAGCATTGGTTTGCTCACATAATTCTGTCAATTGCCCAGCTGTAATTCGTTTACCTCACATAGCTGTTTTATCGTCTTTTGGGAGAGAGACATCACTAGTGAACATCATGAGTCCCCGGTCCATATTACCATCACTGATCACATCCGCTATTTACTTTCCGCTTTTACTTACTATTTGCAGCAATACCTATCACTATTATCACTTGCGTTTGATCCTTTGTAAACGACAAGGCCGGAGGGATTGACAACCTCTCTGTACTCGTTGGGAGCAAAGTTATTTGTATCTGTGTGCAGGTCCACGTTGATTGCTAATATCTGGCGCCGTTAGCAGTTGACACCTTCTTGTTGAACCTTGGAGTCTCAGGGGAAATCGATCCTTGGTATCTTTGCCAAGGGAAAACTTCCGCTACACTGCATCTCAAACCTTCCACTTGGGGTAACCAACGAGGGGCGAGAAGCCATCAAGGGGCTGAGCAAGCGGGTAACATAGCCAAACAGTGGTTTTGCTAGGAAGGTGTCAAAGGTTAGAGGTTTCATGGCAACAAGGAGAGGCTGACATAAAAGATGGGTAGCGCGACATGTAACGATAGCATCGAGACAACTAAGCATGGCAATGGTAGTAAAGGTATCCAAAGGTATGATCATCTTGCCTGGGATTCCGCATGGAAGAAGAACAAGTCCATGAAGAAGACGGAGCAACATAGTCGAGCGAATCCTCACAACTCCGGAACGAAACCGAAGCTAACAGAGAAGCAACCGGAAAGAAGCAAACAACACGGTAAACATACAAGCTTAAACATGGCATACGATGCACATCCAAGTATGATGCATGTCCGGTTTAATTATGCATGTCATGGCAAAGTGCACAAACAACACTACAATTTAAGTGGAGCTCAATATGCAACGAGTTGCATATTGACGAAACACCACATGTTAATTATTTAATCGACTCTCGTTTATTTACAAGACAAGATTAAATGTTTGTTAACATGGCAAGAGGTGAATCAAAAGTAAACTACCTATTTAGGCAATTTAAATGAGGCCGGAGATAACAACAACAATTCCGGGAAAACCCAATGAGCATGTTTAGCAATTTTAAGCAACAACAATTCACACATTTTAGTGTTGTTAACATGATGCGGATGACATGATCAAGTTTATGCAATTTTTAGTTAAAGGTTGACATGAAGAGATAAGAAGATGACAAGGAGTATTAGTCACCGTGGTGGAAGGAAAAAGGTGCCACGACAATGATCTGAAAATGATGCAACGGCAACATCTCGGTTCCGGTAACCTGGTGAGAGACCGAGGCAAAAGAAAGATGGCGGAGAGCGAATGAAACAAGATGAAAGGTGGGGTGATCCCGTCACCGGGTTCCCACGAGTCGGCGACGAGGCAACCGAGGAGCACGACAAAAGACTAAACGGGCACGGTGCACACAAGGGGAACATCTCATACAACTACATGCAAACGTTCTCGGGTCATCGTCTCGGGGTTATACCTTCGAAGCGTTCGTTCTCGGAGGGGTTCGAGTTCGTAGAGGGACGTAGTGGTAGTAGTGGAAGTAGTCGTCGCGACGGTAGTCGTACATGCACGTAGTGGGAAGTAGTTGTTCTCGTTTCGTAGAGGAAGTAGGCGTTCCGTTCGTCGAGGAAGTAGTGGTACACAATCATCGGTAGGGGTACTTGTCGTGGCATTGGACGTAGTGGTACTTGACGTATCGCCGTGTAGTTGTTCCCATTCGTAGTCGTTCACTTCTCCGAAGGGGTACTTGGTGTCGGTCTCGATCCGGAGATGAGCTTGCCTGTCTTAGGTACCAAACGCAGCAACAAGGCAACAAAAGCGGCAGCAAGGAGGCAAGGGCAGCCGCGTCGTGACCACACGAGGCGAAGGCAGCGGCGCTCGGGCCGGCGAGGAAGAGGCCGCGGTGGTGCTGCGGCGCTGGGACTCGGGGAGGAAGGCACTGTCGCGGAGCGGAGCGACCTTGGACGGGGAGGACGGCGGACGAGGAGGCGGGGCCTGGCCGGGCTGCTCCCACGCTGGAGGGGCGCGGCGCTCGATGCTGCTGCAGCCTCTGGCCGGCGGCGGCTTCGTGGAGGAGGGAGCGGGGCGCCAGGCGCGGGGTAGGAGGAGGGAGGCCGCGGCGGCTGGCGCGAGGCGCTGGTGGAGGAGGCAGAGGCGCGGCGGCCTGGCCGCTGCGGCCTTGGCTTGATCCGGCGCGGAGGGGCGGAACGAGGAGGCGGCGGGGCGCTGACCAGAGAGGTGTCGAGGCGAGGAGGGCCAGGCGCTGGAGGTCGATGGGCTCGGGGAGGCGCCAAGCCACGGAGGAAGGGAGGGATCGATGGGGAGATGGGATCGGGTGCGATGGGGTGAGTGGCTGGCGGCGCGAGGGAGAGAGCGAGGGGAGAGGACGCGATGCGGTCGAGGGGAGAGCGAGATACTGGCATCGCTAGGGTTAGGTGCGAGGAACGGGTTGCGGCCTGGGAGCAGGCCGAGTTGGGCCTAGGGAGGCCCGAGCAGGCCTAGGCCTACTGGGCCGGCTGGCACAACTCTCTCTCTGCATTTCTTTTTCCATTTTAAAAAAATAGAACAATATAGAAATGCCAGAGAGTTTGGAGATGGTTTTGGCTGAGATAAAATTATCCCTACAACCCTTGAATTGTGGGCTATTTTAATAAACTCCTTTGGCAATTTTTAGAGACTACTAATTTATGCAAGTATGAAAAAAACTCAAACTTGAATAAATCCGTAGACCAACCAAAGCACTCCCAAAAGACATGAAGAAAATTGGAGGAGGGGTTCTTGACATGATCTAGTATTTATAGGAAGATAAAGAACAATTTCTGAAACAGGAAAAAGAATGACAGAACATTTTGTAAGGCTTTATGGAATATCACCAACCCAACAAAAATGGTTCCAACAAAATAGGGAAGATATGCAAGTGTGTGTTGGTGATTCCGAAGCAATGGAATATTTATTTATAATAGCTCCATAATATTAGGAGGATATGTTATAAAGAGAAATCATCCTTCCCTCGATTTAAATGGACCGAAGGTCCACACGATTTATTTAGTTGAGATGCAAAAGATTAATGACAAGATGGCATGATGACATGATGCAATGCAAAAATAAAAACACAAGCACAAAAGAAACACACGGGAGAACCCGGAACATCTGGAATCTTCTGGAATCTTCTGGGACGTCGGTCTTCGGGCGTCACAACTCTCCCACACTAACAGAGGATCTCGACCCGAGATCCTGGAAATGGCACCGGATAGAAACGAAAAAGAAGAGGTAAACAAAGTTGCTTCTTTGACAGACGAGTGAAACCACGAACCTTGAGAGGTTAAACAATCTTGAAAGAAAGAATAGAATGGAGATGAACGAAGATGAAAACTCCGTTAGAAAAGAGGAACAAGGAACATTATGAGAACCTTGTAGGTTGAAAGACATGAAACAAAAGCTTACGAACCAAAAGAATATGAAACTGCAATGGTATAGCCAAGGAAAAAGAATGACATAATTTGGACAGCACTCCGTCTGAAAAATGGAAGGAATTACCAAGAACTTGAGAAGATGGAATGATACTGGATGAAATCAACAACACATTGCCTCCGAAGCAATTAAAAGAATGGCACAAGGGGTAAGAAAGATTTCAGGCAGCACTCCGGTTGAAAAGAGAGGCAAACTTGATAAGATGAGAGAACTAGAATGGAGGACACAACACTCCGGTTAAATGATAAGCAAGGGAAAGAACATGATCTCGATAAAACGATATGATGGTTTGGAGAGAGCAACATCACAATGCCTCCGGAATGAAAGAATAGAATATAGATCAACGAAAGAAAAGAATGGAGAAGAAAAATGACAACTTCTCCCACAAATGAATTTGAAAGAGCATCCTTACAACAATGGATTGAGTGGGGTTGATGGAAAAATCAACAACGAAAACGAATAAGCTTGATGTGGGCTTATGGAAAACATCTCAAAATTATGAGGTGACAACCGGCCACTAACGGAAATATTTGATTGGATTGAGATCAACAAGGAGACGATAAACTTAATTCACCGGAATGATAAATGAAGAATTTGGGTCATTTATAAGCACCATAATTAGCCAATCCTTAGGGAAAACTTTTAGGCGAAATACAACCCAAGGTAACTCCAACGAATAATTAAAGGGTAGAAAAGATCTCCTGAACAAGGAAAATGATGGTTTTAAATATCTCATTCTTGATAACTTGTGAATCATGAAACATGGAGGAAAATTATCAAGAATGACATAATACCATCTGAAAAGATAAGGTAGAAAGGATTGCAATTGGAAAGCATGATGAAGAATGCTTGAGCTCCAACAAGAATCTTGATGAAGACTTCAAGGATGAATTAAAACATGATGAACCACCATGAAAACTCCGGTAAGGAAAGCATGAGAAGTGAAAGATGACAAGAATAAGATTCAAGGCCTGCGATGAATTAGATGGAGGTTTGAAATGATATAATTGAAATAACTTGGAGCTCCGGAAAACAAGATGAACAACTTAAAACCGAGAATATGATATGATGAACAAGCTCCGAAGGAAGGGATTAATCACTTGGAGGAAATAAGAATAAGATTTACAGTATGCTTATCCTTCATCAACTTCACTTGACGACGCAATGGATTTGGCATACTACTTATTCTCGAAAAGGATTGGAGAGAAATATGGCCAAACTTGAGAATAATCTTGAATGACTCACCGGTAGGATAATGAAAAGAACAAATGAATTGATATGATAACAAGGAAGAGTAAACTTGAATGAACTACCGTAAAAAAATGGAGACGAACGAAGAGGCATCAATGAAGAATATTTGGAGGACGAAGTTGCAAACTGAGAACGAAGAAATATTCTGAAATGATGGCCTTCGGAGGATCACAATGGAAAGAATCCACGAAAAGCTTCGGAAGGGTATAAAAGAATTCCTCACAATCTGAACAATAATGAGGATGGCATGAAGCTAGAACCACGAATCTTGGAAGAACGGATAAGGATTCAAGAGGAACTCGTCTTCGGGTCTTCAAAAACTGAGAAGACGATGAGATACACCACCATGAATTGTATAGGCACTCCGTAAGAAGAATTAAAAGGTTGAACCAATGATGAAAAAGAATTTGAGTATAACTCCAGAAAAATTAGAAGAGTCAGGTAAGATCCTGGGAAAAGACCTGTGGGTTAGGGCCCACAAAAGAAATCGCCGTTGGAAAAGATTGCTTGCGAGATATAGCACCGGTTGAATTAAATGGCTAGAAGGAGATAACAATCTCAAAATAGCTTGAATGGATTAAGAATGGAAGCATGAATCTTCAGCACTCCGGATGTGAATAGCAAGAGGAGAATGATTAATTGGTGCACCGGAATAAGAAAGCATTGTGAAATGAGGAAAAGGATAAGATCAACACCGAAATCTTGAATTACATCCACCGGCAGAATTTGAGAACAAAAGAATGATGAACTTGAAGCTCTTGAGCATCTTCACGATAAAGCACTGGATAAGAACATTGAAGGAAATGAATGAAGAAATATCACATTAATAAACTGGATATTTCATTTTAGAATTTCTTGCTCCAAGAAGAAGAAGGGTGGGAGGGCGGGGAAACAAAGACAACTTGGGATGAATGAAACAGACAAATCGTCAGATTTCTCAATGACGTCCGTATGGAATAACTTGAAGAGAAGGCACACCGGTTGAAAAGGATTAACATGAAGATCTCGGTGGTCAAGAAGAATTAGCACTCCCATAGAAATATGAGAACACCGATTAAGAAAGGTATGGAATCAACATTTGACATCGAAGCAACTCGAATACCAGAATCAAAACAAAAACAACGGATAGATATGTTTATGAAGAAGATTATGTTGCAACATATCTATCCGAACAGAGAATTGAACGAATGAATTCCGCAGGTACATTAGCTTGTCGAGAAGCCACTTGGAGAACAAAAGGTAAATAAAAGCAACGAGGAGCAGATAGAACAAATACAAGATAGAAGCTTCGTTCGACATCTTTGTGCTGAAAGCTCATGGAACGTGTTACAAAAGGGTTTTGCAATCCCCGGATCAGCATAGCCAAGGACCCTTTAAGATGCAACTCCCGATCGGAACAAGCCCATAAAACCACTTCACTCAATGTAGAACCCCAAACTTCATATCATGCATTCGTTGGAAGAATGCCTAGAACTACTAGATGAACCCACCTATTAATTTCCGAAAGTTTCCAGTTATGCAATCAGGTGTTGGGGATACAGGGGAAGCATCGCTCACTCAACTCTAATCCTACATCCAGCTGTATCCATCCTTCAACACATAACCAGTTGTTCTCGGAAACCGTTTACCTCGGACCTTCGAAACGCATCTACTATACAAGCTATGGCAATACTCCCGAACTACCTCCCCAGTACTGGGTGATGTCGGGGTTATCTTGCCACTAACCGCATAGGAGAGTTTTCGATGTCGGCCGTCTTAAGTATTCTAGAACTGATGCGATATATTTGTGACGACAACACCTCGGAGCTCAACTCCCCGGGACACTGCCACAACCCCTAATGACAGGAGGCATTGAGAACAATGTTCTCGTCACAAAGACATCGAAACAATCCAAACAGTACTCGCGTGATCCTAAAAAAATTTGGTGCATTTTTGAGAATAGAAGAGATAAGAGTAATCGTCAGGAGTCCTCACCAGAATGAAAGGGGATGAGAAGCAAAGAAATCCTACTCTCCGATATATATATAGGACTCAAAACATTTTCAAGTGTGTGCCTAGACTCAACCGTCAACGATTCGATCAAATAGTGGGGGCTTCTAGGTCGGAGAAGGCTCTGATACCAACTTGTAATGCCCAGGATGGGACTATACCTCCTACGTGTCGAGGCACGACTTAAAGGTATAAGCCCATTCAGGAATGATCTCAAGTTTGGTATCTTTGCACGACTCATGTAAAAGAGGGATTAAATTGCAAAAGGAGATAGTTGGCTTACACTCGCCACTTCACACAAAACATTACATAAGCAGAACATCATTCAAAAACATCACAACCCGACTACGGGTGAAGATCCAAAAGAAAGATACCAAAACCTAAAGCCACAGGTCTAGATCGAATCCTAGTAGAAACCACTACCGATCGTCGAAAATGTCACAAGCATACGGCCACTCTCTTCATCGATCTCCTGGTGAAGTACTTGAACCAGCTCCTGCTTCAAACTCGGCTGAACCTGCATCTGGTGTTGTAGTATCTGTGAGCCACGAGGACTCAGCAATCCCATAACCATGGGTATCAAGACTAGCAAAGCTTTGTGGGTAGGAAGAGGTAAAGTGGTGAGGTTGCAGCAGCGGCTAAGCATAAAATGGTGGCTAACTTACGAGTACAAGAGTAAGATGAGCATCTACGCAAACGGTCGCAAAAGAAGTGATCGCTAAAGATCCTGAACTACATACGAATCAAACATAACCCCACCGTGTTCTCTTCTCAAAATGAAAAGAGACAGTCACGGTTACTCACACAGTTGTGTGTTTTACTTCGGATCCTCTGTCAAGTTTTCTACAACCGGACATTAACAAATTCCAATCTGCCACATAACCGCGGGCACGGCTTTCGAAAGATCATAACCCTGCAGGGGTGTCCCAACTTAGCCCATCACAAGCTCTCACGATTAGCAGAAGTGATAAATATAATATCATCACCCCTTATCTTAGGGAAATCCGATCAGGCTCGGCTTCCCGATGCACAAGACATTTTGACAATGGTAAAACAAGTCCAGCAAGACCTCCCGGCGTGCCGACACCCTGATAGTAGCCGCGCGTATCTCGTCTCAGGCCACGACCGGATGAGCACAGCGTACATCAGCCAAACCCCAAGTTTCCAAGGGGGGGGGCGCCGCACACGACTCTATTTGGGACCAACACCATCAGCACTGGCCCCCCCTGCTATGTAGAATTAAGAACCGGGGGACGCGACCCCCTATGCAAATTTAATTAATTAATTAAGTTGTTATTATGAGGCAAATTAAAACCAATGTTGGGCCTTGCTGGAGGAGTTTTATTCAAAGTCGAACTGTCAAGGGGTGCCCATCCACCCATCGTGTAAGGAACGCAAAATCAAGGAACATAATGCCGGTTTATCAGCGCCTAAGGTGGCATGAGTGGAACAAAACACCGAGCAAAAGGCCAAGCCTTCCACCCATGCCCAGTATATAGGTGTGTTAATAGTAATTATAGATATTGTGATATTCCAACAACAAGTTCCCTCCTAGAACGAACTTCATCTACACCTGCAACTATCAACGCTATAAGAGGGGCTGAGCAAGCGGGTAACATAGCCAAACAATGGTTTTGCTAGGAAGGTGTCAAAGGTTAGAGGTTTCATGGCAACAAGGAGAGGCTAACATAAAAGATGCATAGCGCGACATGTAACGATAGCATCGAGACAACTAAGCATGGCAATGGTAGTAAAGGTATCCAAAGGTATGATCATCTTGCCTGGGATTCCGCATGGAAGAAGAACAAGTCCATGAAGAAGACGGAGCAACATAGTCGAGCGAATCCTCACAACTCCGAAACGAAACCGAAGCTAACAGAGAAGCAACCGGAAAGAAGCAAACAACACGGTAAACATACAAGCTTAAACATGGCATACGATGCACATCCAAGTATGATGCATGTCCGGTTTAATTATGCATGTCATGGCAAAGTGCACAAACAACACTACAATTTAAGTGGAGCTCAATATGCAACGAGTTGCATATTGATGAAACACCACATGTTAATTATTTAATCGACTCTCGTTTATTTACAAGACAAGATTAAATGTTTGTTAACATGGCAAGAGGTGAATCAAAAGTAAACTACCTATTTAGGCAATTTAAATGAGGCCGGAGATAACAACAACAATTCCGGAAAAACCCCATGAGCATGTTTAGCAATTTTAAGCAACAACAATTCACACATTTTAGTGTTGTTAACATGATGCAGATGACATGATCAAGTTTATGCAATTTTTAGTTAAAGGTTGACATGAAGAGATAAGAAGATGACAAGGAGTATTAGTCAGCGTGGTGGAAGGAAAAAGGTGCCACGGCAACGATCCAAAAATGATGCAACGGCAACATCTCGGTTCCGGTAACCCGGTGAGAGACCGGGGCAAAAGAAAGATGGCGGAGAGCGAATGAAACAAGATGAAAGGTGGGGTGATCCCGTCACCGGGTTCCCACGAGTCGGCGACGAGGCAACCGAGGAGCACGACAAAAGACTAAACGGGCACGATGCACACAAGGGGAACATCTCATACAACTACATGCAAACGTTCTCGGGTCATCGTCTCGGGGTTATACCTTCGAAGCGTTCGTTCTCGGAGGGGTTCGAGTTCGTAGAGGGACGTAGTGGTAGTAGTGGAAGTAGTCGTCGCGACGGTAGTCGTACATGCACGTAGTGGGAAGTAGTTGTTCTCGTTTCGTAGAGGAAGTAGGCGTTCCGTTCGTCGAGGAAGTAGTGGTACACAATCATCGGTAGGGGTACTTGTCGCGGCATCGGACGTAGTGGTACTTGACGTATCGCCGTGTAGTTGTTCCCGTTCGTAGTCGTTCACTTCTCCGAAGGGGTACTTGGCGTCGGTCTCGATCCGGAGATGAGCTTGCCTGTCTTAGGTACCAAACGCAGCAACAAGGCAACAAAAGCGGCCGCAAGGAGGCAAGGGCAGCCGCATCGTGACCACACGAGGCGAAGGCAGCGGCGCTCGGGCCGGCGAGGAAGAGGCCGCGGTGGTGCTGCGGCGCTGGGACTCGGGGAGGAAGGCGCTGTCGCGGAGCGGAGCGACCTTGGACGGGGAGGATGGCGGACGAGGAGGCGGGGCCTGGCCGGGCTGCTCCCGCGCTGGAGGGGCGCGGCGCTCGATGCTGCTGCAGCCTCTGGTCGGCGGCGGCTTCGTGGAGGAGGGAGCGGGGCGCCAGGCGCGGGGTACGAGGAGGGAGGCCGCGGCGGCTGGCGCGAGGAGCTGGTGGAGGAGGCAGAGGCGCGGCGGCCTGGCCGCTGCGGCCTTGGCTCGATCCGGCGCGGAGGGGAGGAACGAGGAGGCGGCGGGGCGCTGACCAGAGAGGTGTCGAGGCAAGGAGGGCCAGGCGCTGGAGGTTGATGGGCTCGGGGAGGCGCCGAGCCACGGAGGAAGGGAGGGATCGATGGGGAGATGGGATCGGGTGCGATGGGGTGAGTGGCTGGCGGCGTGAGGGAGAGAGCGAGGGGAGAGGACGTGATGCGGTCGAGGGGAGAGCGAGATACTGGCATCGCTAGGGTTAGGTGCGAGGAACGGGTTGCGGCCTGGGAGCAGGCCGAGTTGGGCCGAGGGAGGCCCGAGCAGGCCTAGGCCTACTGGGCCGGCTGGCACAACTCTCTCTCTGCATTTCTTTTTCCATTTTAAAAAAATAGAACAATATAGAAATGCCCAGAGAGTTTGGTGATGGTTTTGGCTGAGATAAAAATATCCCTACAACCCTGGAATTGTGAGCTATTTGAATTAACTCCTTTGGCAATTTTTAGAGACTACTAATTTATGCAAGTATGAAAAAAACTCAAACTTGAATAAATCCGTAGACCAACCAAAGCACTCCCAAAAGACATGAAGAAAATTGGAGGAGGGGGTCTTGACATGATCTAGTATTTATTGGAAGATAAAGAACAATTTCTGAAACAGGAAAAAGAATGACAGAACATTTTGTAAGGCTTTATGGAATATCACCAACCCAACAAAAATGGTTCCAACAAAATAGGGAAGATATGCAAGTGTGTGTTGGTGATTCCGAAGCAATGGAATATTTATTTATAATAGCTCCATAATATTAGGAGGATATGTTATAAAGAGAAATCATCCTTCCCTCAATTTAAATGGACTGAAGGTCCACACGGTTTATTTAGTTGAGATGCAAAAGATTAATGACAAGATGGCATGATGACATGATGCATTGCAAAAATAAAAACACAAGCACAAAAGAAACACACGGGAGAACCCGGAACATCTGGAATCTTCTGGAATCTTCTGGGACGTCGGTCTTCGGGCGTCACAAGTAGATAGAACTTGGCTTGTATATTCCATTGATGGGCTTCCTCAAATTGCCCTAGGTCTTCGTGAACAAGCAAGTTGGATGCACACCCACTTAGTTTCTTTTTGAGCTTTCATAAACTTATAGCTCTAGTGCATCCGTTGCATGTCAATCCCTACTCACTCGCATTGATATCTATTGATGGGCATCTCCATAGCCCGCTAATATACTTAGTTGATGTGAGACTATCTCCTTCATTTTGTCTTTTCCACGACCACCATATTCTATTCCACCTATAATTTTATTGAAGGAAATATGCCCTAGAGGCAATAATAAAGTTGTTATTTGTATTTCCTTATATCATGATAAATGTCTTTTATTCATTCTAGAATTGTATTAACCGGAAACTTAATACATGTGTGAATACATAGACAAAATAGAGTATCCCTAGTATGCCTCTACTAGACTAGCTCCTTGATCGAAGATGGTTATGTTTCCTAGCCATAGACATGAGTTGTCATTTGATCAACGGGATCACATCATTGGGATAATGATGTGATGGACCAGACCCATCCGTTAGCTTAGCAACTTGATCGTTTTGTTTTACTGCCTCTATTGGAAAAGGCAGTGCCTAGGAGGCTCTTAGGCACACCTAGGCGCTAGGCAATGGCCAAACGCCTCGCCTAGGGCATAAATGGAGGTCTAGGCAGGGCAAGCAAGGAATTCTCTACCCGAGCAAGAAATAAGGCCACACTACACTAATATGCCAAACGGCTTATATTCCAATGGCAGTGACCGGTAATTATCTTATTTATATACTCCAAAGAACATCAAAACCCGTATAATAATCACAATATACTACGAGTAAAAACTATATTACCGTCTAGGACGCGCCTAGGGTGCTTAGGCACTGCCTAGGCACTAGACGAAGGCCGACCGCCTCGCTTACGCCTACCGCCTTTTCCAACCTTGTACTGCTATTGCTTTCTTCATGACTTATACATCTTCCTATGACTATGAGATTATGCAAGTCCCGAATACCGGAGGAACACCTTGTGTGCTATCAAACATCACAACGTAACTGGGTGATTATAAAGATGCTCTACAGGTGTTTCCGAAGGTGTTCGTGGTGTTGGCATAGAGCAAGAATAGGATTTGTCACTCCGAGTGTCGGAGAGGTATCTGTGGGCCCTCTCGGTAATACACATCATAATAAGCCTTGCAAGCAAATGACTAATGAGTTAGTCACGAAATGATGTATTACGGAATGAGTAAAGAGACTTGCTGGTAACGAGATTAACTAGGTATAGTGACACCGACGATCAAATCTTGGGTAAGTAACATACCGATGTCAAAGGAAACAACGTATGTTGTTATGCGGTTTGACCGATAAAGATCTTCATAGAATATGTAGGAACCAATATGAGCATCCAGGTTCGGTATTGGTTATTGACCGGATATAAGTCTCGGTCATGTCTACATAGTTCTCGAACCCGTAGGATCCGCACACTTAACTTTCGATGACGATCGGTATTATGAGTTTATGAGTTTTGATGTACCAAAGGTAGTTCGGAGTCTCGGATGAGATCACAGACATGACGAGGAGTATCGGAATGTCCGAGACATAAAGATTGATATATTGAACGACTATATTCAGACACCGTAAGTGTTCCGATTGTTATCGGAAAAAACCGGAGTGCCGGAGGGGGTTACCGGAAGCCCCCGAGGGAGTATGGGCCATAGTGGGCCTTGAGGGAAAAGAGAGAGGCATCCCATAGGGCTAGCCGCGCCCCTAGGGATGCTAGTTGGACTAGGAGAAGGGGGAGGCACGCCTCTCCTTCCTTCTTCCTTTCCCACTCCTCGTAGGAATAGGAAAGGGGATTCCTATTCCTACTAGGAGACACTCCTCGTAGGAATAGGAAAGGGGATTCCCATTCCTACTAGGAGTGGGAATCCTACTCCTTGGCGCGCCCATAGGGGCCGGCCGGCCCTCCCCCTTGCTCCTTTATATACGGGGATAGGGGGCACCCAATAACACACAAGAAACATTATTTTAGCCGTGTGAGGTGCCCCCTCCACAGAAACACAACCTCGGTCATATTGTTGCAGTGCTTAGGTGAAGCCCTCCACCGGTAGCTTCATCATCTCCGTCACCACGCCGTCGTGCTGACGAAACTCTCCCATGAAGCTCAACTGGATCAAGATCTCGTGGAACGTCATCAAGCTGAACGTGTGCTGAACGTGGAGGTGTCGTATGTTCAGTGCTTGGATCGGTTGGATCGCGAAGACATTCGACTACATCAACCGCGTCACTAGACGCTTCCGCTTTCAGTCTATGAGGGTACATAGACACACTCTCCCCTCTCGTTGCTATGCATGTAGTAGATAGATCTTGCGTGATCGTAGGATTTTTTTCGAAATACTACGTTCCCCAACAGTGGTATCAGAGCTAGATCTATGTGTAGATGATATGCATGAGTAGAACACAATGAGTTGTGGGCGATAATAGTCGCACTGCTTACCAGCATGTCATACTTTGATTCGGCGATATTGTGAGATGAAGCAGCCCGGACCGACATTACGCGTACGCTTACGCGAGACTAGTTTCACCGTTACGAGCACTCGGTTCTTAAAGGTGATTGGCGGGTGTCTGTCTCTCTCACTTTAGCTGAATCAAGTGTGGCTACGCCCGGTCCTTGTGAAGGTTAAAACAACACATACTTGACGAAAAATCGTTGTGGTTTTTTGTATGCATAGGTGAGAACGGTTCTTGCTAAGCCCGTAGCAGCCACATAAAACTTGCAACAACAAAGTATAGGACGTCTAACTTGTTTTTGCAGGGCATGTTGTGATGTGATATGGTCAAAACGTGATAAGTTATACGTTATTGTATGAGATGATCATGTTTTGTAAAGTTATCGGCAACCGACAGGAGCCTTATGGTTGTCTCCTTATTAGATGAATTGCGAAGGCATGTAATTGCTTTACTTTATCACTATGAGTTAGCGATAGTAGTAGTAGCCATAGTTGGCGAGACGACCACGGCGCTACGATGAAGATCATGGTGTCTAGCCGGTGACGATGGAGATCATGACGATGCTTTGGAGATAGAGATCAAAAGCACAAGATGATGATGGCCATATCATGTCACATATTTTGATTGCATGTGATGTTTATCTTATTATGCTTCTTATTTTGCTTAGTACGGCGGTAGCATTATAAGATGATCCCTTACAAAATTTCAAGGTACAAGTGTTCTCCTTGAGAATGCAATGTTGCGAAAGTTCGTCGTGCTGAGCCACCACGTGATGATCGGGTGTGATAAGCTCTACATTCAAATACAACGGGTGTAAGACAGTTTTGCACATGCAGAATACTTGGGTTAAACTTGACGAGCCTAGCATGTACAGACATGGCCTCAGAACACTAGATACCGAAAGGTCGAGCGTGAACCATATAGTAGATATGATCAACATAAGATGTTCACCATTGAAAAATGCTCCATCTCACGTGATGATCGGACATGGCTTAGTTGATTTGGATCACGTGATAATTTAGATGACCAGAGGGATGTCGATCTAAGTGGGAGTTCTTTAGTAATATGATTAATTGAACTTTAATTTATCATGAACTTAGTCCTTATAGTTTTTTCATATCTATGTTGTTGTAGATCAATGGCCCCTGCTACCGTTCCCTTGAATTTTAATGCGTTCCTAGAGAAAGCTAAGTTGAAAGATGATGATAGCAATTACATGGACTAGGTCTGTAACTTGAGGATTATCCTCATTGCTGCACAGAAGAATTATGTTCTTGAAGCACCGCTACGCAGCAAGCCCCCTCCCGCTAATGTAGACGCTTTGAACGTCTGGCAAACGCGGTCTGATGACTACACGCTAGTTTAGTGTGCCATGCTTTACGGCTTAGAACCGGGACTTCAACGACGTTTTGAATGTCATGGAGCATATGAGATGTTCCAAGAGTTGAAGTTAATATTTCAAGCAAATGCCCGGATTGAGAAATATGAAATTTCCAATAAGTTCTACAGCTGCAAGATGGAGGAGAACAGTTCTATCAGCGAACACTTACTCAGAATGTCTGGGTACCATAATCATATGACTCAACTTGGATGCAAATTGACGATGATAGTGTTATTGATAGAGTTCTTCAATCACTACCACCAAGCTATAAAGGCTTCATGATGAACTATAACATGCAAAGGATGCAGAAGACAATGCCTGAGCTCTTCGCTATGCTCAAAGCTGCGGAGGTAGAAATCAAAAAGGAGCATCAAGTGTTGATGGTTAACAAGACCACTAGTTTTAAGAAAAAGGGCAAGGGAAAGAAGGGGAACTTCAAGAAGAATAGCAAGACAGTTGCTACTCCCATGAAGAAACCCAAGTCTGGAGCCAAGCCTGAAACTGAGTGCTTCTACTGCAAAGGGACTGGACAGTGGAAGCGGAACTACCCCAAGTATTTGGCGGATAAGAAGGATGGCAAAGTGAACAGACGTATATGTGATATACATGTTATTGATGTGTACCTTACTAATGCTCGTAGTAGCACTGGGTATTTGATACTGGTTCGGTTGCTAATATTTGTAACTCGAAACAGGGGCTACGAATTAAACGAAGATTAGCTAAGGACGAGGTGACGATGCGCGTGGGAAATGGTTCCAAAGTCGATGTGATCGCCGTCGGCACGCTACCTCTACATCTACCTTCGGGATTATTTTTAGACCTGAATAATTGTCATTTGGTGCCAGCGTTAAGCATGCACATTATATCTGTATCTTGTTTATTGCGAGATGGTTATTCATTTAAATCTGAGAATAATGGTTATTCTATTTATATGAATAATATCTTTTATGGTCATGCACCCTTGAAGAGTGGTCTATTCTTGTTGGATCTCGATCGTAGTGATACACATATTCATAATATTGAAGCCAAAAGATGAAAGGTTAATAATGATAGTGCAACTTGTTTGTGGCACTGCCGTTTAGGTCATATTGGTGTAAAGCGCATGAAGAAACTCCATAGTGATGGACTTTTGGAATCACTTGATTATGAATCACTTGGTGCTTGCGAACCATGCCTCATGTGTAAGATGAGTAAAACTCCGTTCTCCGGAACAATGGAGCGAGCAACTAATTTGTTGGAAAATCATACATACTGATGTATGTGGACCGATGATTGTTGAGGCTCGCGGCTGGTATCGTTATTTTCTGACCTTCACTGATGATTTGAGCAGATATGGGTATATCTACTTGATGAAACAGAAGTCTGAAACATTTGAAAAGTTCAAAGAATTTCAGAGTGAAGTAGAGAATCATCGTAACAAGAAAATAAAATTTCTACGATCTGATCGTGGAGGCGAATATTTGAGCTACGAGTTTGGTCTTCATTTGAAACAATGTGGAATAGTTTCACAACTCACGCCACCCAGAACACCACAGTGTAATGGTGTGTCCGAACGTCGTAACCGTACTTTATTAGATATGGTGCGATCTATGATGTCTCTTATTATGCTTTAGAGATAGCTGCATTCACGTTAAATAGGGCACCATCTAAATCCGTTGAGACGATGCCTTATGAATTGTGGTTTGGCAAGAAATGAAAGTTGTCGTTTCTTAAAGTTTGGGGCTGCGATGCTTATGTGAAAAAGCTTCAACCTGATAAGCTCAAACCCAATTCGGAGAAATGTGTCTTCATAGGATACCCAAAAGAGACTGTTGGGTACACCTTCTATCACAGATCCGAAGGCAAGATATTCGTTGCTAAGAATGGATCCTTTCTAGAGAAGGAGTTTCTCTCGAAAGAAGTGAGTGGGAGGAAAGTAGAACTTGATGAGGTAATTGTACCTTCTCTCGAATTGGAAAGTTGTACATCACAGAAACTAGTTCTAGTGATTCCTACACCAATTAGCGACGAAGCTAATTATGATGATCATGAAACTTCGGATCAAGTTACTATTGAACTTCATAGGTCAACTAGCGTACGTTCTGCACCAGAGTGGTACGGTAACCCAGTTCTGGAAATCATGTTACTAGACCATGATGAACCTACGAACTATGAGGAAACGATGATGAGCCCATATTCCGCAAAATGGCTTGAAGCCATGAAATCTGAGATGGGATCCATGTATGAGAACAAAGTGTGGACTTTGGTTGACTTGCCCGATGATCGGCAAGCCATTGAAAATAAATGGATCTTTAAGAGGAAGACCGACACCGACGGTAATGTTACTGTCTACAAAGCTCGACTTGTTGCGAAAGGTTTTTGACAAGTTCGAGGAGTTGACTACGATGAGACTTTCTCACCCGTAGCGATGCTTAAGTCTGTCCGATCATGTTAGCAATTGTCGCATTTTATGATTATGAAATCTGGCAAATGGATGTCAAAACTGCATTCCTGAATGGATATCTCAAAGAGGAGTTGTATATGATGCAACCAGAAGGTTTTGTCGATCCTAAAGGTGCTAACAAAGTGTGCAAGCTCCAGCGATCCATCTATGGATTGATCAAAGCATATGGTTTTATATAGAATTTTGGAGAAGCCTGTATTTACAAGAAAGTGAGTGCGAGCTCTGTAGCATTTCTGATATTATATGTGGATGACATATTGTTGATTGGAAATGATATAGAATTTCTGGATGGCATAAAAGGATACCTGAATAAGAATTTTTCAATGAAAGACCTCGGTGAAGCTGCTTATATATTAGGCATCAAGATCTATAGAGATAGATCAAGACGCTTAATTGGACTTTCACAAAGCACATACCTTGATGAAGTTTTGAAGAAGTTCAAAATGGATCAGTCAAAGAAACAGTTCTTGCCTGTGTTACAAGGTGTGAAGTTGAGTAAGACTCAATGCCCGACCACTGCAGAAGATAGAGAGAAAATGAAAGTCATTCCCTATGCCTCAGCCATAGGATCTATCATGTATGCAATGTTGTGTACCAGACCTGATGTGTGCCTTGCTATAAGTTTAGCAGGGAGGTACCAAAGTAATCCAAGAGTGGATCACTGGACAGCGGTCAAGAACATCTTGAAGTACCTGAAAAGGACAAAGGATATGTTACTCGTTTATGGAGGTGACAAAGAGCTCTTCGTAAACTGTTACGTTGATTCAAGCTTTGACACTGATCCGGATGACTCTAAGTCACAAACCGGATATGTATTTTTATTGAACGGTGGAGCTGTTAGTTGGTGCAGTTCCAAGCAGAGCGTCATTGCGGGATCTACGTGTGAAGCGGAGTACATAGCTGCTTCGGAAGCAGCAAATGAAGGAGTCTAGATGAAGGAGTTCATATCCGATCTAGGTGTAATACCTAGTGCATCGGGTCCAATGAAAATCTTTTGTGGCAACACTGGAGCAATAGCCTTGGCGAAGGAATCCAGGTTTCACAAAAGAACAAAGCACATCAAAATACGCTTCAATTCCACCCGCAATCAAGTTCTAGAGGTAAAGATTTATATATGGGAAGTCATCATATGGTCACACGAATGTTGTTCGGAGTCCCGGATGAGATCCCGGACGTCACGAGGAGTTGCGAAATAGTATGGAGGTAAAAATTTATATATGGGAAGTCATCATATGGTCACACGAAGTGTTCGGGGGTATGTCGGTATTGTACCGAGGCCACCGAAGGGGTTCCGGGGGTCCACCTGCCCCGGAGGGCCCTATGGGCTGTTTGTGGAGAGGGACCAGCCCATAAGTGGGCTGGGCGCCTCCCCCCCAAGGGCCCAATGCGCCTAGGGTTTTGGGGAAACCCTAAGGGGGGGCGCCCCCTTGGCTTGGGGGGCAAGCCACCTCCCTTGGACGCCGCCCCCTCCTTAGATTAGATCTGAGGGGCCGGCCCCCTCTCCCTTGCCCCTATATAAAGAGTGGGGGTTGGAGGGTAGCCGCACCCAAGCCCTGGCGCAGCCTTTCCCCTCTCCCAACTCCTCCTCCTCTCCCGCGGTGCTTGGCGAAGCCCTGCTGGAGTGCCACGCTCCTCCACCACCACCACCACGCTGTCGTGCTGCTGCTGGACAGAGTCTTCCCCAACCTCTCCCTCTCTCCTTGCTGGATCAAGGCACGGGAGACGTCACCGGGCTGCACGTGTGTTGAACGCGGAGGCACCGTTGTTCGGTGCTTAGATCAGATTCGGCCGCGATCTGAATCGCTTCGTGTACGACTCCACCGACCGCGTTCTTGTAATGCTTCCACATCACGATCTCCAAAGGTATGAAGATGCACTCCACTCTCGTTGCTAGTAAACTCCATAGATATATCTTGGTGATGCGTAGAAATTTGTTTGAATTTCTGCAACAGTCCCCAACAGTGGTATCAGAGCCAGGTCTATGCGTAGTTATTATGCACGAGTAGAACACAAGTTGTTGTGGGCGTAGATTTTGTCAATTTATTTGCCGTTACGAGTCTTATCTTGATTCGGCGGCATCTTGGGATGAAGCGGCCAGGACCGACCTTACACGTACGCTTACGTGAGATAGGTTCCACCGACTGACATGCACTAGTTGCATAAGGTGGCTAGCGGGTGTCTGTCTCTCCCACTCTAGTCGGATCGGATTCGATGAAAATGGTCCTTATGAAGGGTAAACAGTAATTGGCATATCACGTTGTGGTTTTGGCGTAGGTAAGAAACGTTCTTGCTAGAAACCTATAGCAGCCATGTAAGAAAAACTTGCAACAACAATTAGAGGACGTCTAACTTGTTCTTGCAGCATGTGCCGTGTGATGTGATATGGCCAAAAGGATGTGATGAATGATATATGTGATGTATGAGATTGATCATGTTCATGTAATAGGAATCACGACTTGCATGTCGATGTGTATGACAACCGGCAGGAGCCATAGGTGTTGTCTTATTTTTATTGTATGACCTGTGTGTCATTGAAAACGCCATGTAATTACCTTACTTTATTGCTAACCGTTAACCATAGTAGTAGAAGTAACCTTTGGCAAGACAACATGAAGACACGATGATGGAGATCATGGTGTCATGCCGGTGATGATGATTATCATGGAGCCCCGAAGATGGAGATCAAAAGGAGCAAAATGATATTGGCCATATCATGTCACTATTTGATTGCATGTGATGTTTATCGTGTCTTACATCTTATTTGCTTAGAACGACGGTAGCATAAATAAGATGATCTCTCACTAAAATTTCAAGAATTGTGTCCCCCCTAACTGTGCACCTTTGCTAAGGTTCGTTGTTCCGAAGCACCACATGAGGATCGGGTGTGATAGGCTCTAACGTTCGCATACAACGGGTGTAAGCCTGATTTACACATGCAATACACTTAGGGTTGACTTGACGAGCCTAGCATGTACAGACATGGCCTCGGAACACGGAAGACCGAAAGGTCGAACATGAGTCGTATAGAAGATATGATCAACATGAAGATGTTCACCGTTGATGACTAGTCCATCTCACGTGATGATCGGACACGGCCTAGTCGATTCGGATCACGTATCACTTAGATGACTAGAGAGATGTCCATCTGAGTGGCAGTTCATTAAATTTGATTAGATGAACTTAACTATCATGAACATAGTCTAAATTATTTACAATATGTTTTGTATATCAAATGGCCCACGCTAATGTTGCCCTCAACTTCACCGCGTTCCTAGAGAAAACCAAGCTGAAAGACGATGGTAGCAGCTATACAGATTGGGTCCGTAACTTGAGGATCATCCTCATAGCTGCCAAGAAAGCATATGTCCTTGAAGCACCGCTAGGTGATGCACCCGTTTTCCCAGCAACTCAAGACATTATGAACGCTTGGCAGTCATATAGTGATGATTACTCCCTGGTTCAGTGCGGCATGCTTTACAGCTTAGAATCTAGGCTCCAAAAGCGTTTTGAGCAGCACAGAGCATATGAGATGTTCGAAGAGCTGAAAATGGTTTTCCAAGCTCATGCCCGAGTCGAGAGATATGAAGTCTCCGATAAGTTCTACAGTTGTAAGATGGAGGAGAATAGTTCTGTCAGCGAGCATATACTCAAAATGTCTGGGTTGCACAATCGCTTGTCTCAGCTGGGAGTTAATCTCCCAAATGACGCGGTCATTGACAGAATCCTTCAGTCGCTCCCACCTAGCTACAAAAGCTTCGTGATGAACTTCAATATGCAAGGGATGGAGAAGTCCATTCCTGAGGTATATTCAATGCTGAAATCAGCGGAGGTGGAGATCAAAAAGGAACATCAAGTGTTGATGGTGAATAAAACCACTAAGTTCAAGAAAGTCAAGGGTAAGAAGAACTTCAAGAAGGACGGCAAATGAGTTGCCGCGCCCGGTAAGCCAGTTGCCGGGAAGAAGCCAAAGAATGGACCCAAGCCTGCGACTGAGTGCTTTTATTGCAAGGGAACGGGTCACTGGAAGCGAAATTGCCCCAAATACTTAGCGGATAAGAAGGCTGACAATGTCAAAGGTATATGTGATATACATGTTATTGATGTGTACCTTACCAGCGCTCGTAGTAGCTCCTGGGTATTTGATACCGGTGTAGTTTCTCACATTTGTAACTCAAAGCAGGAGCTGCGGAATAAGCGGAGACTGGCGAAGGACGAGGTGATGATGCGCGTCAGGAATGGTTCCAAGGTCGATGTGATCGCCGTCGGCACGCTACCTCTACATCTACCTTCGGGGTTAGTTTTAAACCTCAATAACTGTTATTTAGTACCAGCTTTGAGCATGAACATTGTATCTGGATCTCGTTAGATGCGAGATGGCTACTTATTTAAATCTAAGAATAATGGTTGTTCTATTTATATGAGAGAAATGTTTTATAGTCATGCCCTGCTGGTCAATGGTTTATTCTTATTGAAACTCGAACGTGATGTTACACATATTCATAGTGTGAATGCCAAAAGATGTAAGGTTGATAATGATAGTCCCACATACTTGTGGCACTGCCGCCTTGGTCATATTGGTGTCAAACGTATGAAGAAGATCCATGCAGATGGACTTTTGGAGTCTCTTGATTATGAATCATTTGACACATGCGAACCATGCCTTTTGGGCAAGATGACCAAGACTCCGTTCTCCGGAACAATGGAGCGAGCAACCAACTTGTTGGAAATCATACATACTAATATGCGCGGTTCAATGAGTGTTGAAGCTCGCGGTGGCTATCGTTATGTTCTCACCCTCACTGATGACTTAAGTAGATATGGGTATGTCTACTTGATGAAACACAAGTCTGAGACCTTTGAAAAGTTCAAGGAATTTCCGAATGAGGATGAGAATCAACATGATAGAAAAATAAAGTTCTTACAATCAAATCGTGGAGGAGAATATTTAAGTCACAAATTTGGCACGCACCTAAGGAAATGTGGAATTGTTTCACAATTGATGCCGCCTGGAACACCTCAGCGGAACGGTGTGTCTGAACGTCATAATCATACTCTGCTGGACATGGCGCAATCTATGATGTCCCTTACCGACTCACCACTATCATTTTGGTGTTATGCTTTAGAGACTGTCGCATTCACTTTAAATAGGGCACCGTCTAAATCCATTGAGACGACACCGTATGGACTATGGTTTGGGAAGAAACCTAAGTTGTCGTTTCTAAAAGTTTGGGGACGCGATGCTTATGACAAGAAACTTCAACCTGAAAAGCTCGAACCCAAATCGGAAAAATGCATCTTCATAGGATACCCTAGGGAAATATTGGGTATACCTTCTACGTCAGATCCGAAGGCAAGGTCTTTGTTGCCAAGAATGGATCCTTTCTGGAGAAAGAGTTTCTCTTGAAAGAAGTAAGTGGGAGGAAAGTGGAACACAATGAGGTGATTGTCACCCCTCTCGAACCGGAAAGTAGCGCAGCGCAGGAAGATGTTTATGTGGTGCCTGCACTGACTAGAGAGGAAGTTAATGATAATGATCTTGAAGCTTCGGATCAAGTTACTACTGAACTTCGTAGGTCCACGAGGACACGTTCTGCACCAGAGTGGTTGATACGTCCAAAACGTATCTATAATTTCTGCTTGCTCCATGCCACTTTTGGGTGATATTGCTATGATATTTATACACTTCCATACACTTTTGATCATATTTGGACTAACCTACTAATCCAGTGCACCCCAGTGCCAGTTTTTGTTTTCGGCTGTTTTTGTATTTCAGGTTTTCACATTACGAGAACTGTCAGGAAAAATCCAGAAAAAATATATAAAAAATCAGCGTTCCAGAACCTACCTTGCGCCCGAAGTACAGCCGGGGGGGGGGGGCACCAGGGCCCCAGGCGCCGGGGGGGCGCCTGGGCCCCCCGAGCCCCGTCTGGTGCCCCCCTTTGGCATATATTTAGAGCGTCCTTCGAAACCCTTGGGACGGGAACTCTTTTTCGCGATCTCATCTCTGTTCCGCCGCCGCCGCCACTTCCAAGATCGGGAGCACCAGGAGAACTCTTCCCGGCACCCTGCCGGAGGGGAGGATCACCACCGGGAGCTTCTCCACCACCATGGACGCCTCCCGGATGAGTTGTGAGTAGTCTCCCTTGGACCATGAGTCCATGACCAGTAGCTATGTGATGTTCTCCTCCCGTTCTTGTGCTTCACTAATTATTCCTCGTGAGCTGCCCTACATGATCGAGGCACATATGTAATCCTTATGCTGTTGCTATGATGAGTTTGCCGGAATCTGATGGATTATGAGATTATGTTCAGATTGTGATTGAGTAATATATTTGATCTACCTCTTTTATATTTATGTTCATAAGTAATTCTTGCATGTTCTCCGTTGTTATTTATTGCTTTGGCCAAGTAATAGGTAGTGACTCCAAGAGGGAACGTTATGCTCGATTGTGGGTTCATGCCCCTCGATGACTAGCTTGAGTGACAGAAACATGAGTCTAGGGGATGTGCTGTTGCCACAAGGGGGAAAACAACGGTGCTTGTGCCCACGGGTGCAAGGATTGTTTACTTTATACAAAGTTCTTTTAATGCAGTTGTCTGTTGCTTTGAGTTTACACTATGGGTGGGGCTCGCAACTTAATACCAGCGAGATGTTCTGGATAGATATCTCAAGGTGGATGATTAGTAGTAGATATTGATGGATTTCGGTCTACTTACTTTGGCGTACCGCCCATGCTTTGAACCTCAACCTTTCTTGCAATGTAGTCAGCATTGGTTTGCGTTCGTGGTCCTGTCAATTGCCCAGCTGTAATTCGTTTACCTCACATAGCTGTTTTATCGTCTTTTGGGAGAGAGACATCACTAGTGAACATCATGAGACTCCGGTCCATATTACCATCATTGATCACATCCGCTATTTACTTTTCGCTTTTACTTACTATTGCAAACATTATCTATCACTACTATCATTTGCGTTTAATCCTTTATGAACTACAAGGCCGGAGGGATTGACAACCTCTCTGTACTCGTTGGGAGCAAAGTTATTTGTATTTGTGTGCAGGTCCATGTTGATTGCTAATATCTGGCGCCGTTAGCAGTTGACACCTACTTGTTGAACCTAGGAGTCTCTGGGGATCCGATCCTTGGCATCTTTGCTAAGGGAAAAACTTCCACAACACTGCATCTCACACCTTCCACTTGGGGTAACCAACGAGGGGTTAGAGGCCCATCAAGGTGTTTATCTAGCGCCGTTGCCGGGGACTCCACTCTTCAGGATAGGGGAGTTGCATGCTATCTTTTACCTTTGCTTTTTAGTCTTGTTAGTTTACCTTTCAGTTTTTGCTTTAGTACCTTTTATTGAAAATCACAAAAATAGTTATCTCGTTCTTTAGTTGTCATTATGTCGGGTCCTTTTGTCTTTGACGAGGCAGAAGTTCTCACCTTTAAACAAAGAGGTGGGGAAAGTTTGAAAGATGCTTGGTATAGAATTAATGATTCACAAAATAGAGCCACCAAGAAGCAACCCACTACTATCCTGCTTAGAAATTTTTATGTTGGAATTACTTCTTGGAATAGGTTTATTCTAGATACTGCTATCAATGGGAATTTCCTAGAGGCCCCAGTTTGGGAGTCCCTTAGTATTATTGAAAATCTTGTTGGGAATCTCCCTGTTGTTAGCATTCGAGAGGACATCACCCTAGCTCACATTATGAAAAAACTTGAAAAGATAGAGCTAGAGATGCCAAGCATTAATAAGATAAATGAGTTGGATCGTAAGATCCAAGGGAATTTGAATAGACTTGATAGCTCCATGCATAAAATTTTTAAAATTTTGGAGACCGTCAAATGCCATGACTTGGACTCTTCTAGGATAGACAAGATTGAGGAAATATTTGATACCCTAGGAACTACCTTCTCCTCGATCAAAACCAAAAAGGTAGAAACTCCGGCAAAGAGGGAGCCTAAGTTCGTTCACGTTCCAAAGGCTCCCCGTTCTAAAAGTAATCCATCTATTGCCAAAGGGGTTGAAACTGTAAAGACCTTGGAAGAAACACCTGTCTTTGATAAATTTATAAATGAATCTTCCCTTGACTTTTATCCTTTTGGTCTTCTACCTAGGAGTATCTCTATGAGGCCTTTATTTGAGAGTCCTCTTAAGACTAGTTGTATTATTGAAGAGCTTTTTGATGATTTTGATGATGGTTCAATTGATACAACTTGATCTCTATGCATTATGCCTAGCTTAAAGGCATAAAAGAAAGCGCTTTTGGGATGCAGCCCACATGAATAAATTTTTATATTTTGCTTTTGTTGTGTCTTGATGTTGTTTACTACAGTAGCATCATCATTGTATCTTTGCTTTTCATATTTGTGCCAAGTATAGCCTCTGATTGCTAGAAAGTTCAAAAGTAGTGAGGTGCTGTCCAGGAAACAGATTCTGTCCTTGGATAGAAAAATTCGTATAAAATCACCAGATCATCTTTTTGGTCTGAATTTTTTCGACAGCGTTCTTTATATAATTTTATTTCGTGCGTCTGTTCTGAGTTTTTTGATTTGAGTTGCAGAAGTACCCCGAACAAATCATTTACTACCTGCTGTTCTGTTTTTCACAGATTCTGTCCTATTTTGCCTTTCCTTCATTTTGCAAACCAAGAGCTTGCTTTTTCTTTGCAAAACCTTTTGGCAATCTTGAGAAACAGTAGACCTTCAAGAATATCTTTATTTCCAGCAAGGAAAAATTATTTTATTAAGGGTACTAACCTCGCTAATCAGATTATGATGAGTTATGTATGAAGGGAGTTTTCAAGTGTGCGAGGGAGGATGATAAAAAGATTCAGGAGTGTCAAGCGCTCAAGCTTGGGGATGCCCCCGTGCACCCCCAAGAAATATTCAAGGAGACTCAAGCGTCTAAGCTTGGGGATGCCCCCGTGCATCCCCTTCTCCATCAACATTATCAGTTCGTCTTTCGTTCCACTATATTTTTATCACTTCATGTGTTATGTGCTATGCTTGGAGCGTCTTGCTTTTAGTTTCCTTTTTTTTTAGTTTTTCATAACGAGTCGGAACTCATCGTTCTTTATGTGGGAGAGAAACACGCTCCACTTCTACCTAGAACATAACATAGAATTTTCATGTCTATCTTTGCTGTGTGTGTTCTTTGTCTTTTAATAGCTACTATCATGTTCAGCTCTTAGTATTCATGCTTATCTTTTCAAAGAGCTTTTGTTTAGTTGGTTGCTTGAACTCTGTTTAATTACCATGCTCACCTTATTAAGAGAGTTTGCTTCCGTTGCATTGGTTAATATGTCTATGATAAAGATGCTACGTGCATAATGGCGCTTAGTAGTTCAGGTTTTCTTATGGTTAGTCTCAAATAGCTGGGGAATTCCCAATGTGTTATTGGAGTACCAACTTGATTTGTTTGCCTATGATGTGGTATGGTTTAGTAATATCTTCCTTCGAGAATTTATTTTGATTGACTTGGCGTATGCTCACGCATATTTAAGACTATAAAGAAAGTCTGTCAAGCCTTGATGATCTTTTATTTCTGAGTAGCGATATAACTTCCATGCCTAATTCAATGTTGCTTTGTCGCTCTGCATGATTATGACCGTCATTGCTCTCTTGGTTGGTCGCTCCCAGTCTTTTGCTAACCTCCACCTATACTAAGCGAACTAACTTTGCAATACATAGCTCATGGGAAAGTAGCTTAAAAACTATTGTGGTAAAGAATATGTTGCCTATGTATCTTATTTCTTATAAGTTGCTTGCTGAGCGGTAACCATGTTTCTGGGGACGCCATCAACTGTCACACTTTTGTTGAATATCATGTGAGTTGCTATGCATGTTCGTCTTGTCTGATGTAAGGGTGATTTGCCATGGTTTGAATGGTTGAGTATGCATATTGTTAGAGAAGAACATTGGGCCGCCAACCAAAGCCATGTATCATGGTGGAAGTTTTAGCTTGGACATTAATCCTCAATCTCTTATGAGAATATGCTTATGCATTAAAGAGGAGTCCATCATCTATTTTCTATGTTGTCCCGGTATGGATGTCCTCAAGTTGAGATCTATCAAAAACGAGAAATCAAATGCGATTTATCTCCTTGGACCTTTGTACAGGTGGCATAGAGGTACCCCTTTGTGACACTTGGTTGAAACATATGTAATGCAATGATAACCCATGGAAATCCGAGCTAATTAGGACAAGGTGCGAGCACTATTGGTATTCGATGCATGAGGCTTGCAACTTATAGGATGTCTTATGCATAACACATATGAAGTACTACTACCGTTGACAAAATTGCTTCTATGTTTCCAAAATAAAAAGCTCTAGCACATAACCATTCTTTTACTTTTTGTGTCTCCACCTTCTTTCTTCAAGCACCAACTACTGAGAGCATGATTGTCATTCTAAGTGTAATGTGCATTGTTCCAAAGTAGCATTGTCTTTTGCATGATTGTGATATCGTTTATTTTGAAATCATTGTATCTAGTCACCACTTAAACCTTGAAGGTGCCCCTGCATTTATGTTTTGCTTCACTAAAGGGGGCAAGCTATATATCACTTTATCATATTTACACACCATGTTCATTGCAAATCTTTTTGATGTTTCAGTTTCATATTGTAAAACTTTCAGTCATTTGTGATTTTCTCATGAGGCAACTTAATTACTACAGATTCATTGTCTCTGTAAGCTTTTGTCATATGACTATGAAAAAGTCCTATATGGTTAATAGCATGTCACCACAGAAATTATTCTTGTTATCATTTACCTACTCGAGGACGAGCAGGAATTAAGCTTGGGGATGTTGATACGTCCAAAATGTATCTATAATTTCTGCTTGCTCCATGCCACTTTTGGGTGATATTGCTATGATATTTATACACTTCCATACACTTTTGATCATATTTGGACTAACCTACTAATCCAGTGCACCCCAGTGCCAGTTTCTGTTTTCGGCTGTTTTTGTATTTCAGGTTTTCACATTACGAGAACTGTCAGGAAAAATCCAGAAAAATTATATAAAAAATCAGCGTTCCAGAACCTACCTTGCGCCAGAAGTATAGCCGGGGGGGGGGGACCAGG